>WBMV01000298.1:2876419-2914237 GCA_013396655.1 Campylorhamphus procurvoides | reverse complement strand
GGGGGAGAGGGACGGGGCTGGGGCAGGGGGACAGGGACACAGGCTGAGAGAAGGACAGGGGCTTGGAGAGGGGCAGGGGCTGGGGCAGGGACAGGGAGATGGGATGGGAGAGGGACAGGGGCCGCGGCAGGGACAGCAGCGGCGCTGGAAGTTCCCGAGTGGCGGCGCCGCGGGGATGAGGAGAGCGGAGCCAAAACGCCCCCGGTCAGCGCGGCCCCGCCGGGGGGTCGGCCCGGCCCGGCCCGGCCCAGCCCGCTCGGTCTGTGGGAGCCCGCCGGGGCGCTCGGGGCTTGGGCAGCTGCGCTGAGGGCCGCGGTGTCAGCGCTCCTGGCCCTGCAGCCAAAGGGGCATCCCACCGAGCCCCAAACACCCAGAAAGAACTGGGTTTTGTTCGTCAGCGCTGCCCAGGCGGCTCCGCCTTGCGTGGTGAAGGGCTCGCAGGGTGCTCGGTCTGAGAACTTCCCTTTAAAAAAAACAAAACCAAGCTACAGACGAACCAACCAACCCCAACAGCTGATAACGATTTTATTCCTTGCTCTTGCCGCCAAAGCAGATCAGACACTCGGGACTGACGGACCCTGTGCCTTCCAGGAGCGATGGGCCAGAGGAGGAGTGTTGTCACGGCGAGGACGGGCGAGGGATGGTGATGCCTGCACCCTGTGGATGAACTGGAGGTAATTCACTAGCGGATCAATAACCTGCCGAAGGTTCCTGAAAGGCTGCTGCATCGCACGGAGCCTGGTTAGCCGTTCAATGGTTTGCGTATTTCGTGTTTGGTAGCTGGAGGATACCGAGTAAAAGCTCTGGTTTGTGCTGTGACTGTTTTATTTGCTGCTTGCAGTCAAAAAGGAATTAAAAACACAGCAGATATCCGCTGATAATTAGCTCTAAAAAAAAATAAATCCATACCTGATGAGAAAGGGACTTAAAGGACCATAATTGCTCGTCTTTATGGTTTGTAATGTGTCTGTGCTTTTTCAGGTCGAGCTGGGGCCTTGCATGAATGAATGTGTTTGTGGACAAAAAGAAAGAATTTAACAGGGGTTAGTGTTAAAAAAGGAAAGCTGTAATTTTTTTAATATTCCTTTAGCCCCAGTTATTAACTAATGTAACTTGTGAAGCAAAGACAATAGTATATTTGAAATCAGAGAGAAACTAGGCAAAGAAAATTTTTTTAGTGCATAAAGACCCTGAAATTCTCAACTATCTAACTTTCAACAAAATTGAATTTAAACTACATTTTTGTGCAGCTGAGGGTAAGCTGAGTTGAGTTTTTTTATATGTATGTTTCCAAGGCCCACGAGCTCACTGTATGAGCTCGAGCTTTGTGCTTGGCACGGTGAGAAAGCTTTGCTGCAATGACCCTTCTGCTTTATTGAACAAACATAACTGTGAATGGCTAGAGAAAGGAGGCTAAAATGTTACATATTTCCATTAAGTCTTATTATAAAAATTAATTTATACAGCAGATGCCTAGATGCTGTTCATTTTTGACATACAATTATCACATCTTAAAAAAAAATCATTAAAATCGTAATCTTAACATGTGGTTTGTTATCATTAGGGTAAATGAATTTTGTAGGATAGATTTGGGGTTTTTTGCAAAAGCAAAACTGTGCATACTAGATTTGATCATTGTATCTGTAGCTCTGATCACTACATATTTCAAAATGTACATGTATCTATCTCCCTTTCGCCAGTTTTTGTAACAATAACCACTCTGTGTTTCAGCTTAATTTTAAATCCACACTTCATATAATTGAAGTGGCAATGAAATCATACTTAATGTCTAATAAAGATTTTAAAAATAAAGTGACTGGAGTCTTTTTTTAGCGATGTAAAATGTGTATTGAAATCTCTCTCATACGTGGTTCTCACAACAAAGAGCTACATGAATAATGTGATTAACATTTTAATTTCCCTTGATGTTTACATAAAAGAAAGTATACTTATGTATGACATTACTGAAAGCGTAAACCAGAGAATAGAGAAATTTTAACCATTAAGGAGTCTGAAAGTAGAGGAAAACTATCCTGGATGTATTGACCTTCCTTGTTCTTTTGACAACTCGTAACTTTTCCTGATGCAGTTTAAAATACCGCCCACATAATCCCAAAGTTCCTGATGTTTTGGCACCAAAATAAGGATTGTGTCTTTTATTTAATTTTTGTAGAGCACTAAGCAAAATGGAATCCTAGTCCCTGACTTGAGCCTGTGCACTGCAGTACTGCAAGGAATACTTAATAAACAGCTTTTACAAACATACATTCCATTTCTTTTTACAGATGTAATCTGATGGAATTTTTTTGTTTATTTGTGGCATAACATGAAAGTCACACAGGCCAGAGAAAATGCAGAATTATTTTTGTTTGGTGATGCATGTTAGAATGAGTGAGTCCTGAGAATTCCTATAGGAGTAACAAATATTCCATTAATTTTTCAAGGTTTTTTTAAATTTTTTTTTTCCTGTTGCAGTTAAATTGAGGATTTTTTTTTCATGTACACAAGTGGAGAAAAAGATAATCTCTGAATTTTTACAATCTTGATTGCTTGGCTTTCAAATAATCCCTTTCATGCGATCTTGTCACCCTATATTACTCTTAAATAAAATACATCAGTCTTGCTTTGTCAGTGAGAGTAAATGTTTTTAAGAGAGATTTCTACACTGAAAGGTCTGCATTAAAAAAATGAAAAAGTAGTAATGGAATTATTTTGCTGTTTCATCTATAATGATTGTTAAAGTTAAAATATCAGATTATTTTAATCTAGTAATTTTGCTGTTTTGACATCTGATAACTTTACATACTCTTTTGGCAAATGTTGTGTCATTTTACTTTGTGACTTTCAAATGTTAATATTCATACATATTCACAAAATTAAATTTACAAAAAAAAAAGCAATAATAAAGTTTAATAGATTTTGCTGTTACTGTAAATTTTACACATCAACTTTATTAAGTTATGGACTGATCCCAAGGGCTGTTTTTTGGGATTGGGTTTTTTTTACCCTGAACTTACTTATTTTTTTCCCTTCTCCTCCTCCTCCCCAAAAAAGTGCTATAAGCACTCAATTCAAATATAGATATTTTAAAAATTCTCTTGAATTACTGATTACTTTTGACAGATAAGAACATAGTATTATTGGTTTCTCCTTGTTTTTTCTCCATGTTGCCTCTTCTGAGATTTGGGTTTTTTACTATTATATTTCACCCAATCGTTTTTATATCGGTATGGTATAATAGCTTGTGCCCAGAAAGTGCATTACTTAAAACTTAGTGGTGGCAGTTCTTAACATGAAGACCCTTTCTGTTTCTTGTGAAATTTGCTCTTCTTTTCTTTGCAGACAAAGAAAAGTATTTCGCATTTGTAAATTGTCAAACTGAACAATGTAGCTAAATATTTGAAGCACGATATTGGCAGGGGTGGTTGAGAGCAACATAAAGCAGTGACTAAGCTTTCCTCATGTTTGAGTGTTTGGTTGTGGGAGTTTTTTGGTGGGTTTTTTTCCACTTCAAATGAGAATTATCACCACCAGTTGCTTGCCTTGCTTGGCTGTTGATTCTTACTCTTGAAACCAGCCATTAACCTTACAAGGGCAAGCAGTGAGTGATGGTGCTTATGAGGCCAGCCAACTTTTTTTATTATTATTGTGTATGTTACCAAACGTGCCAAAATACAACAGTACTATGAGTGAATTCCTTCTGCAGTTTGGAACAATATCTTACAGTTTAATTAAGTAGCTTCATATCAAAACTCATTTAAATACTCACTTGTTCATGCTTCATGCCAAGAATATATCCCCTCTGCACCTCGCATTGGTAACCAACCTGAACTTTCTGCTACTACGAAGTTCCTTACACAGTGCTTAGCTGCTGTGTATTCTGCCCATTTCAGATATTAAACGGTGAACTGTATGCTTCTATTTTTTACCTTTATTTCCCTTTTCAATGCACTTGTTACCATAGAACATGGATGTCTTCCCACTCCACTTTTTTGGAAAATGTTTGCTCTTACTTCTGCCTTTGCTTGCTTTTCCCCGATGGTGATGAGTAGCATAGAGTTAGGCATTTGTATTATATTACCCAAACTGCCATCAGCACAGACAACATTTTACAAAAGCACACAAAGAGATTAACCTCTGAGAAACAGTTTTGAGGTGTTCTCCTCCTGTGCAGCTGGTAGAACAAAATCAAGTCACTCAGGAAGATAACATTAATTTTTGTGTAAAAATAATTAATAAACAGCAAATCTACTGTTGAAAGGAGCTCTATATGTCATTTATATTTTGAGCAGTAAATGAGCCTAGTTGAACTTCATCCAATGACCCTAAAAACTTCTTACTTGTTACCCAAATAAATATGAATTGCACAAGCCGTGACACTCTTTCGGTTTCACTGTTATACCTTTGAGTACAAAAAATTTTCTTTACAAAGAGAAACTAAGGCCTACTTAATTTCTACTGAATAGAGGAATTCTACTGGTTTATGGTGGGGATTTTTTTTTTTTGTTTTAAAGCAATTTTATTTGTGCTCCTGTATTTTGTAAAAGACTTTCAATTAAATTTCCTGGATCAGTTTGACAGTACAACTTTCTAGGCTGAATACATCCCCTAATTATCCAGAGGATATTGAGAAAATTATTAAACTGCTGTACGTAATTGTTTGTTATTGGGCTTTTCTTCACAGAGAATCTTGGGTATTTGCCATGTTCATTTTCACATTTGATGTCTCCAAAGTTTTCTGAGTATTCTAAGGATTATTTGGGGTGTTTTTAAAGTGAAGCTTTCAAAAAATTCATACACATGGTATATTTTGGAGGAGAGCTGCTATATAATGAAAATAGGAGCTATGTTGCTTTGCATGTTGGCAATTATTTGCTTAGATTATTACTTCTACAAAAATTTTGATAATGTTTGCTATTACTGCACTTTGTCGTAAGGCATTCCAATATGCTAAGGCAATTTTTGTGGAGCAGAAGATTCTCAAAATAAGGTGTATCATTCATTTGTTTCACTGGTTTTGTATTAGTGTTCTGAGTCTAAAAGACTTATTTTAAGTCTCAGGGGACAAATTTCATTTATATTGATAAATTACAAAGCTTATTAAGACACTATTTAATAGTGTCCTTCAGCAACTTATATGTCCATTTCTCTAAATGAAAATTTAGATTTCTGTTTAACCAATTTGAGGGTCATTTCTGATTAGGGATTTGGATTTGATTTTCTCCAGTTACAGTAGTAACCTGTTAGAAATCCAACTTTTAAAAAGACAGATAAGGGGTTATTTGCCAGATTTTTCAAAATGGTGCTGGCTATCAGTCACTTTGGTGTAGCCTTGGAATTTTCCCTGAAGTAGACTATTAAAGATTTACATCTACATAATAACTTGGGAGATTCTGTCATATTGTTATCAGAGATACAGTCTGATAAGCTTGATAATGTGCAATTTAGATAAAAGTAGAAGAGCTCATAAGAAACATCAGAGAGATCTATCCAGACAAGAGATGGCCAGAACAAGGAGGGTAAAATTTTGTAATGTCACATTTAAAATAATCTATTGAGGAAATAATATGAGTCAGTCATGCTCCTTATGAGTGTCTAAAAAAAATTTATAAGGAAAAAAAAAAGCTCTATTTGGTAGCCAGTAGTAAATATTTTTAAAAGCCCATTCTATTTATTACGTATTCAACATTGATAATATGGTAATTTCTTTTCTAGAACTCTAATATGAAGTCAATGAGAAAAAATACAATAACACATCTTCTTTTGTAGTACTGCATTAAGTCTTTCACCTTATCTCCAAAACATTCAAGTTCAGGAGGAAATTAGAGTTCACGAGGAAAATAATTAGGATCAAGAAAAAGTACTGTCAGAAGAGGATTAAAGACCACGGAAAAGGAATACAATGTGTGGAGGCAGTAATGCTTAATTAGGACATACAAAATTTCTCTAGTTCAGAGAAGATAACGCAGGATTTTCTATAAACTCTAGAGCACAGTTCAGGAACTGAAATACTTGACAGATTTCAAATTAAAAATTTTATTTTTCCTTATAATAAGATAATAAAGCCATCCTGGCTTTACTTTTGCCTCAGAAATCTCAATACAAAGGCTTTCAGCAGTCTTCAGAAGGCTGAATACTTCTATAGGTAAGAACGGCCAGTGATAGTACACATATATAATTATGAAGATTATCAGTCTGATCCAACACAGCCTTGCTACGTTACTGGCTTTAAGGCAATCCTAGTTTTTCCTGAGTGTTTCCTTCTAGTGTTGTTTGATTCAGTTTAAGCTATAAAGTATTTTTATACAGTTAAGTATCTGCTTTCCCTAAAATAGCAATGATATAGTGCAAGTAGTACCAATATTTGCACTTACAGTAAAGATTCAGTGTTGTTAGCATTGAGCCATTTGGCTGACAGTGCCTACTTTGTGTAGCATATGTGATTTGTCAGTCATCCATGAAATACACATCACTGAGATTCTGATCTCCATTTATTGTTCAGTCTACTGAGAAAATACTGCTCTGCTGATCCAGATTTCTCAATATTTTGTATTCCTCTATAGCATCTATTTGGTGCCTTGAAAGGATTATTTTATATTTCTGTTTGACCAATAAACTGGAGAAGGGGTTTGGTGTGCCAGATAGGCATAATGTACCAACTGAGGTACAAACCATGTAAGGTAACTTCTGATTATTGAATCAGTCTCCTGATTTTGCAGGTTTTAGAGGACCAGAGACAAAAAATGTGCTTCCTTGTTTTTAACCTAATACCAATGTAAGATGGAGATCAGCACATATGATTCCCTTTTCCCAGGGGAGGCCCTACCACAAGATTAAAAGATTATGATCATTCTGGATTAACGAATGAGTAGTTTTCTCATGTGCAGTGGAGAAGGTTCTTTAACAGAGGCTAAGAAGAACCCTCCTTTGAGGATATTTATCCAGGTGGCTAGCTCAGTCTCTTCTAAAGTACAAAATACTGATTTCTCTTCCCTGAAGAATCTGAACTGAAGTTGGATCCTTCTGGACACCAGACTAGATTAAAACTGCTCAACTCCACTTTGGTTAGGACCTAGTTTGGTAAGCATGCTCTGAAAATGATCCATGAATAGAGTGTAGAAGCAAGACAAGCAGAAGATTTGTGGATCATGAGCTACCTGGAGCAGGCAGCACTGGGCAGACTGAGAAGTCTTTTAGACACTCAGAAACTTTTACTGTTGAAGAATTAAGTACCTACACTTGAATGGTAAAATAGTGTAAAGATTATTTTACAGTCAGACTGTCATATTCATTCTCACCTCATCACTGATGGGTGTTCGTGCAACAAACTCTAGAATTAGCACACTGCTAAGTTTCTTCACGTGTGAATTTTATTAAAGATTCAACTTCCAAGATTGAATAAAAAAGGAATTGAACTTGATCTTTCAACATCAAGTTTGACTACTACTAATTACCTCTTGGCAGGCCCTTAAATAATGTATATATATATATTATATATAAATAATAGATAAAGCACCAAATAGCACTAAAAGTCAATCAACTAATGTAAAGAAACACAATGTCATATGAAGACTAGATTAAGCAGTTGAAGAAATACAGAGATTTATTTATAACAGTTCTAATTTCAGAGTTGGTTTTTCTGGTTACAATAAAGCTTTGTTTATTTAGTCTCCCTGTATCAATTTTTTGTATATATATTTGAATGTGCTTTCCTCACACCCTGCATAGCAGCTGCTGACAGTTTTAACAACATGCCACTCTTGGTGCCTCCCAGATTTCGCCAGATAAAGCATATCTCTGAAATGTGTTACTCCCATATACTGCCAGTCCTGATTTTTTATTTGCAATGTTTCAGCAGCTAGCATCCATACATTTTTGTCCTCGCTTCAGGACAGTGGTGTGCATGCCTCTCAGTTTGATCACTGTTGGATGTTTCCAATAGCATAGGACTCTGTAGGAGGGCAGGTCTTGGCATATTTGCAGATGACAAAATTTTGAAATCCAGTAAACAAAACGCACTCTTGCTGCTGTATTCCTCACTTTTGAATTTTACCCATACTAGTAATCTGAAGAGCACTACTGCCCACTCAGTTTCTGGCCACTTGCTCATGCCAATGGCCATATCCATGTTATTGAACTCGTTCAACCACCAAAACAGGACAGCTGCATCTGCACTGTCAGCTGTGCCTGAGCCACCCCCTGAGCCATGCCAAGGGTTGTTCGGGAGACTGCTGCTTGTCCTGGACCTAGTGCAGGGACTCTGCTGACAACAGCTTAGCAGTGTAAGCTGTGGGCTCCAAGTCTGCAGCTCTATGCCCTGACACCTTTAGTTTTGCCAGCAGAGACAGCCTTTGTGACAAAGAAAACCACAGACTGCCATTATACTTTACTTTTGAAAATGTCTTTTTAGTAAGGTATAGTATGTAAAATATGGACTACATCCCACAACAATGTCCTTTGCTAGGAAGTTCTAGAGGAAGACATAAATCCTAGCTAGCTTGTAACATTTTTGCTCAGCCTCCAAATTATTTGAGGCTTCATTCTGTCCAGCAAATAATGAGAACATGCCGAAATGCTTCAAATGATCACAAAAGCTTCTCAGGGCCACACTGAAGGTCACTGAAGAAGAGTTGATGTGGGAAATAAACCGGAAAATAAAGTCTCAAGCTGAGAAGTTGGAAGTAAGTAATGTAACATTAAAAGTAGGTAAACAAATTAACAGCTGTCCGGAAGATTCACAGTGTACCTCTAACATTGTTACAGAGTTCTGCTCCGTCTGGATAACTACCTGAAGTCTTAAGTAGTGGAGAGCTGGTTGTTCCCGGCAAATCTGTGAGATATCACAAAGGAGATGTTATGTCATGGAATCATAGACTATCTTGAGTTGAAAGGGACCCACAGTGATCAAAGTCCCACTCCTGGCCCCACAAAGGACATCTCATGCATCACATCAGGTGCCTGACAGAGCTGTCCAAATGCTTCTTGAACTCTGTCAGGCTTGGTGCTGTGATCCTGGGGAGATTGTTCCAGTGCCCAACCACCCTCTGAGTGAAGAACCTTTTTCTAATATCCAATCTAAACTTCTCCTGAGACAACTTCAGGCCATCCCCTTGGGTCCTGTCGTTTCTCACCAAAGAGAAGAGATCAGTACATGCCCCTTCACTTCCCTTCATGAGGAAGTTGTAGATTGCAATGAGGTCTCTTCCCCTCAGTCTCCGCGAGGCTGAACCTCAGTGTCACCTTGTATGGCTTCCCCTCAAGGCCCTTCACCACCTTCATAGCCTCACCACTTCCTTTGGACACTCTCTAATAGCTTAATATTTTTCTTATATTGCACTAACTAAAACCGCACACAATATTCAAGGTGAGGCTGCCCCAGTGCAGAGCAGAGTGGGACAATCCCCTCCCTCGACTGGCTGGCGATGCTTTGCCTGATGTCCCCCAGGACACGGTTGGCCCTCCTGGCTGCCAGGGCACTGCTGACTCATATCCAACTTGCCATTGACCAGGACCCCAAGGTCCCTTTCCATGACACTGCTTTCCAGCATCTCATTCCACAGACTGTACGAACACCCAGGATTGCCCCATCCCAGGTACAGAATCTAGCCCTTGTCTATATTAAACTTCATATGGTTGGTGATTGCCCGGTCCTCTAATTTGTCAAAGACTTTGTCAGATCTTACTGAGAACAGGAAGACTAGTGCATGGAAAGCACCAAAAAGAATCCTTAAATGGCACTTGGGCATAAAGCTTCCTGCTATTGTCTTCTTATTTAGAGAAAATATGACTACAGGGAGGAAAGTGGAACACCCATTTTCAGAAAGGTAATATATAACTGAGTCCTTTATTCATGGTCCGACAATAACATAAAAGGTATCAATCTGCTAAACATGCCAGATGTGCTGTTGTTAAGAGACATATGATACCAAATGCATTGTCTGATTGCTTCATGAATAAAGGGGACAGCCAGTATCTTCCATGCTCAATACAAAACAAGGCTATTGTTATTAGCGATGAACTGAATTGGCCATTGAATTTTGTAAGAATGCAATATTTGTTCTGCTAGCTGCTTTCTACATATTACTTCATGTGCAGTAGATCTATAGACCTAAAGCACCACCCCACCATAAAAAGTCGAATCCAATGCTAATACTGAAGCATGACGGAAGATGGAGAGTATTATCACTGTTTTCACTTAAAGGACACAGCATTGTCATTTGATCATGCAAGTGTGAATGGGACAGTGGCTCAACAGAGCCAAAGACAAGCGTCCTAATGTCAGTTGCTTAAAACATGTGTGGCAGTGATCCCCCTTCAGTTTCATCACTGAGGGTGACATCTGCTTGGAAGTAGAATTTCATTTTTGGCTGGGTTTTGGGACACCTTCACAACTATACTCAACTTCTTTTGTAATTGGCACTTGCAACTCAATATTTAAAACCAGTTTCATAAACTTCCTATAGTCCTAACAGACTAGAAGCGTACTAACCACTTCTTGTAACAAATTCCTATTAAAATTATGCACATCTACTATCTTTGAATAATTATTGCCAGCTTTCTGAGTCATCATAGTCATGTAAGATAACCAGCTGCCAAAAATGTCACAACCAAATCTATCCTTATGCAACCACCTGGAATTGTGCCCGTTGTGTGTTACTCCGTATCAGAATAATCTGCCGCAGTCACACTGTTTCTTTCCATGAACTACCACTGCACACACCTTGTGAATTCAAGGCACATACCTCCCCCTCCAGCTACTGAGGCCAAGCAACCCTCATCTTGTGCATGGTCACTCCATAAACAAGTCTCAAAGCAATAGCAGAGGTGCTATGCTCACAAAGTCTTCCCCTGGCTCTCTATCTTCCATCTCACCTCCAAGGCTGGTATCTATTGCCACTGAGGTAGATAGCAGACTTCTCAGTAGCCTCTTGATGCCAGACAGACTCCTCAGATGCACCTTACATTTTAACCTTCACTTACCTAGCTCCCTTGGGGGTAAAGCAGGCAATGCTTCCTGAAAGACTCCCGAAGTTCATTAGCACAAGCAGTAGTTATCCTGCAGGTGAAGATTTGGCACCAGTGATACACATGGCACAAATGATACTCATGCAAAAATGCCCTCAAGGAAGTAGTAAAAAAACCCCTAAAATTATAAGATTTACCAGAAATGTATCCCAGAGGGAACAACAACAACAAAAAAACCCTAAAAAAACAGTGTACCTTCAGTAACTGGATTGTTCATAAAGGAACTGAAGGTAAAAAAATAAATCCAGTGGCATCCAAGGCTTGCTTACACATGCAAAGAATTTTTGTTTCTCTCTTGCACCTATTCCTAGAAAAAGGTTTCTCCTGTGTTGTGCAAGATCTCTTCCTCCACACCCACCCAGATGACAGGATCAGACTACTTCCCCTCCTGCCATGCTCAGCTCTGTCCCCCCACTCTCCCCAGACTGTCTTTCAGAGTATCTCTGCTGTGCAATCACTGCAGTGTATTCACACATCACTCCTGCCTCTGCCACAAGGGAACTTGCTTCCAACCTCATTCTGGGACAACCCACAGCTGCTGCAGTAGCAACACTCCCCTCTCTTGGGAATAACACGCAGTCATCTATAAAATGACTATGAACAGAATCACAAAAATTTTCCAGTACCACTGCTCCTTTCCTCAATTATTCTAGATGCAACTGACATACATACCTCACATGCTTCATCTCTAATGGCTATAAACCCCTTCATGGTAAGAATTCACATCTTCCAACTTCTTACAGAATATACCTGATATACGCATATATATGATGTCAAAAACTAGGAGGGTTTAGGTTTGGCTTTTAGAAATCAGATCCTTTTCTTTTTAAAAAAATTTATTCTTCTAAAGAAAGCTTCGAATGGCCTTCCAGCTTCTTCTCGGGATGAGGCAAAATTTCTTGTTCTACAACCTTTATTTTGCAAGGAACTACAGTAATTTTAGAAATAGACCGAGGATTTTGACAAGATCACTCTTTCCAGTCACCGCATTGTCATCTTAAATTATATTGCTTTCCATTAAATTGCTCATTATTTGAAGATTCATATCAGACAGCTTAGTACCTGAAATTGTCCAGTATAAATTCAGTTTTTACAGGCTCCAAGTCTGAAATTTATTTCTGAATGAGAATCAAAACAGTGATGAAACAATTTCTACCACTTATACTACTGTAACCTAAATACAGTACTAAAATTAAGCACAATGGTCTTACGAACTCAAGTTTATTTTTTCAGCATAAATTTAAATTACTAGCTTTATCCTTATCTTAGCAGGTATGCAAATTTGATTTACCATTCATTTTTGGAGGGAAAGTAATTAGTATCAATAGACAAATTTTAAATGTAGTGTTAGTTGAGCCATTTTTCACCAGAACTCATTTACAGCCATTTTGAAGGTGCTAATGAGAGTATTTTGCTGTATGAGTCAAACACCTGGCAGCCTCTGCTTATTACATACAAACTACTTTGTTGCTAATACTATGGCTCACCACAAAGGGAATAATGTATCAAAACTGTTTACTTCTCACCTTGTCCATTTTCTATAGGAAAGCCATTATCTATTTCATTCTGATCTGTTATAAATGCAGAACTGGACATTATAGAAGGCAGCTGCCGCCAAATTGGCTATAGCTAGCTAAATAGTTTTATGGCAAATTCAGCCTCCAAATAAAGGAAAACTTATGTTTAGTACAGAGAACAGCAGTGAAAAAATGTTGTCTTTACTAAAAATAATGGCACTGAACATTCTAGTGCATCTCCTGACCATTATGTATGCAGCAATTTAACCAGCAATGAAAGTATTCTTCACTTTTTACTACAAATAAAAGATAAACCCTAAGCCAAGAGGATGACAGAGTTCTTGTTATACTGCATTTGTTTATTAACAGTCTCCTGTATCTTTTTTGTGCTTTGATTCATACATAGAAGTTTACTCCCTTATTTAACATGAACAGATGTAGTGGGCTGAAGCGTTGCTTTAAATCTGATACCAGCCAGTGGCCCAGCACTATGCCAGATACAATGATACAAGTGAAAGTACAGGTCCAGTAAGGCAGACAGGTCAAAAGCAATTAATTTAGAAGATCCATAGACTCCCATTTCAGATTATTTTCCTCTCTGTCATCTGATGACACCTTACCTTTATGGAATACACAATGGCCACTTGTTACTCAGTTCATAATTCCTTAGGGTTATATAAATTTTATATCATTTCAGTAGAAATTTAATCAACATTGTGACTGTTGAGGCTTGGAATCTTATACCTTAGGTTGTAGGACTGCTTTGGCTTTTAACCATGTACTCCCTTAACCACTTCAGTGGTCTTGGTTTTCCCTTTTAAAGCGACATTAAAAAAACCCCATGAGTATACAAAGAATCCAAAACCAAACAACAAAAAAAACCTTTTCCCAGTCTACTAGAAATTTAACTTACACATTATTTATTCAAACAAAGGATCTTGATTTTCTTGCTAGTCCTTTTCCCTGTTTTTTTCTTTCTGCAGTTATGAACAGACCAACTAACTCTCAATTTTTCAAGAGTTGAGCAAAATGTACCAAAACAACTTAATTTTCACTGTTGTTTAGCACAAGGGTTAATTTTGCATTAGCATTCCCCTTAAATGCTTGCATCTCATCTGCAGTTCTGCACTCAGAAAAAAAGCTGCCTTTGCCATTTGAAGAGACAAAATACGAAGTGTAACCTTGTGCTGACATGCAATTAGCCCAAGGTCAGTCAAGGATAGGGAAGTAGCAGAAAGTGACAACCAAGAGAAATTATATAATGCTAAGGAAAGGGGAACCTTTAACTACTCAAGAGTAACATTTTTTCATCACTCATTAAGTCTTGTTTCTGATGTACCTGCCTTCTTTACACTTAAAAAAAAAAAACGGTCTATCCTTCCCATTTTTTTCAATGTATCTCGAATTACCCATCTGTTACATCCCACAAAGGGCAAATATCACAGGGATTCCTCCAAACCTTATGTTCAAGTGGGGAGCAGCCAGACATCAAATACTGACAAGGCAAGCTTCTTTATGGCAAAGATGCAGCACTTGACACTTTTAAGTGCCACTTCAAAACTAAAACACTTACTTACTTCCTGAAGGTGCCCTGTGGATCACCAGCTGCCCACAAGCACTCTTGCTACGTACATCTGAATGTGTGACCATTTTAATTTTAAAAATGTGTTCTAGAGCGTGATACAGTGCTTTGAAGATTTCTCTGACAACTTGACATGTAGATAAAAAATATAGGAAGGCAACACATTTACAAAGCATTTTTTAGAAACCAGAAATATTAAGTAAATCAGCAAGACACTGTGTTTCACTACCCTTCACCCAAAAGGATCGTCTGTTGTTAAGTGCATCTAATGGGATTCAGGCATTGAGCTGAATCTCCAAACAGAAAAATTCTGTGCCAAAATTACTAGGTCAGGATATTGTGTCACTAGTTTAAGGAACCAACATTTGCCCACTTTTTAGGCATTTAGTAAAAGGAGCCCTCCTCAAATAAGCCTGTCCAGAAAATTGTGTCTTCTGATGCTCATGCCCACTTCAAGAACTCCAGCTGCCTAGATAGGATTAGGCAACTAACCTCTTGGTGATCCAAACAAAATGATCAGAGAGCAACAAAAAACCCATAAATTGACAAATGCTTAGAAATAGCACCTCCATGACTGTGAAAAAGTTCAGATGGTTCAACTTCCCATGACTGTAGTTTCTAAATTAACAGACTTTCAACCTAACAAGGTCCATCAGAAAGCAAATCAGAAGTACTGTGCAGGACTACCAAATACATATCACTGAGTAACATTAAGGACTTCCCTTTAGCTACAATTTTTGTCACAGCCCTCTGCCTTTGATCACCAAAAGCAGAGAACTCCTTTACATTTTCTTCCCAAACTAAGTTTATGCTGTAGAGAACAACCTCCTCTTCTGTGGGCACAGCAAGCCTATCAAAAAAATGCCTAAGTGACATTTATCTCAATGCAGGTTTTAATCCCTATTCTAGCCAACATATAGGGTTTTGGTAATCAAGCTTCACTTTTTAAGTGTAGATATGCTTGGCTCCTTTTCTGTTTTAATTAAAAAAGGCAACTGAAGATTTCTTCCCAAAGAATAAATAGAACACTAGGTCAGGCAACAGTCATTTATTTATTGATTTAAACAAGCAGAAGGTATCCTCAGACATAATGGCTACTTGAGCAATACAAATCAATGCTACTGAAGAACAGGGAACATCTTTTCTTTGACCCCTCCCATCCCAGAAGTAACAATAGAAATACCAGGGCCCCTGGAGAAAAGAGAAGGAGAAAAATCGTAAAAGGCGCTTAGAACAAGCTGCAGAGTTGAAACATGGACACTAAAAATCATTACCTAATCTACCACATCACCACAATCACCTCAAAAAATAACTTTAATTGTTCCATTTCTACCAGGTACCAAATATATAGCGCTGTTTAACAGCAATTTCAATGTATTAACAACTGTCCTCAGATGAAGCAGAACAGTAATTACTATTTATCTTAAATTTGAGGCTGCAGATAGAAGGGTTTCCACAGAGTACAATGCAAGTTAATAAAAAGAGAGTGGGGGAGAAACACAGCTACTTTTAAATTACTGCACATCTATATCAAGCAAGCAATTCGTTCTGTATTGGCAGCTCATCACAGACGCAATATCCTGACAGAGTATGGCAACTCTACTCACCCTGTGACAGTGTACCTGATGAGTGTATCTATGAAGAATGTATCTGTAAGTTCCTTAAGCTGCGGGCCACTGAAAATCCCAGTTTGCTACTCCTGTGTGGGTGGTTTTTCATCAGACATAAGCGAAAGAAGCAAACAGACTGCATGCAAAACAACTGTTACTAAATCATTTAGTCTTCCTTGTAACAGTCAAAGATAGGAGTAAGGCATTCCTCAGATTTAGAGAAAACATTAGGAGGCTGTAGTTTTGCAGGCAAGGAGACCTTTTATTTTAATCCATTAAAAGAACCCGAAATAGTCAGCAGGTGGCCACATCTATCCATGTTTCATTAAAATCACATAAACCCTAAGTACAAAAGCACCACTGATTATTGCTCTAGAAAAACTGCATGAAAAATTCAAATACGCACAGTAAAAACATCACCATATGCACAAGACTTAATTTCATAAAGCAAGTGTATGGAATGCTGATCCAATTTTACACATACCTTGCAATATTAAGTTGATATTTATATTACTTGGCAACAATGGGAATTTCTAAAAGCACTGTTATGAGAGGGGGAAATGTTCATATACAGTTTAATATGTCAACTATCATAGTCCTAAAAAAATTAGCATTTACAAAATACTTGATAAAAATATCTTTTAAAAGTTGTCCAAGAGGTACATAAAATGAACCCAAAATTTTCATGATATTTCATTCACTCTTGTCACCTACAGATTCAGTTTTCTGAGCCTGCGGAGAAGAAAGAAAGAAACTAAATTACTACAGCAAATTGCCATTATGTACCGAAGTCCCCAAACTATCCCTATTCCTTTGACATTTCTTACTTGCAACAGCTCAGTTTCAGACCTATGTCCGTATGACATTTACGCAACCAGAACAGGCACAGTCACACACTTTGCTTAACTTACTGGTCCCAGCTTTTCAAAAGCAATACAAGCCTTACCTGTCAGCTTCCATGGTTCATACTGAAAAGCACCACACTACCACCTGTTTCTATTCACTGCACACATGCTGAATGCTCTACCGCACCCTTAACTTTCACTGTTTCAATCTGCCCTTTTACTGACAGTGTGCTGGGTGGGGCACCTCTGGATGTTGAAACACTAAGAGTAGTTGAGCGAGAGATGCGAATCTGCAATAACATTATGGGCAATAAAAAGAAACATTATGAACATGCTAGCAATGTCTGAAAGGCTGAATAATTAAAAAACACTGATTCAATCAGCAGGAGGTATGTGTGGAAAGTACCTCTTCAGCTTTATTTTCACCATTTTCAGATGGTGTAGTACCTTCCTTTGCAGCTTCTTGCTTTTCATCCTTCTTCCCTTTAGCACCTTTGCTGGCCTTTGTTCCAGGTTCCTTCTGACAGATTAAAAACACAGGCATAGATGTTGTATGAGTAGTCAGAAATCTACATCTTTATCAAAAAGACTTTTATACGAACTAAACAGCAAATCTTGGCAAGCTGCATGTGCTAAGTTGAAACAGAAAACTTACCTGGCTACCTGGAAAATGTCAATCCACATAAGTTATATAGAGACTGAACATTTCTAGAAAATGGTTGTGTCTGTTTCTTTACTGTTACTGTTCACTTTTACAGGGATGCAAAACCACATCAGACTATTCTGGTATTATTGAGCTGTATCATACAGAGGTGTATATAAGATAACTGTGTGAACAAATCCAATTACAGTATATTGAAAGCTTATTCAGCCAAGCAAAAAGACCATGCTGTTTGTGTAACAGCACTACACTTTCAATTAACATGAAATACTAAATTACATTTTAAAAATTAAGATTTTTTTTGTTGGTTGTCCTTTTGTTACATTGATAACATCTGTGATGGTCATTCCATGTCAACCAAAGAACCAATCAACACACGAAGAAGGCAAACACCAATAAAATTCCATCTGCAGCAACACAAAGCAGAGAACTTACGGAAAGGAACACTAACAGCTACAGTTTCACTTGGGGATTTGGTCTCAATTCTTATGCTGAAGTCTACTATTTTTCATAAATCCTTGCTCTACATACCTATTTATGTTTGCAATCTAAAGATTGGTACAGATAAGTTTAAGATTGAAAGTGCAATGGGATAAAAATTTAGATGGTATTGCATTAGTATTTAAAGTACTTCTGATGAACACTGGAGATTTTTCATGCAATCATGTGCTCTAAATTCTCCACGCAAAATAGCAATAGTAGTTGTGAGCAGGAATATTAAGGACTGCCTCCCTTTATTAACTACCTTTCCCCACTGATCCCCATACAGGACTGGGGCAGTGAGGAGGGAATGCCAATAATTCTAATTCCAGAGCAGATTGAATTACTTTTTCCAACCCTCAGCTTCAATGTTACATGGCAACTGTGGTGCTTAATTTGGAAGCTTATTGGTGCCACAAGCACAGTCCTAATCCTGATCACCTATAAAAGAGCAATCTAAGGAGTTGACTTAGTAAATTCACAACATGCAAGATTTTAACACTAAAAATTATCTCAAATCTGTATCATCTTTGGTTGTTTACTAGCAGGTTCAGAGTACACACTTGCTGTTTTCTGTTTAGGACACCAAGATTAATATACTCCTTAAAATGCGACCCAGTTAGACTTTGGAAAAAAGATATTATCGTATTAAAAAGTTACTTAGTGTGATGTCATAAACGCTTTGAGTTACTTGAAATGAGTTTCAAATGTCTTTCATGCAACTTGGACTGACTCTGTAACACTGAGATCATCCCACATGTACATAAAGCTATAGAAGATACCACAATTCCCTTCTTTATTAATATTCTTTCTAAGAGTGGAGGAGGATGGATTCAGCCAGACCTTACCAATAATTTCATTTGATAAATCAAAGTGTTCAAAGTCAGAGTTTTACTTTCACATACAGACTTTGTATCCTGGTACTTGCCCAACTGAGATGCCAATAAAAGGACGTGAAAAATTTAAGTGTGAGAAGTGCTAGACTCAAGTGTCCAGTATGTGGTTTGTTTGTTTTTCTAAGCAATTGCTCTTACTTAACATCCCCCTTAGTGTCCTAGTTCAGCAGGAGGGACCAGTTATCACTATGTGGGGGTGATTAAAGCTGTGTATTCTACACCCTCTATTCATTCCCCAAGAACAATGGACCATTTGCAGTTTATGCCCAGGAAGCTGTTAGCACCTCCACACCCGGCCTGAGGGGGTGTGGGTGCTAATGGGCCATCAACAGCTTAACCATACCCCATGACTCATAGAGCTAATCACCCATTGTGTGAGTCCCCGCCCTGGGGGAGGGACTGGGTGCTCCCTGAGGGTACATAAACGGGGCTCAGAAGGCCTTGAGCAGCTCATCAGACCCAGAGGAGCAGCAGGACGTCGACAGGAGGAAACCACTATTCTTGATCAGACTACGACCATCACTCCTGACTCGACCACAGCCATCATCTGCACCAACAGGTCAGAGAGCCCAGCCGGGCGGGCGCGACAGCGCCACCTGCTGTCCGTGGATATAATCACATTTTTCCTTTTGGGGAAGTAGCCAAGAGGATCTTTTAGACTGTTTTGCCTTGTCATTTGGGGGTGGAGGGGTTTGTTGCAGACTGTTATTGTATATATACATATGTGTTGTGGTTAAGAACTGTTATCTTTTCCTTTACATATATTTTTCCTAATTAAAGTTCTGTTCTCTAAATTCAAAAGAGAGGGATTATTTATTGGCCAACATAGATATCTCAGTTCTCCTTTGAACTGAGACACTTAGGCACAAATGAATCTACAGTTTCTGAACTACATGATTTATATGCAGAAATCCTGAAAAGGTATTTCAAACACTAACAGGATTTTCATTTGACTGTAACTGGCCCAGAAAACCCAAACCATTCAATTTAAATAAATTTAATTTCACCTTTAATTATAATTGTGCTTTCTCAATAACAGCCAGGCTTCAAGAACAGATAAGAGTTTCTCACTACAAAATGAAGTACTGCCCCTCTAAACAAGGAAACAGGACAGCACTGAGTAATCTCAAATTCTTTTGCAGAAATTGCTGGGTCTCAGGTAGAGCTTACTCAACTAAACCTGTACTTTTCAGGAAAGGTAAAAAAATCTTCCTAAACTAGCCATTCACTACAAACTAACATGGTCTGCATATTAAACAGGCAAGACTTTCTTTGGGCCAATAATGAGGCCAGGAAGGGGTGGAACAAAAAGAAAAAGAATGATCTAATCTATGGGGTTTTTTCCGGGGGGAGCAGGGAGCTGCAGAGAGGGCAGGGGAGCCCATGCCTCAAAAAAACGCTGGAAACTGAACTGTTTGCAACGCAGAGAAGGAGCATACTTGCTTACTATTGGCTACAATGATGGTAACTAAAAAGAAAGAGTATTTACCTTTGTTGTTTTCCTTGGTTTGGGTTCAGGTTTTGGTGGAGCAGGTTTCTATAAAACATTTTTAGTTGCACAACATGTTAGACACATTACCAGATGCCAGTCAGCCACTTCCACACCCCGCTTGTCCCCACCCCACACCTTCCTTTACTTCCTGCTCAGTAGTAGGCATCCAGAAAAAGCCTGAAAAGATTTTATGCACAAATCCACCTCATCTCTATACACACCTGTTTGCATTAGCTCGCTCATCTAGAAATGAAAGTAATTTGGGGGTCATTCTAAGAATAAAACATGGAGATTAGTAGTAACTATTAAAAAACCCCACCCAAAACATCATCTATGTTCTAACAGAGAAGAGGAACTAAAACCAAATACTAGCAGTGACATCAAATGGAATCCTTGAAACACAACTTTCTCCTTCCCAGAGAAGTCGCTGCGTTTCCACCACTAACACCAGCCTGCAAAATGATATAAAGTCAATACTGCACTTAACAGACAGTGTGATGCACTGAGGTAGGGAAATACATCTTTAGTCAGAATAACCTGAAACCTGAAAACCTGAAACCAAGAAAACACAGATAACTTCAGTGCTACAAGTTCTTAAACACCCCTCAGCAAGAATAAAAATTGGAGCAAGGAAAATGTAACAAACCTGTTTGGTCTGAGAAACCATATGTGCCTAGAAAAGAATACACCAAGAGGTGCTATACATACTTACAGCCGACAGTCTTGCTGATCGCCTTGTGGGCTACAGGGTGGGGGGGAAAAAAAGATAAAGCATTTTTATAGGCTTACAGCAAAAAGTATCCAAAGCAACATAGTATCAGTCATTTCATGGGGGACAGCATAAAATGTGCCTCTACCAAAATATGTGTTGATTGCCAAGCAGAATTAGCAGTTTCCTCACTTCAGCCACTCAAAATTTTAAATGGACAAAGTGATGTGAAAATTAGAAATAAAAGTCGTTCAGAAACTATAACATCTAAATCTCCTTACAGTCAAATACTGCACATACACGTCCTTTTACAAGTACTTCTGAGTTCCTCTATGAAAAGTTCACAAATAGCTTGACTACCTCTGCACAGGACTCCAAACCTTCTTCACACACATACTTAGAATTATGTTCCTAGAATCTAGCAGATATTACTTGCAATAGCAGGTACAAATACCTTCTGAATAACAGCTGAATAAACTTAATGTCCTCCTCTAGAGGTTATCAGAGCGCTAAAATTTCCCTACACACAGTCTGAGACCAGATGCATAAAGACAGTTGCAGGATGTTATTTCCTCTATTTAAGCACATTCTGAATAGGAAAGAATCAAGCCAGATATTCTGCTTCTCTCCAGCTTGGTTATTAAACTGAGTTAAAGTTTGGTCTATGTCATAAAACTGGGATCACACCTGTAGCCAAAAATCAAGGGCCAACTCAACTGCAACAAATATCTAACATAACACAGCTTAAAAAAATTAACCAAAAATATCTCCTTAATTACATATTAAGCATTCAGGTTGAGCTGGACAAACACAGCTCCACACACCCTGCAACAGGAAAAAGCTGTTGTTAATATCTGAAGAATGCAGTAATTTGTATTCATTGGAGCCATTTAAGTATTCTTAGTGAAAGCAGTAGTGAATAGTTCAAATCCACATCCAATAAAACAGAAGTCGTGTCAAAAAATACCTAAAGATATTTCCAGCTACGAAATATTTATGCATCATTAACAATCAAAAGGCAAACCTCTCTTTTCTTGGCAATTTAGAATATCAGCTGGTAGTTAAGCAGCCTAGCATTATTTTACAACAGGTTAAACAAAGCAATTCAGTTGGTCAGGTAATCAAAGAACTCCTAATGTGAGGCATCATCTTTTACAAATCTGCTTTTTTAACCAATGATTTCTATCTCTCAGCTTTTAGGAACTGAAATGCTTTGTTAGCATCTGCTTTTTAAAGGATAATATGTTGGTTTAGATCAATTATAATTCTCTCCCATATCTCCCAACTGTTCCTGTTCCATGTCTAGTTTCATAGCAGGCTTGCTTGCCATAAGAAAGTCAGCATAAACCATAAGTTCTTAAAAAAGCCTGGCAGCTAAGCAATTTAAATTCTCTTTTGGAGTTTGTATCTATTTTGTGTTATCTGATTGTAAGGAGGGAACTAGAGCCAAGTCAGCAAAGGTCACATTTTAATGGTCTCTGGGAACCTTTGTCCCCCTTCAAACAGCTGTACTAATGCAGAAAGTAGCAACTCACCCAAGAGTTTGTTGACACTGGCCCACTAGCAAATATCTACAGAAAAAGTCTACGAAAAGGAGCAGGCAGAACAACACTTTGCACTCTCCTACTGCACCAGCTTTTGGCAATCTGAAGTTGCCAACTTTCCAACCTGGATATCATATACACATCATGTGTTTAAATAGTCCCTAAGGGTTATTTTCTCCACAAATCTGTCTAATAACCTCATTTACACTTTCAGTTTGCATAACATCCTGTAGCAGTGAGTTCCATAATGGGATTGTGCACTGGGTGGAAAAGAATAAGTAAAACCTTACCCCTCTGTTTTCCTTTCCTTTAAACTTCTTGCCCCTTATTTTCATTAGATTCTTCTTGTTTACAGGTTTCATTGCCTTTTTCTGTGTTGCTAATTATTTTATCACAACTCCATTACATAAAATATTAAGAATCCTAGAAAAACTGTGCTGTTTGGTTTTTTAGTTTTGGTTGTTTGCCTTTTTTTTAAAGCTGCTCTGCATCCTCTGTTCGTCCCGCTGTACTCAGTATCCCTTTATTTTTATCATGGCCTCTCTCAGGAGAACTTCACTTAGTAGTCCGACATCTGAGAATGCAACACATTAATTTTGTGCAACGCTGATGCTTATTCTGTCCTCTAGTATTTTTCCCTATGTTCTAATTATTTTTCTATTTAGAACTACTGACATTTTCTAGTAACTACTCATTGTGATTTTACAATCTCTCCTCTGATTAACAGCTGATTTGGTGACCACCACTAAGTCTTTCCCTCCCCTCCCCATTCATGTATTAATTTGCATTTCTTCATATTGAATTTCTCTTGGTATTTTATCACTTAGTTATTTACCTGTGACATAACAGCCTTCTCAGCCTCTCTCACTTCTGACTACCCTGATATTTTTTTGCAAACTTTGTCATTTCCCTAGTACCTCTTCTCCTAGAGATCATTAATGAGTATATTCAGCAGCACAAGTCCAAACACAAATCCTTCCAATATTCCACTGATAAATCTCCTCCATTATGAAAATTAACTACTACCTCTCTATCCTCTTCTCATAAGATTATGTTACAAATTCTTGGGAAGATCTTTCATTTAATCCATGGTAGCTTAGTTTCTTTAAGAACCTGCTTGTGGAGCCTTAAAAAAAATGTTCCTTACATGCAAGTAAACTATAGGGCATGCCAATAGTTCACTTGCTATTTTCCTGTTCAAATATGCTTCAAGATTTACTTGAGATTTACAAGAGCAATTGTTAATTCATTTGAATATTCAGCCATTCTTTTCAAGGTCTTTTCAAAGATGGCAACGTTAAGAAAAATCCTCATAATTCTCTACCTGTCTTTTAAATTCACATTACAGGCTGTGACACACAAACTAGCAAACCTTACGCAGACATCAAGGTATCACCACTCATCCCCTTGCCTCCTCTGACAAAATTTACCGTGCCCTTAAAACAAATTCAGTCAAAGAAACCACACAAATGTGTCAGCTGCTCCAGTTTGGAGTCTGGTACCTTAAGACACTCCTCCACCAGTCACTTAAGCTTAGTTTTCAAATAGACTGAGTTAGGTGTGTGCATTAGCCCTCTTCTGCCAGCACACTGAAGACAGTTCCAGGCAGCAACCGCCTACACTACTGCCACAAGATCCACCAGAGCTTGTCCATCAAAGCCACAAAGGTTTCTGAAATTTATTTGGTGCACTAATAAGTTGTATAAATACTCAATGCGCCAAAACCAAACTATGACAGATAGGGTATAAATGTGGCTTACTGTCATTATTCCCACTGAAAACACCTCAATAAAAGTACCAAAGAAATGCAGACTGCAAGACTGCACGAGTCCAGCTAAATAATTCCATGCCAAAATAAACTATAATATATATATATATACTTGCCTCTTGTTTAGTTACTTTTGCTGCATCCTTGCCTTCAGCACCCTCTGGAGACTGAAAGAAAACATTAAGTCAGTGTTTTTATTACAGACTTAAAAGCATGCAGAAAACAGTAAAAAAGATTACGGTGGAGACTGTTCTTTCTATATATTACAACAACTTAAAGAAGCCTGACAAATTTGTATTAGTATTTACAAGTAGCATTGTACCAAAACCAGTCTAGATTTTCCAAGCAAGAACCTGAGGACTGAACACTAGGTACATACATATCATATCCCATCACACACCATCCCTCAGTGCGCCCTCTAGCCAATTAACTAAAGCACCCACAGGCTCCAGCATGAGTTCCATGTTATCACCTGTTGGTAGCACAACTGGAAATCTGAGGCTCTACAAGGGTTTTTGAAATCCCCAAGAAATTTAACACATTTCTTCCCAAACACAAGCTTAACCAGTTATGAGATATGATGAGATGAACCAAAAAAGCAGGCAACACTGAAAGGAATGATTTCTTTACCTCACTCCTTTTTTGTTTCAGCCTCACTGAGCTGGAAGTTTTGAAAGTATCTTTCCCTCATACCTCACCTCCTCCATCAGAAGAGCAAAAATTAGAAGACTGACACACTGACAGGAAAACTAGGGACAAACATGTTTCTTCTGAAGAACAAAGAATCAACCTGAACACTTTCAAATGAGTCTTCCAGAGGTACTAGAGAAAGGTTAGTTAAATTACAGAAGGGAAGCAGGTGAAATCAAGCTTCTGTCTTTTGTTTACAATGCAAGGTGTATTACTTCACATTTTGCAAATGACAGGGTTTGCACGTAGGAGCAAGCGACTCATGGATAAGGAGCAAGCAGCAGCACTTGGAGGAGAACTACGAGAACAGCACGTGTTTCAAAAGGGCATTTAACAGGCAGCAGAGAACGCAATTTGGCTGCTATTTTGTTTTTCCATTGGTAAGGAGGCAGGCTAGTTATCTTTTCCCGTGTCTCTCCATTTCAGTCTTAACCTAAACTTCCTCACGGATTTTGACAGGGAACGTCTCAGAGGTACACAGTTATAGTTTGGAGCAGAGAAAAAGGCCAGCTACTTTGCAGCAACTGATCACTGCCTTCTCCGGACACTGGGCTTTATCGTACTTAGAGAAAGACATCCCTCCAACAGGGAATAAAATGTGGCTTTGTTAGTATGTGCTCTCCCAACAGCGAGGAAACTTGCCACTAGGGCAGCTGCTTTAAGAAACACAGGGAACTGATCATCTTAGTAGCTTGAAAACAGCAGGAAGTTAAGCAGCATCGCACAGCGAAGAGCAACTCAGAATAGCAACAGAGTCAGGCATCCAAAATGGAGCCTGACTGCTGCCGGTGCTGCTGCAGCCTCACCAGGCACCCGCAAGAGTGTCTCGGGTTTGCTTTTCTTAAAGCCTTCCGAAAGGTTTGCTTACTAAAGAGTTGCTGCAGCTTGATGGTCTGATGCCGGGAGCGTCAAAAGTCACAAAGGAAACAAAAACAAGAAGTTCCATGTTCACTTCCAGTAAAAAAGTCTTGTTTCCTACAACTTCAGCTCAGGATACAAGACATGCCCTAGGTATAGCTTTTCTATAGGCCTTGAATTCATTATACGTGTTTCTCCCATAAGAATTTTCTCAAGTTTTACAAACTTGTGTTGCACCCTTTGCCTGAGAGAGAACTCAAATAGCACCCTTCGTCACCCAGGCACCTATTTATATACAAGTTCTCTGAGATTTTATGATCTTCTTCTCACAGTGGTCCAGAGACTTAAGATCTACAGGGGTAGGGACAGAAAGACAGCATGATTCATTTCCTTTGGAAGGCAAGCTAAAAAACTCATCATAAACTAAATGAAACTGACTGATACTCCACAGTCCGGCTTTTACCCTGCTCCACTTTTAAGAATCACAGAGCTTGAGACAGGGCTAAATTGTCCCAAGATAGCACTGTCACATACCAGTAGCCCTGCAGTAATGGCCCAGGAGCAAACTCTCAGTCTGCAGTCCTACACAGTTAACACACAGTAATTTACCCCATTCTCTTTAGCAGTAATGGATGAGAAGCCTCCTACATTTCTGATAGACAGGGCAGTCTGATTTTAAATGCCAATACTATTGCTTGACAACAAATTAAAAGAAACTACTCATGAGGCTAATCGCAGGGGAAAAAATTATATTAAAATACTCTACACAACCACAACCTCTGTATACTAACTACTGTGATATATTACACCACATACTTCAATTAAGTTAGCTAATTAATTAGCTCAGCATTCCCTCTCAGGTTAGAAAATCCAACGGCAATTCTGAAGGCCACAACTTTCTCCACAGAGGGACATGCACAGTAATAATTTCAGTGGTGTGAATAAGCAGCAAGGGGTCCTGACATGCTCTCATTTCCATTTCAGACCTGCTCCTTCCTCTCTACAATCACTACAAGTCCAGGCGTTAGGAGGCTCATCCTCCTGGGGCCTTGGCTCCCCAGTATGCTGGCAGAGCTGCATGGGAGGCCTTGTCATGAGCAAGGTAATTGATCCAGGTGAAAAATAGCCTGCTGCTTAAACAAATGCATAAATATTGTAAGATATATACAAATTATAAATACATCATCTTCCCTGCTCGAGCAGAATCGGTTTACTGCACAGCTGCACAAACAATGGAGCCAGTACAACAGACAAGAATGCAGTGGCATGGGGCAGCTGCAGCCAGCCTGGGATTCCATCTACTCTATCTATTTCAGCTAATAGACACACCAAGGAAAAGAAAGTGTGTCAGATATGGCTACAGTATATTTGTTAAAAGAGAAACAAACTTATTTTGCCCTCTTTGAGTTCTGCTTAGACATTCCAATGAGTCCCAGCTGATGTGCTTCTTCATACTAATTTCTGCAGTACTTTCTCCTCTCCCTAGGGAAAAGAGAGATTTATACACGAATGGATTTGCACCAAACATAGTTCTCAAAGAACCTGGCATGCCACAAACAGAGACTGTCTGCACTACTATCTGGAGTCACAGGACTTTCATGCAGATAGCACCAAAACTAAAGTCCTTTTCCCTAACTCTTCCATAGGAAACCTTCCCATCTTTTGTCCTAGGGACAAACTACTGAAGGACCTCCGGTTTCAAAGGAACCAAATGTCCTAAGTAACCCATCCCCTTGGCACGTTCTTCCACATGATGTAATTCAATGGCTCGCTGTATTTCACATGACACCCTAGTCACATTAAAATGCACCCTGGATACTGCGCCTTACATTGTAAACTAGTCAGGGGCAGGAACGTCCACCCTGCAAGTTTTGCAGAGCAAAATGAAAGACCAATACAAACACTGAATCAACTGACAAGGGCAGCACTCCAGCCTCAGTAATTCCTCAGCTGTACTCCATCATATGCTTGTATTATACTCATAAAGTAGTCCCTATAGGCCTGCTGTGCCTGATACTGTATGGATGCCTACAAGAGACAGGACATAAAATAAAAAAGCAAATAAGGACACAGATAATAGCGACTTTTTTTCATAGAGGTGCACAGAAGGAAAGAAAATTACTGGCTACTTCTAAATATGGTTTTGACATTTAAACTAATAGCAAGTTTTAGATTCAGGTGACCACACATTGCGTCATATCTCAATTAGCACTACATATTGGCCATAAGATTGTAAATTAAGCTGAAATTAAGCTTTGTAAGATCTGTCACAGCTGCTTAACTTTCAAACCACATGATAAATCTGGAAAGTTGTCTATCAGCATTCAGTTTGGGGTTTTTTTTTAAATATAATTTGCTTTTTTCCCATCTCTTTTTAAGAATAACCTAGAAAATAATTTGAGTGAATTGGAAAAAACAAAGGAATATTAATAGATGATAGAGAGCATTTAAAAAAACCCCAAGGAATATTAACATTGAGCTTATTTGTATATACAGCTCTTACATTTCACCAGCTGTGATGTATACATAAGTATACATACAGAAACCAGTGTTTTGACATATCAAGACAATACTGCAATATCTGCAATACCAACACCATTACAGAATTGTTAAGTTGAAAACAGATAACTGTTTTAAAGAAACGTTTGATAGAACATACAGGTAAATTTCTTTTTTTGTTGTTGTTCTTAAGGGTGGATTACCTGGTAGAGATGGACCACAAAAAAACCCACAAAGCTTCAATTTTTCTAATCAAAACCCTGAAATATAAAAAGGATGTAACGAGAGTACAGTAACTCAAAGTAGTGAAGCCACTGATGTCTGTATCCAAAGATACATGTTTGAACTTGCAATGTCCAGCTTCTGGACAAATATTTTGTACTATAATGAATGGACTGTGCTATTACAAAGCAGTACATTAAAAAGCATGAAGAATGAGATCACAAGTACAAGAGAAGCAACAGTCAGTAGAAGGTCGGTATAAAATTAAATAGATTGTTCATTCTCTGAAGGATCTTATTACTAGCTGAAACTCAACACCTTGGCTGTGATGGGACAGAAATTAGTCCTTTCATACTCACATTAAAAAAAAAAAAAAAGCAGATGCAAATTTCATTCTAACTACCACCTTAAGAAGGTAGAAGGGCAGAAAGCCTTAACTCTCCTAGCACATGAGCATTCTGAACAGCATTTCCTCCCTCTGCAAGCTGTTTGGTTCAGCCATGTCTTTATACACTCTCTGCAAGGGGATTTGCCTGTAGATTTCCTGGCTCACGGTTGCAGCTGCAATTTCCATGATGTAATGCTTTGGTCACTCCTCCAACTACTTTTTTCACCAACCAAAATAATGTAAAAGCTTGCAAGAAAAGCCACACAGCAAGAAAAGAAGATGTATCAAATTCTAAGTCTTTTTCAGGGTTTACTGCGCTATTTTCCTAAAATTTTTCCACTACTCATTTCCTTTGCATTAGACTAAATTTAAGTCAATGCACAGCGACCCCATACATGCTACATCTTCTAATTATTTGTTGTCAGAGCAGCTCTGAATTTTGTGCTAGTTCATAAATGTAATTAAAATGCTGTTTACTTCTTGATTTAGACTAATGACAACTACACGTCAACTAACTTAACACCAACCAACTCCTGGCAACACTGTTCTAACCATTGTTTCCCCATTTAGCTCCCCCAGCATCTTATCATTAACCTTTGTTTATAACTAGTTCTTTGATCTGTTTTCAGTGGATAGAACAGTGCTCACTGCCAAGCCACTGTGAATTAACGCTGCAAGTAAAATTAATTCATTCTAATAAATGTTCTAAGAAATAAGATATTATTTCTACTACACCCCTTCATTTCTTTTTTCTACCAATCTGATCTTAGACGGTGAAAAAAAATAAAAATGCATGCTGCTATTCAAAAAAACCCTCAATGTAATTCTTCCAGAACCATGAGGAATAAAACTGTTTAGTGGCTGGCTGGATTTCTTTAATACTTATCCAGAATTATATCTGTCTTGCTCTGTTCCAAGAAATATGAGGTTGATTTTTTGTATATACATGTAAATATGTACCTCACCAAAAAAACTCATGAAAAACCAAAAAAAAAAAACCAAACAACCCCACCCTGCTTGTTTATTCTTTAACTAAATAATATTTTAATATTTTTGTTAAGAATTATTACAATGAAACATTCTACAATGTCATTTTTAGGATTTAAATCCCTCCATCTTACATCTATTAAAAGCAGAATACTTAATTTTCTAATTCTTTGGGGGAGAATGTCAAGATCATAAAGCTCTGGAAAGACAAATGGTACTTAAGTGTTTAAATATAAAGACCAGCATTAATATCCCTGGTATTAACATGCTAATTGCATGTAAATGGAGAAAAATCAGGGAAAACACTTCCTGATCAAAGTCTCTATTTTTGCTTAGAGTCTTAAGCCGGACAGAGTGACTTGTTGACGCACATTGCATTTTCAAAGAATATATAAGAAAATAAGAATACAAACAGCCTGGTTATAAACAAAATCAGTAAGTTCAGAAAATGCATTTTATTAAATCCCTTAATTCTTAACAGGTGACTTCTGTGAGCTTTATGCTCTTTCAGACAAGACAGAAAAGACAGTAACCAAGTTAGGACTGGAGTATTTCTAAATAACCAAAACCAGATAGAATACATGTTTTTCCAAAAGAGGAAATTCCTTCATTGTAGATTGAGGTTTTGCTATTCCCACTGAAAAGAGGTCAAAGATTGACCATTATAATTGAAAATGCATTTATATTTGATGAGACATTTTTTTAAAAAATAAAAATCTCACAACTGTTTTGGCTTTTATTTTTCCTTCTAAGTTTCTCTTCCCTGTAGTCAGTTTTTTGAATATGACATCTTTTGCCTACAGTAGAGTCAAGAAATAAGAGTAGTTTCTAGAGGTTCAGATTTTTAAAAAAAGCTAAACAAAAAACCCCCAAAAACAACAGCATTGTAATTTAAAATTAGTCAGACAGTTCCCTTTTCAGACAGTAAAGTAATCAGCTGCATTTTCAAAAATACAGACCAGGCATGGAAGCAGTGAGCACGGTGTATTTGAAATCATTCAGTTTCCCCTGAACACCAGACGAGAAAATTCAGCTAGGTAGTAAGTAAATTCTTGTCTCTGTATTTGCTTAACCATTTTACTGCCACCATAAAGTAAAAAGGCAGATTCAAAAAATATGATAGATGAAATCCAGTATGTAATATTATTTCTCTGACCTTTCAAAGCTGATGACAGTTCTGGAAGTGAGATGAAGCTGCTCAATTCCTCCACGTCTATGCACAGAGGCAGTTTTTAAAACCTGGAAGATTATGTTCCAGAATCTGTATGTAAATAGAATGGATCGCATCTGCAAAGTAAAACCAGCACAAAGTACTTCTGGAAAAAAAAATTACCCAAAGATAGAGATTATATTTAGATAACTAGTTTCAATAACAACTGATTCCCAAAACCAGCTACCTATGACAAACAAAAATACTCTGAAGGACTGAAAAAATTCCTCTTCTCACAGACAACATTACTGTGATAAAACCACAATAATCTAGAAAAAGGACAAGGACCCTGTTGCTACTGTTTCAACTAACTAGTGCCAGAGAACATCAAACCTTCTAGATGATAACAGGCACCAAAGTCACAATTGGGAAAAAGCCTCAGATTACTCCCATCTCTTACACCCTGGTAATAATTACACCTGTGGTTAACAGGAGCATTGCTCAACTACAACAGCCAGAATGAAGAGTTTCATGGACAACCTAAATGCAGCTTCAAGAGAAGAATGAACTAAAATGTCTCCAAGAGGGTGCAGGTGGGATAAGGAGGAAACGATGCAGCAGAGATAAAGGATGTTTTCCTACTACAGACAGAGCACCAACACCTCTCTTCAACTCCACCTGAGAGGAACAAAACACTGCAGAGGTAAAAATGTCCTTTTTGATTTCCAAGTATGGAAGCACGCTCTGCTACTATTAACTACTATTGACTATTAGGTCAATGCAGAAAGCTAGGTGGGATGAGCAAACCCAGCTGTCCCAACAAAGCTGGTGCTGATGGAACATACAGAATTATTTTATGCAGACAGATTCCAATGTTCTTAGGGAACACAGCATTTTATATTTGCAGCTTTCACTGTTACCAAGTACACCCACTCTTTACTATGGGAAGACAGGAGCTGTATCTCCAATTTACAGCAGTAATCGATTGAAAACTGGTAGCTTCCAAAAACACCAAGGAGGGGTGAGGGTAAAAAAAAAAGTAAAAACCAAGCCTGACTGATGCCTCCTCACTCCAGTGCTGCAAGGACACAATTTGAGCACCGAGTTGTTTTGATTATTCTAATGAATTAAGGAATACTCCTCTAGAAATTCTAAGTTAGAGACCATCAAATCAAAGATGAATGCCTGGCTACTGCTAAGAAGCATTCTGCCCTTCCCCATCTAATCATTCCTGCCAACAAGCCAGCTTAACTCTTTGTGTCATGGGGAAACTAGACCAGCAGACAGGTCTGGCCAAAATCTACCTCAAACAAGTATGATATCCTACAGGTTAAATCAGAATAAAGACAGGAATGAGCATCTGGAATTCCTTCTTTTGGTCTGTATATGCCAGCTTGAAATTATCTGTTGAACTACTATCCAAACTGTGAAGTCCCACACTGCCAATTTTGCTGACAATAAAATTGGTATAAGAGCATCTTATTTCTATGTGCAGCCAGTGGCTGATTTCCCAACCCTGCTGCCTTCTAATAGGTTACCACACATTCATTGTGCCACTGTGCAGCATCTCTAACTTGGATCAGCAAAATGATCCAAGATTTAAAAAAAAATTCAAATCTGTTCAGAAAACAAACTTTAAGAGGGTGATGGCCTTAAATGTAAGTCCAGCACATTAAAGCTTCTTTTTGGCTACTGGACCATGGGATAAATCACTGTGCTAGCGTAGTGTGGTTAAAGAATAGAAAATAGATGGTGGCCATTATGATCCTACAAAGTGCTAACTTTCAAGAGAAATCTCTGGATCTGGTTTACTAATACTCTACACAAAACACAACATTACAATCCTGTTGAGCAAAATTCAACTTCATATAATTTCTCTAAAGGAATGATCCACCTTGGAATATACCATGCCTATATACAGCTACTGCTTAGGTATAAAACAGCAGAGATACTCAAGTTTTTCAAGTAACACAGGAGAAAAGCAGCCTTAAACTAAACAGCATATACTTCCTACATCACATTTAAACACAGTGGGTTTTTTTTATTTTTTCAGCTTAACAATACTGATATTCCAGCATACCAGAAAGTATTGCCTATGTTGGAGTGTTGAACTACCATATGTAAAAATATTGCATGTGCCTAGTTAGTGTTGAACCCAGAGGTGATGATTTACAAAGTAGATTGCACTAAGTACACCTCATCAGATATCATGCTTTAATGTGCCCAAGAAGCATGAAGAATCATTTTTAATCAACAATTCAGTGAAAATCTAAGAAGTTTTAGGTTGCCCATACATTAAGTCCAATTGTATTTCAGTGTAGTCTAAGATTTATGTACATTGTCATCAATTGCTAATGAATCAGATTTTTACAGACTTGTATAAAATTATAAAAAATGGTTTAGATCATTAAATCCTTGGTCAATGAACTTTTAATCTCTATAACTCAGTAACAACAACAATAATAATAGCAGCTAAAATTATACAATTAACTCCTTCTAAGCTACAGTGTCTCTAGCATAAAACATGGACAAGTATTTGCTGCATGTATTTAATAGCTCTGTAAACATAATCTACTGAAATGTGGCATAACAGAATTGCTCAAGCATGTTTTTTCTTCAGTGCCACTCAACACTGTTACACAGTATTATATCTTAGCATACCATGAACAGATAAAAATTTTTGATCTTTTCTGCTTAATTTTTCTATGAAAGATTTAGAACCTTTGAGTCAGTCTGGTCAACTGATTTAGCTGGCCTTCTTGTAATAGGACAACTAAGCAATTTTCAATTACTTTTAAATACATCAAGGTTTAAAATTCTCAATAGTTACAAACCCAGTACAAGTGGTACCATTTCTAAAATTGTGACAAAACATCATTCTCACTATCAGAAGCCTCCTGCAATCTTTTTAAGATGCTCTAGCACATCTCTTCTCTTTACCTTACTTGAATATTAAGTGCATCTCTGAATAGCAGCTGTTTTACCTGTCCCTGCAAAGGATGCTGAAGGTAGAAGTCCACCTGAGAACTCTGATGACCTGTTAGGTAGAAATTTGTCAAAGTCAGGAGTGTGCCAGTGACAGATGCAACGAAGGTCACCTTCTGCTCCTGCCTAGCCTGTTTTCCTGTAGTTACTGAGTGGTCCAGGAGTGATCTAACAGAAAAAGTAGAAAGAGAAACTCCCTTTTCAGAGCTCTGACTTTTGCTTTTACTTCTCATGGGCAGGGAGAAAGCAGGAAACAGCATGAAACACAGGGGGAGTTGAAGTGAAAGTTTCCCTTTTCCATCCTATTCTATAATCAACTACAGAGCATGGAACGAAATACAGAACCTTTCTCATTTCTATGTCTCACTGCTAACAGTGCGCCTTGTTGTGTTCTAGGATAAACTAAAGAGGGGCTCTGCTACAGACCAAGAGCTTCCAACCCCAGTGATGAAACAACTTATTGGGACAGTGCGCATTCCCACAACATCACTGGAGCTTCTTTCCTGCCAAAACGAGCAGAACCTTAGAAGAAATACTACTACATTATATATAGTACATTGAATTGAGGTGGACTGAATCACAGCTCAAGTATCAGAACATGGAAACAGACATGAAATGGAGCTGAACAACACTTTAGTATAGTTCATACTGCTGCATCAGGAACACGAACTCACCTGCTACTCTTTGCACAAGATCTAGACTTCATTCCACAGACCAAAGAACAACAAGGATCATTCAGAGCTACAGCAAAAAGAGTTGTCACCTTCAGGACCTCAACTTCATTAGTTAATTGTTTGATAAGTTGCTCCAACAAAAATTTTAGAGAGTTGGTTATTATTGCAAGTTCCTCAGTTCATATGTACACACCACAAAGCAAGAAGACAAATTTGACAAAATAACAACAAATGCACCACTGAAAAGTGCAATAGGTGCTTATTAGGGGAAACAAAACATCACGACAGACATCTTAACCTGAGAATCCAAGATAAAGGGACCATGCCAACAACTCAGCCACTTACTTCTGTGCCCCTTTCCCCCTGTTGGTGGATACAGAAAACATTTCTCTTTGAATATTTGTAACATTTCAGAAATGTAAACTCAAACACACAGGAGAATTTTGCAAAGAGAATTCAGTTTAGGTCCAAACAAAAAAAGCATAAGTGGACTTCAAAAGCTTCACATTAGTACATGTAAGAACATGCACTTAACCCCAAAGATTAGAAAATAAATTGACAGACACCTAGTTGGCAAAACAACTAGTCAAAGTCTCACAAAAAACTTACCACTTGATCAGGTAACTTTAAATGCACTATGATAGGGCAACCATTGAATGTGGTACCTTCTAATACCTGCTAAAGCAGCAGCACTACAAGCAAATTACTCAGCGGGTTTGTTTTCTGCAGTAAATATAACCAACTAGTACCTCTGACTACAAAAAAAGTGAGTTTGCATAAGGGAACAGGAACCCGCCACAGATGTTCTCTACTATATCTTCAGAGCATCAGTTATACTGCAAACTACATTCCTGACTACATGAAGCTAGCAAATAACCTACTGAAATGACTAATTAGAACACAATATTTTTCTTTGCCCTGAAACAACAGCAGTATTCAAATATACATATAAAAGAGAGCTAAAATGCCTTAAGAAGTTGCATTTAGTTCTCACATCTGATTCAACCCCAAGCATTTTCAAAACAAGTGAGGTGCACGTGGTGTTACACAGATTCAGATACTCAGAATAAAGAACAAGATGGGTCATTCTGGAGTGCAATCCCAACTAACTGACAGGCTCCTCACCCAATATGAACAAGTCATCACTTGACCTACTGATTTCCACCAGAGATGGTGCACATCTTACTTCACGAAGCCAAGTGCTGTTCATCTTGATGGATGCTTACGCACATGAGTATATGTGACCATACCATGATTCTCCCTGCCATCAGATACAGAATGGTTTTTCAACCTTTTATGGATAACACAGAGGTATTTTTTACTGGGGCTGTTTCAAGGTCAAGGAGTTTTTCAATATGATCCAAGAGCTAATTCCAGAAAGATAAGTGACAAAACAAACCACCCCAACCCATGTCAAGGCGTTCGTTGCTATCAATACCAAAACAAGCATTCTGGTTTATCCCACACTGGCATGCCACTCTTCTTGTGAAAGGCCATGTTCACACCACAACATGTTATTAGAAGAGATGAGGGGTGCAGAAATCTGACAGGAGAAGTCCAGAGTTCAACCCCTTTTTGCTTCAGCACAGCATTAAACACCATCTCAACACACAGTAAGTTCTTCCTTTTATCAGTAACCCTCAAGCAATGAGCAAGGATGACCCAACACCCTAGAGCCACAATCCTTTAGAGAAGTGGAGACAGCCCACATATTTTTTTTCATAATATTCACACTGAACGTGAGGCCAGGGACTCAGCCACTGACTTGAGTTTACGTAGAGATGAAAAACAGAGAAAAAAAAGAAAAACAAAGAAAAAAGAAGCAGCCAGTTTAGATAACTAAGGATACACAAACACATATACAGGTGGATTAAACCCTGCTTGCAGCATTATTTATTTGCTTACACCCTTAATTGTGAAAATTTCTTATTTTGACTTTTTATGTTTATTTCCTTATAAAATTTTCAGCGTTACAAGTCTTGTTATAAGTTGGAAGTTTTAACAGAAGAACTGACTAGTAGTTGCACATGATGGTTTGTCCTCCATGTGGAAGCTGACTGCTGTAATTATTCAGCTACTGTTGTATCACCCACTTCTCACTCTGTGGATGTTATTCTGGACTATAATACAATACTTATGGCAATTCTGCTTTTCTCAAAAAGTGAAGCCACTAATCATACACTTTGCCTGGAACCAGTGCTTCCCAAAGCCCACTTCATGCATAATCTTAAAATGTAAATGCTTACCCATACAATACTAAGCAAAATAAAATTTACTGCACCATTAAAATTCATCTCCATTGCTCTGATCCCATATGCAATGTTTTTATTACTTTTATTGTGGTCTTCTAGAAAGGAGATATGTTCTCATGGAGTTACACAAAGATGGCTACTCTTAATAAACACTTCACAACAGACCACAGAAACCTACAGGAGTGTCTTTAACTCTACCCCCACTTAGGAAGGACAGCCTGAAACATCTGTAGCATAAGAACGCAGAAGGGCAAAGGAAGCAGGGTAGTAAGTTTACAAGGTTTCAAAAGTTGTGGAGGGTCTTAAGGATACAGGATAACTTTCAACCTTTTCCTGATGACAAGCACTGGCAATAAAAGCACGGAAGCACACGAGGGTGCATTGAGAGCAGACCAGGAGGAAAAACTGCCCAACATTCACTGACTTCAAGCCCAGCTATTCCAATCAGGGCAATCAACCCCACGGTTGTATCCATTTTCAGAACCAGAATCACGTACTCCATAACGAGTTAAATAATTCAGCAACACACTTGACAAGTTGACATTTTTAAACCTCCCACAAGGAACAAGCAAAGGACAGAAAGTAAACCCCGAGTTACCTGGAAGGCATCATCCACCTGTAGCTTTATTAAAATAGATTCGAGCCCCAGCCCATATACGGTGTATTAGGAGGTCACAGGTGACATTTGGGAAAAACACAAATTGCTTTGCCTTAGCTGACCCAGTTAAAACGAACGGACTGCAGCTATCATTTTTTGTCACAGCCTGCGTTTAGTGTCAAGTCTCTCGTTACACTCTCGGCGCCTGCAGAAAGAAGGCGGGCAGCAAGTTCTGGGCGCGGACCTCCGGCGGCAGGGCCTCCCTCCTCCTCCGCCGCCGCCCACCCTCGGGGCCCCGCAGGGAGGGAGGGAGGGAGGGGGCCGGCTGTCCCCGTCCGGGCTGAGCCCGCCCTCTGCCAGCGCCGGGGCAGCCACGGCTCCGGGCT
>WBMV01000298.1:2803383-2876349 GCA_013396655.1 Campylorhamphus procurvoides | reverse complement strand
GGAAGGCGGTCTCGCAGGCAGCCGGCTCCCTCCCCGGCAGGCTGCCCGCCCGCCCCGAGGTGCCCGGACGGCGGCGGGGCCCCGCATCCCCGCCCCGCATCCCGCGGCTCCCAAGGGAGGCGCCGCCCCCCGCCCCCGGGGGCCCTGCCCGGATGGGCGCCGGAGTTGGTACATACGGGTCTGCCGCGGGAGGCGAGGAGAAGGGTGTAGTTTGTTTTAAACATGGCTTGCCTCTCCCCTCCTCCCTTCTCTCCCGCAGAGCCATGGCTCGCTCCGGCGCGGCGGGGCGACCCTGCCGGCCCGGGGGGCGCTGCCCCCTCCCCACCTGGCCCCGGAGTTTGCGAGCAGGAAACTCCTCCCGCCGGGGCTGGGGCCGGGGGCGAAGCCGCAGCTGCTGCGGCGCCTCTCCCCGCCGGCGGAGGGGGAGGACGGGGAGGAAGAGAAGAGGGAGGCGGGGGCTGGAGTTGTGATAGCGACTTCACCCCCGGGGAGGGGGCGACACCGCCCCGCGGGGCCCCGGGAAAGTAAACAGGCTGCGGGGAGCGGCGGGGCGGGGTGCGGGGGGCTTGCAACAGGCAGNCCCATTGGCCGCCCCGCGGCGCCGCGCCCCCCTTCCCGGCGGGAGCGCCTCGGCGCGGCCCGGGATTCGCCATCGGCCGTCGGGAAGGCGAGCCGCGCGGAGGGGCGCGCCGGGCAACTTGCGTGCGCGGAGGGGATGCTCTTCGCCGCTCGCCGAGCTCTGCAGCCGCCGTCGTGCAGGTGCATTATTGCAGCCCGGTTAAATGTGCCTTCCTTTTCTGCTCGCTGCGTTCCGGTTTCCACTCCTCGACTCAGTCGTTCTCCTCCGCTGCGATCATTCTCCATCGCGACCGTTCTCCCTTTCTCAAAGCCGGGGGTTTGTTTTGCCGTGTGAATCCACTCATCCTCCATCGTCCAGATGCAAGGAAGCTGTTGTATCATATCTCCTCATTACGTTACCCTGATAAATCACTAGCAAGACAAACCAGTGATGCTGAGAGAAACACTCCATTACAAGGTGGTGTAATCAATTCTTCAGCTGAAGTTCAAATACCCTTTTTCTTTACATTTTAATGAAAAAAATAGAAGTAATTTACTTGTAAACAGCTTGAAACAGCAATCCCTCTTAAGTACCTGCAGAAAAAGCAGACCTGAAACCAAAGGTTTTCCAAGGGTTTGGCCTCCTGCCTTTTAGCCAAGAGCTAAGCAGTTAGGATGCACACATGGATGTGGCAGCCATAGGCCTCATTTTCCCTCTTTACCTGAGGGTATTTGAACTCATAACTCTTCTTCTCCCACAACATTATTTTGACAACAAACTACAGTATCTCTGGAATAGGACAATTTAGATTCTCCTGTTGATACTGTTTCAACAACTTTGTTAAGCTTAGGTTAATTAATTTGTACTAATAATCCACCAGGGCAGGAACCCAGCTGGGTTTGCTCCCAATTACATCTGTAAACCACTAAACTAGGGAGTCACAGCCATTTGTTTACATGCTGCTTGTATATATTTAAGTAGTTTACACAGAGTCATGTAGTTCCACATGGAAAGACTGGAAACATGCACTTCAGCAGGAGATGCCTGTATTAACCACAGATTTCAACCCACCTTACACAATCTATTGCCTAGGCATTGAGCAACATAGGAAGGAAACAGGTCAGAATTACTCTATAACTTAATTTTTCCCTATTTCTTTTCCCACGTGTCCTTAATCATTCATGGTTGATGGGAGCAACCCTCTACAGCTTCACTGTGGGCCATCCATTCAAATAGAGAACACAGACCTTGGCCTCCATTAATACAGATGAAATATCACTGACAGGAGAACTGCACACAAATTTATTCCTATGATAACCCCAAAAATTTGGATTAATTCCATATCTAATTTTAAACCAAAATAACTTGGGTATTATAAGTTTTGATTAATTCTATGGCTACCTTCCTCCTCATTCTAATACATGCCTATTCCATCTTGTCCATCTACTTTTATACTTGCAGGATAATTCAGTTTGAGAACAATTTCAGGAGGTCACCAAATAAAACCCTCTACTCAGTTAAAGCAGACAGCTGGAGACCTTGCCAAGTTCAGACTATCTCCACAAACACAGATTCTGTCATCTCCCCAGGCACCCTCTGCCTCTTCTTTCCCTGCCTATGCTTAAGTTCAGTTCTAAAACTGTCTCCGCCCTTTTTCCACAGGCAACTTCTTTAAACTTTCAACTAGAAGACAGCAGTAACAATTCTGTCAGAGCAGTAGGAGCTTCGGAACAGACATAGTCCAGTAGGCTTGAAGAGGTAATTTTCCCCAGCTTTATGGGAAGGAGAGAAACATTCATGTTGACGTTTAATTTATAGTTATCTACAGCTAATGAGCAGTGTGAAGAAAATGCAAAATTTTAGCAGCAAGATAACAAGAGAAAGAACAGATAATGCTAACAACTCACTTGCAGATGGCCTTTTTCCTTGATTGAACCAAACTCAAGTTCAGTGGAAACATTGCACCTCAGGATGAAACCCCTCAGCAAAGTTGCTGATCTGTAGAACAGTCCAGTTGGTATATTTATTCACTCCTTCAGTATTTTCTGTGTCAATACAGAATTGTTCTGTTCACTTTCTGTCGCTGCAAGTCCTGTCCGATCTCTGGACAGTGACAGGTTGTAGGTGAAATTCACCAGCACATGAGAATAGCAGCAAGTTGTTTTTCTACTACCCATATACCCATCCCTTCCATGTCTGTGTGACACTTTCTCTGTAACAGAATTTATGTTCATGCTGGCTGGCCTGCTGCTACAGCTTTCAGTTAAAAAGCATAGGAATTGTCTGGTAGTTTCTTCTTTCTGCAGCTGTTGTCTTTTTCCATCATACCTGCCCCACAGGTGTTGAAAGATGCCTCTAGTCTGAAAAGCTCTGACACTAACAAGAGAAATGCTAATCCAGAGGTTTTCAATGGGAAAAGGCCAAAATGCTCTTTTCCAGTATGTGGTGAAAACTTCTGCACCTCAGATACAGGCCATGCTAGAAAAGCCATATATTGACCATATTTTTGGTTGTCATAGAAATATGTTTATAGCGTAACCTCACAACTGCTTCTAAGTAATTAGGGAGTGCAACTGTAACATACTACCACTTTTCTATAATAACATTTAGGAAGTACACAGATCAAAGTAACAGAGCCCTACATCACATTTCATGTCCAAGGGATGATACTTGCAGTACAGAGCCACCCTGATAGCCTTGGAACTGTCAAAAGAGACATTATCATCATCAGTTCCTTCTAAAGGTGGTTGTAGGCCAATAATTCTAAATGGTGGTGGTAAGGGGTTATGGATATACAGACTAAGCAGTGAACACACGTCCAGTTAGTTCCACTCTTTGAAACATAGGCACTCTGGAGTCTGCTAATTATTTTACTGTCATTATCAATGTCTAGTGCTGTGTAGAAGTTTCTATTACTTCAGAATTTGTAAGCAAAAATAATCTACAACAGTTACCTTTAGAAAGAAGCCCGTCATGCAGTTCAATTGGTATGAAGGAAAAATGACAGACCATTTAAAATAAGTTTATGAACAGCCTTGTGTTTTATCTCCGAATAAGAAAAAAGTTCAAGCGCTCCACATTCACCACACTACTATCATGATGGTTTCCAAGCCATTAAGCTTTTGGAACACGTTGCATTACTCAGCAAAGCTCCTTCAACCATTGTTTCAGGGCACTTCTACCACCTCTAACCAGTACAAAACCCACAGTTTAAACCTCCTGAACTTTCATTCAGTAGTGCTCTGCACAAATATTGTGGGGAACAGCAGAAAACAGACATTTAGTAGCTAGCTACTACAAAACAGAAAACACCACCAACTTTTGTACTATACTAATCCATAAAAGTGCAATCAATTCCACACATATATCAGGCAGTTGAATTTGGAAATCTAGTAATTCTTCCCCCCCACCCCCCCTCATTAATTTCTCCTGATTATTTGCAGAAACAAAGCAGCTGGTATAGACAGTTTCCACAGAAGTCAAGAGGAACCAGACCAATGAAGTTCACAGCAGAAGTGGGCTAACAACATACATGCCAGCAAATTTGAACTATTTTGGACATCTTCATGCTCTGTTTAGCTCATGAGTTGTTAACATATAAGATCCTAGAATGATTGAAGTGGGAAGGGACCTCTGGAGATTGTCTAGTCCAACCCTCTGTTCAAAGCAGGGTCAGGTACTGCAGGTTGTATAGAGCTGTGTCCAATCGGGTTTTGGATATCTTCAAGGATGGAGACTCCACAGGCTCCCTGGACAACCTGATCCAGTGTCTGACCGCCCTCACAGTGTATGCTCTCTTACATTCAGACAGAGTTTCATCAGAGAATCAGGGTTCAGTGACTAACAAGTCTGTTTAAGCCTTGATGCTGTGTAAAAACACATCCTGGAGAGTCAACTGCATATTGAAGTTAAGTGAGAAGCACACCACATGGTTATCCTGCCCATCGTCAAAATTAGTAACTGCCTGACACTCAAGCTCTCCTACTCTATTACTTAAGTCCATAAGGTAACTTATGGCCTATTATATACAAGCTCATTGTTTTTGCATGACTTGCTGAAGTAAGAGCATCTGTCTCAGGCTCAGCAACACCTCCAGCCAGGAGGCATTCTAACATACTAACATGGACATTAAATTGATACAAATAACAACCATTACAGTGTTTTTTCTCTTCCTTGTTCTGACCTCTTACTTTCTAATCTCCTTGTGTACAAAAGCTAGACCAAGAAAGATACCACCTTTTGAGACAAAGTAGTATTAAAAGTAGTAAACCTTCAATTAGCCTGCATGAATAGGGGGAGAGTCCAATTTCAGTTAGATAAGAATTACAGAGAAGTGATTCTACCATCTCAAACTTTCTCCTGAGTAATTCTACTTGCAGTAACCCTGTCTTCAGAACTCTGTCTTTAGTTCTATGTCAGCCCTTTCTAAAAGCACCCACAAACATATCTGTAAGTATACGCTCATTTTTCCAGTGTGGTGTTAATATTTGTTTTATGAATGCAGGAAACTTACCTGTAATATGCTGGCTTCCACATTTATTCTTAGCATGTCTAAGCACTTCTATAGTGAAGTAGCTAAAAAATGAGAAAAGAGAAGTGCACTGAAGTGCTTTTTCACATTATGGTGTACATCAAGCAGGCAAAAGTAGACCTGACTGTTTTTCAGAAGGCTTTAACAAAGATCTCATGTTTTTCTCCACCTACCACCAAACCAGGTGAAGCTAGAGATTCCTCTCAGGTCTATCAATATACCAATTCATGTGGCCACACCCTAGTTCACTACTTATCAAAGCAGTTAGGTTAGAAACACAAGTATGTATAGGTATTTAATTAATCAAACCATTTTAAAAACTGTCACTGACAGCAATCACAGATACAGTGTGGGGTTTGGGGAAATACTAAACTCTAGTTAATGCAGTAGGGCAATAGACCTCATTTAGCTGCTGCTGGAACTAACTGCAATAGTACTATAGCACTTGCCCTGCTTTGAAGCCATCAGACAAAAAGGCACCAGCAGCAGAAGCTTTGCTAGGTCAAGGGGCCCTCCACCCATTACCCATAAAAATCCTCTGAAAAGTGCTGCCCTCAATTCTGCTGGCCCAATCTTTCAAAAAGTCACTCTCTGTTTCAGTTTGGGCAAACCAAAATGGACCTGCAAAGACCTGTCATTGAAAGTGAGTGGGCCTGGCTCATTTCAACACAGATTGGGGAGCAACCAGACAAGTTACACTGGCAGAACCTGGGAGGTGGAAATCCATGGTGGGAGTGGTAATGAGCAGCTAGGGGTGCCCTAAGTGTTCTTCACTCAGCCTAGCCACATCCAGAACTGGCTGTGTGTACACAGAAAACCATGTTCCCTGAGCATCCTCTTTAACTGATGTAGAGAGTTGGGTGGCTGTAAGACATACTTCATCCTGCTGAGGTCCTGAATTACCCTCTGAAATTGCAAAAACCACGTAAATATTGGAAAGAGATTCATATACCTAGATTATTATTTCCCTGAATTATAGAGTGGCATTTCCCTCACAGTTCTCTGCAATACTACATGTGATAGACAAAAACAGGGAAAAGTTTCTTTTAAACTTTAAAATCAATCTTCATTTGAAGATAAGTTTAGGTTAGTGATAGGTCCTCTGTTAACATACAATGAGAAAAAATAAAACCAAGAAAACCCCAAAAGTGTTCCCAGCATTAAGCCCTTCTATCAATAAGCAGTAAGAATTTAACTGTAGGTACTATTGTTATAAAAGGCCTAAGTAGATCAGCTAAAATTTAATAGTTGTTAAAAAATTCCCTAAATGTGCTATGTATACATTTATTTATATCTGTAAAAGGTAAGTGGTCTTTTTTGTTGTAGACACTGTATAAAGTTCATCTAAATTGAAAATGTGAAGAATCCACCTTGACTAATGACAAAATGCTGCTACAACACAGGAACAATATTTCTGAGCTTCTCATTTAATGACAGTTTGAGCAGCTCAAGCCAATGCTCATAATGTTCTGTTTAAATTCTGGACTAGCTAAAGAAAAAAGGAGTTCCTCTGCATCCCCGATTACTAACTCTTTACAATCTTTGCTTAGAGTTTCTCTGCAAACAATTCTTTTGCCTCAGACTGGAAGTATAGTAAGCATGCAGGAGAACACAAACTGTAGCTACAGTGGTCTGGCACAGAGTTCCTGAAATTTTAACAACGAGATTGCTCTTGCCCTTCCTTTGCACTGAGCCTGCATCTCCTACTGCGTAAGGGTCTGTGGTTAGATACTAAATATGATATGCATCAGTCTTTCGTAAGTTTGTACTAGGAGTGTAGAGGTTAGTTCATTGGCTATTTTGTAGCAAGGAAGTAGTGTAAATATATATTAATTAAATCTTAATATATATTAATTAAATCTTTATATATATTAATTAAGTCTTTCAGTTTTCCTGGGCTAACTGTGCTTGTCCCTTTTTGTGTATATTTTATGATAAATATGTCAATAAATCATTGATTGCGTTGACAGGAAGAAAAAGACAATGCAATGGAAACCTTATCAAATAAGGCCTTTAAATAGCTGGGGTAATTTAAATGGGAAATCCTAAATGAACTGCTAGATAATGTAGAAAGTAAACACATTAACCTGTAAGTAAACATATAAACCAGCCACAAAGTCATAAATTATGTTTGTTGATATATCAAAGTCTAGCTGTAGCACTCAGCAAAGACATGAGGAACAGTTAGTGAAACTGAGGAAATGAAGGTACTGTATCATTTTACGGGGTTTTTAAATTGCATCTTCTGAACAGTTACTTAAAAAAAAAACAAAACCAAAAAGATTTCCAGAATGCTGCTTTAGAATCATCACTGAAAATAAGTTTTGCTCCACAGAGCCATTACTGGAGGAGTGCTTGGTCCTGTACAGTAAACAGTATATACTCATTGTGCCGAAATAGCATTTGTCAGTGAAATTTTGTCACTATTGAAAAAAACAAACCGTAAAACCTGTATATGCATGCAGGCACAGTATGTTCTAATAAGGTATCTTTATAACAATTTTGGCATACTAGATATGGCTGTATTTACAAATCTTTTTTCTTTACAGCATGTTTGCACACATTCTTTACTTTTTCATTACATGCAGACCTTTTTTTTTCCCCTTGAATTAATCTTGTAATTATCCCCTCTAGTAAAAACAGACATGAGAATATAACTAGTACATCCTTTTTCTACCACAAGTTGTTCCTAACACCCCAAGATAAGTGGAACCAAACAAAAATGAAAGAAGCATCACCACCCCCTAAACCCATACAACTTTACATCATGCATCCTCTTGAAACTGAGGAGACATCATTGGTGGTATTTCCCAAAGATTTGATGTCAACTATCTGGTGCCACTGAAAACAATGAAATCTTTGTCTTTGATAGAAGCAAAGTGAGGCCACAGTGGACCCCTTCAACAAATCTTTTCCCTGACAACTGCAAAGATGAAAAACATTTGAAAATATGTATGATACTTAAAATCATAGAATCATAGAATTAACGAGGTTGGAAAAGACCTCCAAGATTATCAAGTCAAACCTTTGATCCAACCATCATGCTCGCCAGACCACGGCACTAAGTGCCACATCCAGTCTTGCCTTACAAACCTTCAAGGGATGATAAATCAACCACCTCCCTGGGCAGCCCATTCCCATTCCTAATCACTCTCTCCATAAAAAATTTCTTCCTTAAAGTTTACCAATAGGCATGACTAACTCTGTAAATACCTTGAAACAAACAGAAAAGAACCCAACCTTCCAGAAAATTCATATTGTTTCTTCTATTTCCCAAATGATAAACTATTATCTATTGCAAGCATTGTTATCTTAGGGAAACCTGTACAGCTGGGTGAAGAGTAGAAGTTAGCAAATAGAGTAACAAGTGTTTTCAGCGGCAAGCTGAAGGCATCCTCTAGTTGCTAATTTAGACATCTGGGATTTAGACAGTGTAGAATTTTAGTGAGAAGAGAGTTAGCTGGAGTTGACTGAGGATCTCTTTTTGTTTGTTCATTTTTGTTTAACAAACAGGTGTCCACAGCTGGGGCAATGCACCTGGAATGGCCTTTACTGCTGTAGCAATGCTAAAGTCAGAGCCTTCTCACTGCAAATTGAAGAGGTCTACAACATACATCAAATATACTACCACTTCATAGAATTGTTTGGTTTTTGTTTTGTGTTGTTTTTTTTTTTCTTCCAGCATGATGGTGATGTAAAGCCTTAAGAGATGTTTTTGGCATGCTCTAGTAGGTGAAGCAATCACCCCCATGGGCATCAGCTTTGTATGTACAAGCAGTGTGTCTCCTGGGTTTAATTTTCTTCATCTTAATTGCCAGCAGAAGTTGTGATGATTGATTTGTAGGGTTCACAGTACAGTTTCCAACAAAGATGTTAAAGTATTAAAAGAAGTTGGTAAACTGAGCCTAGCTGTACTGATTGAGTGAATATCTTCTTAACTCTTGCGAGCAGAAATCAAAGCTGCTGGAGTGCAGTATGCTAATAGATTCTGAAAGCACTTCTACATTATACTTCGTAAAGTTAAACTGCCTCAGTGTTTTGCTACCTTACCTCTATATGACAGAGATGTGTCTTTAAAGGAAGAGGTGGTGATGAGATTGTTCTGCTATATTGAGTGTCATTTATTTTTTAACTTCCCTTTAATTAGAATTTTATGTTTATATGTATAATTTTTATATATATACATACACATTTTTATAAATATATACGTATTTTTGTACATATAACATTATACAAAATGTGTAATATAATAGAAATGTAATATAACATACATTCCCTCACAGATATTGTAATATATTATTGTACGATATGTTGCATATGAGATATCATATTTTCTATACAGAATCAGATACATGCTAAAAAGTTACATTGTTGATTTAAGGTTTCTCTGGCTTCTTCACTGAAAGTCTGTCTTGGTCCTCAGAAAGGAAATGAATAGGATCACAGCTTCAAGCCCACCTCTGCAGCTTTGTCTGTGTCTTTGTTTCCCTTTAAATACCTCTCCTCTCTTCAGGCCATACGGCAGCAATGTCTTTTTAAAAGAAGAGGAGCAGATCAACAAATTTGAGGTCATTGGTCTTTTAGCTAGGATTTCTGGTCATCTACAACCTGTTGGAGTTGCAACTGCCAATAATTTATCAGCACCAGAAGAATAAAAAAAGTCTTTGAGTTCCACCCAGTGGAAAAGAGGGTGTGAGCCTAGGCTTCAGAGCCTTAGGGTCTTTACCCAGGAGGGGGAATATCTAGATTTTAATTTTTGCTCCAAGGATTCTTCATGAATTTTCTTCACTGACTGTTTCTTATAAAATGCAGAAATTGTAAAAGCAGAGCTCAAATTCCAGATGTTTTGCTAAGGTCAACTGAGCTTCCTGACTGTATTGCCTCTTTCTTCTCAGGGAGATAAAGGAACATCATGGTTTTGCTACCCCAGCTAGTACAGGTGTGAGATAGGTGCTGAGATGCTTCACATACACCTTCAGAAGAAAGCTGAAAGATTTGTTTCAGATTGTCATTTTGGACTTGCACATATTTTATCCAAGTTTGAGGCCTAAAATAATAGTTTTCCTTTTTTTTTTTAAATATGTATGTCTGTATATGATTTGATGCACATCAGCTGGATTTAGACAATATCACACAATGACGTCAGTACAGAAATATTAGACAAACAGAATCTCATGGCTGAAAACCAAAGTTAATTGCTGTAGTAGCAATAAGGATTAGCTCACTTGTGGAGCAGGTAACTGAAGAGCGTCCTCTAGTTTCAAAACTAAGAACAGAAGTTTTTCCAGAAACCACGTGTAGCCTAATGGTAAATTCCTGTGCTGGAGCCCAAGAATTGCAAGATGAATTCCCATGGCTCAGTGCTAAGATTACTTCAAACTTTTATGGACAGTGCCTCGCTGCAAGTCTAAGACCTATATGCTTGCCTGAGAAGACATAACTTGCTTATTCTGCCTGCGTCTGTAATTGTTTTTCTCGTCTCTTCTGGTTTTAACTGCACAATTGTCAGCCTTTACTCTGGATGGTATGAGTCAGCTCCAAACCATAAACAGTGTAGCCATGGTTAGTAAGCCTGAGCTACTAAGCCTTTGCTGATAGCGTGGGCACAAGTTGTGCCTGCTTGGAGCCCAACCAAAGCAAGCTCACATCTGCTTGCAAAAAAACCCCTGAAAACCAAAAACAACAACAGCAACAAAAAAACCCCAACAAAACCCAAACATATCCTCTCTGTTCTTTTCCTGCTTCCTCCCCTCCTTCCTCCTTCTGCCTTTCTCTTTTCCTCTCCCTTTTGCTTTCTCTTTGTCCCACCCACACACATCCACAAAGCACTCACAGAAACTCCACCTATCTAAGCCCTCCACCCATCTAAGTCCTCCACCCAGATAGTTCAAATTCCTGAGTGGGATCTCACAGGGTACACGTTTGTTTAGAGTGGTAACATGTGGCTGTGTTTTCATATGAGGCCCCTCGTGCAGTTCCTTACAATGAACTTGAACAAAGAGCAGTTGTTACATTCATCCCTTTCAACAGAGTTTTGCTCAACCTCTGAAGTGTTCATTTTTGCCTACTATAGCTGACTCAACCCAGAAAAGGGTAACATAGATCATGGAGTGGAAGCCGCTATGCTGAGCTTCAAACACTTTTGGAGCTCCCCATTCAGAGAGGATGGACTCACCATAAGTTTCACTAAACCCACTATGGCAGGATGTCAGTGTCCTGCTGCTCACAGCACACACTCTGGTTGCAGAAATGTCGATAGCAGCCCTGCTTTGTTGTTGACAGTAGCAGCTGATGGTATATAAATTCTGAGTGACTTTTCACGTGGCTACAAGATCCAGGTTCCATGGGCTTTTCTCATGTGCAGGATAAGAAACAGATGACTCTTTCCCTAAATTTTCTTTTAATCTCTCTTTTCTTCCACTAGCTAGGCACTAATTGTGTTGTACATCATCTTCTGCCATTTTTCTGGCACAGGCAACATGCTGGCACAAGTCAGTGGAAATTCAACATTCATTAAGGTTAGGCTGTATTACCTGTGCACCTCCTGTCTTCTTTTAATTTTATTTCTTTTTCCCTTTTTGTTTGTTTGCTTGTTTGTTTTGGGGTTTTTGTTTACTATTTGATTGTGGGTTTTGTTTCAGTTTTTTGTTTTCCCTAAGATGATGGTTTTCAAGAATGAGACTAACATTTTTACAACAGGAAGCCCTCCATTTTAGACAGCTAAACTATATAAGCTGCATCTTGGCTACCATTGCCTTGATGCCTGGGATTTAGTTTTTCTGAGATTTGGATATTTTTACCAGTAGATTTTGAAAATCATCAACAATCTTAGTCACCTACACACTTGCATGAGGACTTGTTCTCAAAGAAGCAGTACTTTTTGACAGAACAACTATGAAAAATGCTGGGAAGTAAAAGGATCATCACAGAATACACACCTTTCTCTTTTTAAAATGCATAATCCTTATAGGAGATTACTGATGGGTGAATATTAGAGTTGGCCTGCCTTCTAGCTTGAAAGCTTGTTTCTCAGGCAAAGCTGTCTTCTGGCAAATGAAAGGAAATTGAGTTTCTCAGGATCCCATTTCTCCCTGCACAGGAGAAACTGATATAAGAGAAAGCAAGTTCACTTATTTCTGTGAATACTTCCTCTATGTATACCTGTGTATGTTTGTGTGTAATACTTTTGTCCTAGTGGCAAACCCCCCACACATGAGGTGCAGGCCCCAGCTAGGTAAAGATGGCTCTCGCTCTGTCACTTATTCCTGCTACTTGCTGGATGTCACAGGTCCTGCAGGTTCATCCATATGCTCTGTACCTTGGTTAAATGTGAGAGGAATATTAGTGTCATTGTTCTAGTTGGAAGATATTTATATAGGTCCACTATTACAGCATAATTTTTAACAAATACATCTTCCATAAATCCATTGCAGTGAGGCACTGATATTCCCATTTAAGAAAAGGGAACAGAGAAAGAAAGGGCAAATGACTTGCCCAGCATTACATATATCCATGGGCATGCAGAATGGTATTTGTTCCCTGACAGAGCAAGATTTCATTTGTTTCACAAGCCAAAATAGTGCATGCATTTGCTTAATAAGCCCCAAATAGTGCCTTAACCCTTTCATCTCTAGATAAGTACCTTGTTATGGTGGAATAAATTACCATATAGTACCTAAAACAAATAGAGATATATCTCTGCCAAATATATATAAAATTTCACAGTATTTGGGCTAAATGGGACAGTCAGGATTAGCAGATGGAGTGCAAAGCTCTTCACTTTTGAAGCAGGTTTTGAGGGCTGTAAAAGTCAACCAAAAAAACCATCAAGTCCCACATGATCTTACCTGCTGAAGAAGGTGAGAATTCCATTCCTATATCTTCTGCAAGTTAATTTCCTGTTCCTGCATGACATCCTAAACCTTCTAGGCCTGCACTCTAGGGCTACGCTATGCTATAAGGAGGGAAAATCCAATTAATTATGTCCTACCTCACATTTAGCTTTCAACAAGCAATTATTAGACAAAACCTGGCTGAGGGCCTTATTTGATTTAGGAGGCTTGTGTGTCTTGGCATTCATCAGGATTTAGTGATGTTGATAAATTGCTCTTCTCTGTCATAGCTCTAAATAGATACATCAGGTTTGTCCAAGGCTTCTTGCTGAGCCTTGATCTAAATGGTTTTTCATCTAAGAGTATGGAGCAGTTATTCTTTTATCTGGAACTGATATATGGAGGTCAGGAGTAATGAAACTGGCATTTGTCTAATTATTATTTCTATCTTCAAGCAGCTAGGGGTAAATCCACATGAGTCTGCTTCAGTAATGCTCTCCTGAACTGGCATAGTGAGATAAATGAAAAGTAGCATGAGGCAAGTATGTCCTAGGATGTCTTTACGTGCAATACCTAAGAGAGCCTGGGTTGCAATCTGGAGACGTGTTGTTAGCTCCAGAGTGACTAAGTTGAAAGAGCTGGGTCAAGAGTATATTCTCTATGAAGAGCCTGGGATGATGCCTCCTGCCCCCTATCCAGCATCTGTTTTTTTAGCTTCCCTTTGAAGAGTGGCAGGAGGAATAACGCGCAGGGGAGTATGCATAGAGCTACCTGGTAGTACAGCATGAACTGATTGTACTGTCTGGTTTAGTTAAATTTCAAGATAATTCACAGGATGCTCAAAGCCCAGGGGCACTTCTGCTCTATTTTAAGCCAGAGAAAAAACAAATAAAGAGGGGAAAAAATAATAAAATATTTTATTTTCCTTCCCCTCGACCTCCTTTATTCTTAACCAGGAACTTTGTAAAGTATTTTCACTTGTGTTTCAGATTAGTACTTGAGATCATAGCCACAATGGGCAAAAGTCTGCTCTTTCTCACACACATGCTGAACTGGAATTACTTGAGGTTTTTTTTCCTAAATTTGTTCTAAGCTCTTGTGAGTCACTATATTACTTGACAGCTGAATTTAATGCATCTGATTGTGAAGTTCCCTAGCTTCTAATCTTCAAACATCACTTAGTGACAAATACTGTGTAATGTCTGTAATAGAATTGCTGCACATTTATGTTAAATAGCTCTGAGTTTTGTTTGTTAATGCCAGGTAATTCAGACTAGACTCTCTTTTGATATAATCAAATATAAAATCTAATCTGTTTTGACGACTTCCATCCCAGATAATGTTCAAGTTTGTGTCAGTTTTACACCAAAAATTACAGAAAGGGTCTTGCATGAACTTTCAAATTCCAATGAACTGCCTTGTACAATTATGCTTGTACTCCAACTGCCTTTTTTAAATAATGGTGGTTTAAATGCTTATCACAATCATTAGACTATTCCTCATGGTTATAGCTGTGTGTTTATTAAAAACAGGTCTGTTGTTTTTACCCCTAAAGTACTTGCTATTCATTGTTTCATACCCAACTGTTTTAAAAGTTGTTGCTTAATCAATAATTAGAAAGGATGGGAAGAGTTACCCAATCTAAGTGAAAAGCAATGAATAGTGAACTTATAAAAAACCAGGCATAGTTATGATGAAAAAGAAATCAGTAAGTATTTACTCACCTCTGCAAATATTACACCCTGAATCCTGTTGTGAATATTGCTGAAATATTCCCAAGGATAAGAAGGGCTTAAACTGATGAAAAGTGATTACCTGAGAAATGTCATGACTGTACAGCTCAATAGGCTGTGAGCAGCTTTCCTGCTGCAGAAATTCCTAACCCTGAGATGGAGGTGGTACTCTTTCCTTCCATCACTGCACACGACTTGCTATGGGAAATTCACCTCCACCCCACCAGACTTTTTTCCCTCAGCTGAGCTTGTGGAAGTCAGGTAATCCTTTGGCACTGAGTATCTGTATATCACCTTAAGCTTTCTTATGTCAAAATGTCAGTAGCACTCAGTACTTTTATAATGCTTAATATTGGTATTATTGTTCTTTTATATGTCAGCCTGAAGATATAATAGAATCATAAAGTGGTCCAGATGTCAAGGTATTTCATTACTATACAATAGTCAGTGCAGTTTTCTCTGCTCTCCTTAGCCTTAGAATAAAAGTTGGCATATTTCTTCAGAAATCATTTATTACTTCACATAGTTGATTAATAACAAATCAGGACATACATTTACAGAAAAGGTGTGTTTGACCTAAAGATTAAATAACCAAACAAAAGCAAATGCTTAATTGCATTATTTATTGTTAGAATACTATTTCCAATAGTAAACTTTTATACGGGTGATCAAAGCCATTTCTGGCTTGAAGGAAGAAGACATGTTAAATTTCTAATCTTTTATTGTCTGCTTAACTAAAAATATAGAAGGCAAGGTTAATCAAGATGATTCAGTGTGAAGAAAGCAATTGTGTCCTTTTTTATGGCCATGCAAATTTAAGTGATCCATAAAGTTTTAGACAAATATGTGTAAGTTTATTAGCACATCATTTTTGCAGTGTGTGACAACTGAGTAATTATCTTTAGTAGGTAACGTTGTATGAACATACACGAGCTTATATGCACTGCCTAATATAGAGGTCTCTAGAAACTATCATACCCTGTACAAAATCTAATATATAATTTAAAGCAGATATTCAGACCAGCACTTCATTTTGAGCAAGTATTGTCTTTTGTGCTTAATATATACCAGACTATTGAGAGATAATACTAATTATTATCTAGCAGGAGAATCTCACTACTATTAATTATCAGTGAAGTAAAATCTAAGTGACATAATTATCTTGAAAAATGTTTGCAGTAAGAACATGCCACCCTTTATTATATCAAAGGCCCCAGTAACCAGTATCCTGTCTCCAGCAGTATTAATAGGTAGCAGAGAGACTCCAAGGCTTCATTAGCACTAAAAGGGGTGCAATCGTTTGTTTCAGGAGCAACTGGCTAAAGCACGGCAGGAGTTTGATTCATCTCCTTTTAACAGTAGTTATCTTCGGGGTAGATGGCTACTTCTGAGATAACTGTCTAGCCTCCCTATGCAAAATTAGTCACTGGAAGGATTATAAATATTCCTTTCTGATTTGCAACTTAAAATGTCTGCTTCTCTTCAGGGACTCTAAGAGCAACCGGCAGCAACTATCTTAGACAGAGACATTTTTTGACTCCCTCCACACAACAATGTATTTTAAAACAGTCAAACGCCTATATATGCAGGTAGGACAGGAGAGCCAGGGGCACTGCATTCATCTTCTCTGCAAGCGAGGTGCCTCAGGTAAGACAACTTCCTTCACACTCGTTCATCTGGACACTTAAACCATAGCCAAAACTAACAAGAGCTCATAATCTTTTAGACTAAGAGAATTCGCCAAGGAGCTTGTTGTTGTCTGGCAAACACTGGTGATGAAACAGAAGGATTAACAAAGGTTATCTGTACATACAGTGAGGATTTTAAACGGGCAAATTTTGATTAGCTGAGAAAATTACATAATGAGGCAGGCTGGACTGAAGTGCTTAGGGAAGGGAATGCTTGAAATGGATTGTTCTGAAGTCAAAACTGCAAAAAGGCGTATGGATTTTTTATCTGGAATCTGGTATGAAAGGGTTCAGATTAAAAGTGGACAATTAAGAACATCAAAAGTATATCAGAAATAAGTAGACACCCGTAGTGAAATACAGAAAGAGACTGAAGAGTTTCCTGGAGGACAAAAAGAGTAGACTAAATTAAAATTTCCTGGAAGTTAAGATGAATTAGATCTTGTAAAGGCAATTAAAATAGTAGATTTTAAATATACCTGCATAAACAAAAAGAGAACCAGAAAAGAGGAAGGTGGGTCTTATGCAGCAAAGCTGACCTTACTTGCTTTTTGGTTATTATCTATGGGATGATAGAACAAAATGCGGTTTGTGTTCACCAGTAGATTATATGAGAACAACACAATTTTTTTTAAGTTAAAAATATTTTCTCTGTGTTATCTTTCCCTTGAAATGCAATAGCTTTAATCCACTTGAATGTTGCTTATTCACTTTCTATTCCACACAGATAATCATCACTTTATGAAGAAGGGGTTGTATATAATAACTGAAAAGAAGATGGTTAGAACATAGATGACAGGAGTTTATACTGAAAATAGTCATAATACTAGAGGGAAGTATGTTGCAAATTTCCCCCAGGAGCAGTTTGGGTCTATTTCAACCTCTAATTTAATATTTTCAGGTAGTATATATTGTCATGTGAAAATGTGCACATCCTAATGAAATCTGATGATGATGCAAAATTGAGAGGCAACATTTACATAGAAAAGGATTTGAATATTTACAGTATAAAATAGAATCACAGGATATAAAAGAGAATTGGAGAAGAGTTAGAGGATGGAATCACATTTAACGATGTCAAGTACAAACCAATAGACTTAGCAATAAAGCACAGGAATCTCTTCTATTACACAGGTGTTCATCAGATGACCACAGAACTATGCGGTGCATAAATGACACTACTGTGAAAGAGGCAAATGTGATTCCAGGAAGTGTGAGTACCATACAGCAAAGCTGTGCCTGGACTATTTTGGATGGGCTACCCTTCTGTGGTGTAGTGCTGGCAATCATTTGTCCTAGGGGGCATTCCCTGCAGACAGAGATGCCTTCTAGTTGCCTGCAGACACTAGCATGGATGCAAACTGCCTGTGGGCATTCAGGACCAGCATCTACTACCTTGCTACAATCCAGACAGTCATGGAACATACTAGTTCCTTTCCTGATCTTTGTGGTGCAAACTCTCAAAGCAGGTCTTGCCGCTACCATGGGAATACAGTCCTTTCTCCTTTGGCTGTCCTAGGAAAGTGGGACAGTTGTTAAAATCCCAAGCAAACAATTTGTTGCCCCTTTACCAATCTAAATGAATGTCTTGCTACGTAAGAGAAGTGTGAGATCACTGCCTTTTAGTTAGTTACTTTGATGCTTAAGTCAAAAGAAAGGAATTAATTACTAATTCCAATTGTAAAGCAGATGTCACTATTGCAAATATTTATAGAAACCAAGCACAACTGGCTAAACTGCTGGTACCAAGATCAGTATCTAAGAAAAAAAATTTCTTCTCTACAGTCTTTTTGTACACCCACTGGGTCTCCTAAACACACCTCTACTCTGGTTAATACACAGGACCAGGGAGTGAGATTTAACACTAGACTCTATGGTAGTCCTATTAAAAACTTTAAGGAAACTAAGCAACTCTGGCATGAGGGGGAAGTGCCTGCATGGATATGTAATTGTCAGCTTACTCCTGGCTCTGCCTTTGACCACTCTATCTTATTCTCTGCAAGATAAAAACCCAGATGCGGTTTTGGGAGTAGCTCAATCTGGAAATCTTATCTGGCAGTCAATTAGAAAGGCACTATCAGGTGCAACTCCCAGCAGTCTTCTAATAGGCTTTGTACCCTTTTGCTTCCTAGAGAACATGATACAAACCCTCCAGTTTCATACTCCAGTGGTATGACAGTGATAGGCTGCCACATAGTCCTGAAGTTATTTCAGAGACTTGGTCATTAAAAAAGTGACACAAGATAATAATTATGTCATAGGGTCTTGTGGGCACTATCTAAGATACAGAAGAGACTGGATGCCAAGTAGACTGTAGTGTGTACATGGCTGATTTCTCTAGAAGACACTGGAGCAAAGCAGAGAAGAGTTTTGTTAATACCATGCTATCTGTCCTCAGGGTCAAACATTGGTCCCAGTCTTTTGTTTTTTACCAGCATAGATGTACCCCTCTCCTCACTGATTCTGTCTCTTTGTCTGCCCTTCTCACACATTGTGCCCCACAGTGGAAACCACGTACTAGTACACCACCCTAACTCCTACAGTCAATACTGTTTCTTTAAAGGTTTCCAGCTAATCCACTCAGACTCAGACATCTTGCCAAAAAATTTACTTATTTATATGAGAGATGATTTCCCTCCTGTTGATTTAGGAATAGACTCACCTTTCCAAGGAAGGATATGTCACATTGTACAGATCAGATGTCATCTGTACTTGGCTGATTTTGACTTTGAATGGAGTAAAAAAATATCTTCATTTGTCAGGACTCTGCTGTGCACATTTCAATGTGAAGTGTCTCCATCTACTGAGCTTCTATTTTATATCAACCTGTAAGTAAGATAATGTACTTCTTACAAACATTTGCATGAGTTTAAAACACACCACTCATTACAAATTCTTGGCTGGCACAGGAAAATATTATCTGCTCTCTTGGATGAAAATGAGTTTGCAGTTCTTTTTTATGAGAGGAGACAAAAAAGTTTGGCTTGGGTAACTTAGCAAAATGAGGAGAACTGTATCATAATTCAGGTTGAAAGGGATCTCTGGAGGTCACTCAGTTCAACCTCTTTCTCAAAGGCAGACCTAAATTCAAAGTTAGATTGGGTTGCTGAAGTTTTTTGTCCACTCGAATTGGAAGTATCTCCAGGAAATGAGATTCCACAGCCACTCTGGGCAACCTGGTCTGGCACTCAGCCATGATTCTGTAGATTGAGGGCTTTTCTTCTTTTATCCAGTCAGATTTTCTTTATAGTTATTTGTGCTTGTTGCCTCTCACCTTTATTCCTGATTATGTTGAAGAAGAGTGTCTTCTCTATAAGTCCCTTGTAGTCCCCTAAGACTTTTTTCCAGCTTAACAAACCCACATATCTCAACCTGTCCTCATATATCATATGCTCCATGTGGAACTTGATACAGGGTGTCCCTTTTCCTCCTGCATTTTGATTTTTGTAGAATCAGTTTTAGCATTTTTGACTAGGAGAAAATTTTCCAGTGCTATCTTAATCAGCTTCTGTCCACAGTGACCTCATCAGTGTGGACAGGAGAGGTCTGAAGATTTAAGGAATGTTTGTCAAATCATTATTTGGATCAAGAATAATATATTTAATCTGCAATTAATTCTAACCAAATACCAAAAGTTCCCCAATTTGTGGCATTCAGAGGTAAATTTTAAAAAAATATTTGTGGCTTGGAGGATGGCTGGATGCAATCAGGTCTTGTTTACAAGACTTGGTTGTACAAACATGAGTATGAGAAATACAGGATTCCAAAAAAAACCAGGAGAACTGCAATGTCTCAGTACAATCCTAGAAGTTGATGCCTTACAGAAAATCTTCAGCTTTGGCAATGCTGTACTCACAAACCTGAGAGGAGGAGAAAAGATTACTGAGGGTTTCCTTCTGTCCTCTTGTAGATATAAAGAACTTTATTCTGTTTAGTCCTAGAATCACTTTATTTTTAATAACTATGGAAGGAAAAGAGAGAAATGAAAGCTGACATGGATCTCTAAGACCATGGATTATTACAAGGGTCCAGAATGAGCCATGTGCAGCCCCCATCATTAGACAGACTGTGAGGAAAAAGATACTGCATTTCCTGCATTAATTCTATGGTTCCAAAAAAAGGCATGTGAAATTTAGACCAAGTGATTAAAATTCAAAAGCTCTTGCTGAAGTGGAGAGGTACAGACTGAAAGAGTTCACTGGGATGAATTTCTAGCTCTTGGCTGTTGCTATCCTCCTTTCTTGGGAAGCTCAACCTTTGCTAAGCAAAACCTTAATGCAATGCTATGTGTTACTGTGTTGAACATCCTCTAGCAGCACATTTGGTTTGACATTAAAAGGAAAATAGTGTAGCTAGTGAGCTGTAGAGAGCTACTGCCTGCTCCAAAATTGCAGCTATGCTTACTCCGTTCTCTTGACATTAATGATCAGATCACAGAGATTCTACTTTTGTTTACAAATAATTTCTACTTGAACTAAAACAGCATTGGTGTATCTAATATTTTTGGCAAATATATTAATGTCTCTTTTTCATGCTTAAGCTGATCCACTGGAAATTAACCTTGGTGGGCTTGTTCTCTAAGATGATTCACATCATGGAACCTTGTTAGAAACACGAATTTCAGGAGCATTTTTCTTTCATATAACACTGTTAATATGGATCAGATTGTACAGTTAGGTTCTATGATTTTTAGGAACTCAGATGTTGTTGGTAGGAAAAAAGCATTTCTCTTTTTAAGCAAAAAAAATATTGTTGGTTTGTTCTGAATAGATCCCATTCAACTACCTTGTTAGCCTCTGTTAATGACTTCCCTGTTTCTTTTGACTCCTACCATGAATTCTCTTCTTCCTCAAGAAAAAAATGGATAGTAATTTTTTACATCAGATACCTGCTTTGCATTGGGAAGAGGAAGATTCATTACACAATAGAACCTCAGTATCTGAAAACTTGTGACCCAAACTTCTCCCTCTTACAAACTACTTTTGCTATTATCTTCCACCTTTGTTTTCATTTGTTTTAGCTGCAAATCCTTGATGTCACCTAGTTGATTCACACAACCAAGATTTCATGGGAAAGCAGTGGTGCCCTAGGAGCTATAACATGCTGAAATACTCTTTTTAGAACAACATTACAAAAAGAAACATGAACTTGCATCTCTAGTGTTGGGGCGCTGCTATACTGCGCATGCTCTCATGTTCTATTGCATTACTTGACTTAGAAAAGTGCAAAAAAAGAAGAAAAACAAAACAACCTATGAACTGATTTGTGAAATATGTATTTAGAGTTATTCATAAAGACAAGATGAACTCCCAAAACACAATTATATTTTCATAGCTTGTTCAGCTAAAGCAGCAATTTGAGTTCAGTGGGACTTTATTCCTGAATTATTTGCTCATCATTTGATATTAGAATGCCAAATTGTATGTTATTCTCTGCTGTTTTCAAAATGAGGGGTTATAGCTTAATATATACATAATGAAAAGCCTATGTCAAGTCCTTGTTGTCTTGTCACTATGACCAGCAGAAAAAAGGAAGAAATCCACAGCACAACTAGTCATGCCAGGCAGTAAGACAGTAAACCATTTTCTCCTCAGTTCTTGGGAGCAGTGCAATTTTCTGGCACTGTATCTACATTTTGAATCATGACAATTTTTTTTTATTATTATTATTTTCCTTCCAATTCTAGTCACTGGCTTCTTCCTCATCACTGTTTTTTATTCTTGATTTCTTGTCTTACAGGATTTTTGAAGACACAGCAGTATAAACATCACCTGAGTTTGCCAATGACTGAAGCAACCTACTAGGAACTCATTAGTTAGAATAATTAAGGAAACCATTAAGGAAACATTTATAAGACTCTTGCTTTTGTAAATTATGTACTGCAGATCCAATGACAAATACATGGAGATAATTTTGTTTGCAGGGAACTCTGTCCTCTATTTTCCATGAGCATACATTTCAGCTGTGAACTTAGGCCAGACTGTCCAGCTTTTCACCCACTTAAACTGTTCTTTATTTATTTTACAAAGAGCTAACCCCAAAATTACAGGTGTTTATTGCCCTTTGCTCGGGAGTGTCAGTCCTCAGTGTGTACATCCCTCCCAGCAGCATTGTTGATATCTAACTACTACAACAGAATGATAGAGGATGTTCACCCACTCCTTTTCAAAACACCTTTGGGAATAATGTGCTTCACTTGACAGGGCATTCCTGCTGAATGGAGCTTGAAGGAAATAATGTCAGCTCATGTTCTTTGTCTTTGTTAACAGTCCCCTATTTTCCATTAACATTAGCTGTGTACAAAGCTCCATATTGAAAGATGACTGTATGCTGATTTTCCAGACTGGCAAGCGGAAAATTGGCCAAATATATATTACGAAGCACATGTTAGACAGTGGTAAGCACTAGCAGTTTAAAAAGATTGTAAAGAGGCACATCCATCTTCAAATGATGGACTTTCAAAAGATGATCTATAGCTGAGGAGTCTCACTTGTCACCCTTGAAGAAGCTGCTTTACACCAGCACCATCATGAGTAGTTTCCAGCCCCAGCAGTCAGTGTGGATGGGAAAGGAGTGCACCAAGCCTCTCATTCATACATGTGTCAACATTCTGGGTTTAATGAACTCCCTTTGCACAAATCCTGTGAGAATAGCAGTCCTGTGGGGATAGTTGTTTGCAGGGATTAGGTACAGAGCTTGGGATGTACGGAAGAGCCTTGTCAACAAAAGCTCTTGCATATAACAAAGCTGTGGGCTGTCCCACAACCACAGGCAAAGTCAGATTTCTTTAGCAGCTCCAGACTCCCACTCCCCTCCAGTAGCTTCAGTGCTATCTGTTTTTCCATTACACATACAAAGGATGACCATTCTGGAGTGGGATGTGGGACTAAATAAAGGGTGACAGGCTTAAAATATCCCATTCTTCCCTTTCCAGAGGCTAAAGATACTGTGAAAATACAGGACTCTTCAGTCTGGAGAGCAGAAAGCTAAGGGGGATTTCAAAAGTCATGTAGATGTTAGTTAAACTGAACTGCTAATCATCAAAATGTGCAGTACTGGAACCAGGGAAATTAACTGAAACAAAGGATAGAGCATCTTAAAGCACATATAAAGACATAACATCTTTACACAATGGGCAGTGAACATTTGTTGCCACAGGGAACTATGGGAGCAGATGGTATCAGCAGCTTCAAATGAGGCTGGAAAAATTCACAGCCAATGGTCTGACAGTCAGGTTGTGATATTGTGATTCTGTGATTCAATGATTCTTTGAATCAGATACTAAAGAAAATGAGCAGGGACATGCCCTGTGATGCAATGAGTGTGGATTATGGTGACCTGTGAGGGAATGAACTCAAAAGATGGCAAGACTCTTGTGTACTCTCCCACTGCTGCACCCAGTGACCGAGTACAGGGTTAGGAGGACCACTGGTGTGATACATTTCTTATACTCATACCTAGGACAGTGGAAATGAAGGAATCAGAAATTTCCCACACTTTTAAAATACTAGTATGAGGTATAGTTTTCAGAATACATCTCATACCATACTGTTGAGATTCAAAAAGCTGAAGTGCTGGGTCCTGCACTTGGATCACAGCAATCCCATGGAGCACTACAGGCTGGAGAAAGAGCGTCTGGAAAGCTGCTCAGCAGAAAAGAACCTGGTGTGCTGGTCAACAGCTGGACAAACAAGAGGTAACAGTGTTCCCAGCTGGCCAAGAGAGCCAAAGGCATCCTGGCCTGTGTGACAAATACTGTGGCCAGCAGAGGAGTGACCCTCCCCCTGTACTCAGCACTGGTGAGGCCATGCCTCAAATGCTGTGTCCAGTTCTGGGCCCCTCTCTGCAAGAAGGACATTGAGGTGCTGGAGTGTGTCCAGGGAAGGGCAACGGAGCTGGTGAAAGGTCTGGAGCACAAGTCTTATGAGGAACAGCTGAGGGAGCTGGGGGTGTTTAGCCTGGAGAAAAGAAGGTTTGGGGGAACATTATCACTCTCTACAACTACCTGTAAGGAGGTTGTAGCAGGTGGGGGTTGGCCTCTTATCTGAAGTGAAAAGTGATGGGACAAGAAGAAATGGTCCCAGGTTGTACCAGGAGAGGTTTAGGTGGGATATTAGGAAAAAATTCCACACTGGGAGAAGTGGTCAGGTATTGAAGAGGCTGCCCAGGGAAGTGGTGGAGTCACCATCCCTGGAGGTATTTAAAAGACACTTGGGGACATGATTTAGTGCTGGACTTGGCAGTGCTATATTAACTGTTGGACTTGATCCTAGGGGTCTTTTCCAACCTAAATGGTTCAATGATTCTATATTTTAAGCATTGTCCACTCAAGACCAGGAGTCTGACCTAACTTTCAATTTCTGCTTGGCAGCCAAGAATAGCTGTGGCAAGACCTGGATTGCAGTTTGGAAATGTGTCTTTGGAGACTGGCCCTACACTCATTAGGTTGAGGAGACAAGTCTCTGTGCTTGATGAGGTTGCCTAAAGAGCTTCACAAATAGCCATAAGTGGTTATGTTTAGAAAGGCTCTAAAGGGAAGATAGAGCTGAGTCCTTGTCAGTCTAAGCATGGAGAACATCCTTCCTGAATGCTTCCTTTCGCTGCAAGAGAGTTAAGAGTTAATGTGATACTTTAATACTGCTCTGCTTTGTAAGATCACTTTGAAGAAATCCTGATGTACAACAATAATCACATAGCTAATGATTTTTTTTCAGCTGAAGAGAATGAGCATAATCTAGCTGTAACAACTTTAGAAGACTGTGACCAGTTTTTACACCAAAGCCAAACAGGATGACCCAGCTAATTATAGTTCTGACAGCCTGACATCAATCCTGGGCAAATTAATAGAATGACTGATACGGAACTTGATTAATCCAGAATGAAAAGAAGAGAATAAAATTAATACCAGCCAACATGGGTTTACTGAAAATAGATATAATCCTACTATGTTGATTTTTTTTAAAGAGATTTTGTATTTAATCTATAAAGGTAACAGAACAAATAAAATAATGACCTAGTATGTCAAACCAAAAAAAATGCACACAAAGTGTACTGATATGTACATGATATGTAGTAAAAGAAGGATTAACAGCTTCACTCACATTGTCCAAATGTAGTCATAAATTTGGAATCACTGATGGCTGGTGGTTCTTACTGTTCCCACAGGGTTCACATGGAGGGCCCGAATTTGCAACGGAATTCTGATGCTGATGATATTTGAAGATCACACAAGAAGGTTTGAAAGCAATAAGTAACAAAGAATAAGACAGAAGCATGGGTTGCTCTTCAGGTGTGTTGAACATGTACTTCAGGACAGACTGAGGGAAACTGTACACCTGTGGGACAACAAAAATGTAGGTAATGCTTGAGAATGGGGAAACCTGTCCAGTAGGGCAGTGGTTATGAAAAGAAGTGGTAGATCAGCGTTGCAAAGACATAACTGTGAAGTCTGACTGTGGCCAGTTGTAACAAGCTGCTGAGAAGGCTCAGGTAGCATTCCTGCACTGCTTAGTCTCCCTTGATTTCGCCTCTGTAGAAATAGCTTTTCTACAACGTGCTTTCATCTGCTCACTCTTTGCAGGGTATATCTCTTACCATCAGCAGCCTCATCAGTGCTGGACTCTGCATGGACACAGCACAAGTTTCTAGGACAGACAGGATGAAACACATTCTGGAGGAGATCATTTCTCTTCACTGAGAGAACATGAAATCTATGAAGTGTCACAGACTAAGCCCCTTCCTTTTATTAGAGAGCTAAAATTGAATAAAATTAATCCTGCTTGATAACCAGGATTTTAGACATACTTAGAGACAACAAATCCTTTTGAGCGTGAATGGTGATCGGACTATGTGGCACCAATGTCGATTAAGATTTCTTTCTAGTCAAGATAAAATAACAATACTTGCTAAAATGGTTTGAAGTGGTTGTCTGTGTTCCCTGGAACTGCCTGTGATCCTTCAGACCAAAAGAACTTACAATGTTGAAACTAATATACTTTGTACAACAAGCAACCACCTCACCACATAAAGAACAAAGGTAATGTGTTACAGAAGCTAATATGCTGGAAATTATTATCAAGGGTTTGAGTTCAGCAGCAGAAACGGGTAAATTAGAACATTTTTAGAAATCTATTAAAGGAGTTTTGAATCAAGAAGCCAAGAGAGCATTCAGACAAAATTCAGCAAAACAAATGTTGGTTATAATCAAAGCTATGTATCATAAAAGAAGAATTGTTGATACAAAATGAAAATGTTTGTGATCTTATTTATTGTTCTAATTGACTATGTCTTGATAAATGCCAGAAAATGACTGATATCTCATCTCAGATGTTTTGTGAGTTTGGTCATGATGCATATAAGCAATTTTAACAGCTGGGTATAGTTCTTATAATTCACTAACAGCAATTGATTTAAATATTTTTGATGACATAAATTAGCTCTATGGTTAGAGTGTTGCTTTTCCTCAGGTATATTGCGAATGCATAGATCATATAGTTAAAAAAATGTATTCCTTGCACTTTAAGTGAAATCCTGTCTCACTGAAATCAATAGTTTTTCTTCAGTGGAGGTGGATTTTCATCCACTCTCTCTACTATTTCTGGGTTTTATAGACATTGGATAACAACACTGAATACAGTACTAATACTTGCCTGTGCAGGATGGGACCTACGTGTGAAGAAACCGGAGCTCTCTCACAAGGGAATATTTACAGAGCTTGCTCAGGGTTGTCAAGAAACCTGTGTTAGAACATTTTAAAAACTCTTTTAGCAGAAAGAGTCTGATTTCAGACAGTTCCAAAAGTAATGAGAGGATATTGGAAATACTTAATTCCATTTCTTGCTCCTGAATATTAATCAACCTCCAAAGAAAAACTCATTAAGAGTAAGGCTGTAACATTAGGAAATCCATAGCTTGGAATGACTGACTGGTAGAATGGCAAACCTTAACATACAGTGATAAACATTATGAAATTCTACTCATTTTGGCCTCAAACTTGACTGAGTTAATTCACCATCCATGTAAAGACTATGCTGCAATGATATTGTTAAATAACTACAGTGACATGTTTTTCAATTGGATCTTTAGGTCCAGCCCCTTGCCATTCAGGGATCAGAAAAGTAAGGGCTAACTTCAAAAAATAGATGCAATCATAGTTGTTCAGTGTATTGAACTACTTGTACCAGAAAGTGAGGCAGCTAGGAAATTAACCAGAAGGTTCAGTGATACAAGTGATTATTGGTAATAGAAAATAGCTAGGGCAATCTGAATTCAAAACAAACATGGATACTGAAAAAACCCCCAAATCTAAGCAATCAGAATGATGCAATTTTTAGAAGGCTTTCACAATCTATTTTGAAAATGTTGTAGACACAAGTGAAACTACCCTGCAACATCTTCCTTGTGTCCTTGGACACAAGACATGGAACAGAAGAAGACAGAGAATACTAAAGGAAGTTGTTTTCTTTTTCTGAAGGAGATAGCTAGATGTAGAGATAACAGCCATGTAGCAGCATTTAGATTTTAAAATATTTTGTGAACAATTGTATCAATTTGTTGTTGCCCTCAGTTTAAAGGATGTTCGACCACTGAGGAGCATATGTCTTAGATGTATGGAGGCAATGCTGCTGAAAGACTGTGAGTCTGAAGTAGTTGTAAATACAAATAAGAGGAACACCAGTGTTGATATGTGTTTTAAAAGCACACTACAGGCAATTTTTCAGAAATATATATCACCACAGCTCATGAGAAGAAAGCAAGTGAGGATTTTTTTTCTTCAAAATAAAGCAACAGTGCATGCATTTAAAATAAAACCTCCAAATCTGTTCAATATTTGTCCCAGCTGAGAATCAACTAGTATGAAAAAATTTGGTTACATTGTGCACCTCCATGAAAACACATGATTGAAACTTTTGGGTAGCATGGAAGTAAACTTCCTACAGCCATTCCTCCATGCTCCCAATTCCTTAATGTAATTCACCACATTTAATGTAATTAATTTGGAAAGAAGGAAGTGCAGTTTTCCCAAAGGAATTTCCTGACTGACAGCTGTTTTACATAATCAGAGCAGAAACAGCAGTAATGGAGTGTACTCCAGCTATTACCTCCTAATGGACACTCAGTTTGCTTTAGTACTGTTTTGCTCAGTAACAGGGAGATTCAATTAAAATTCCTATCCCTATAAAATCAATTCCTTAGCTAAATGTGTACATTGCAGCACCTTTTGCTCTGGGGCAATAATGAGCACCCAGTGCCCCCTCAGTCTGCTAGTCAGTGAGGTATTCCCCAGAAATATCAGCATCACAAACTGAGTATAAGTTAAATAATCCTCCTTTCCAATGAGAAAATAGTAACATGTTGGATACTATTAGCTTTGTGTGACTGTGAAGTAAAGAAGCTACAAAGGCTCCAGTAATGTTAGTAAAACCATTGTGAGTACTTAATGAGGAAACAATATTAATTTTAGTAATTAGTCAAGCCTATTTGATTGAATTTGTGAGGTGAAATGGAAAAGCAATATAAAGAAAAAGCAAATAATAATTTAACAGTTTTATGTGGCCAAGATTATTGAGGAAGGGGCAGAGAGTAGTAAATATGCAATAAATCCAATATTTGGTTTCTCCTGAATAGTGTTTACCTAATTTGTGTGAGGAAAAGAATCATATCTTTCCCTCTTGGCTCATATAATATACAGGTAACTTTTGGAACGTGTCTTTAATTTTTCATGTTTGTTTTAAATGAAAAGCTGTGTATTTTTCTAACGTGTTATTTGAAAAGAACCCTCCGCTTCGTAGGAGTTCCCCCTGCACACTGTACATGTAGATGTTCAACAGTAGGTGGTGCTCCCAGGGTACTTCATAGTCTAAAATGCAAATTAAAGAGGGTTTACTGAGGAAGGAGAGCTCTTTGGGTTTTTTAATATGGTAATTTAATATGAAGAGTAGTTAAAGTGCAAAACCTCCAAAAAATATTAAATACTATACTAACTGATTTTTAAATCCCATAAAACTACAGCACCACTCAAACAAACATGGAAGACGTGCAGTTTTCAGTCTGCTCTTTTTCTTCCACATATTCACATAATAGTTCACTCAACTGACTATTCCTGACTATGGAGTTTCTGTTCATGTGCTTTATTCCCCAGATGTCATTCACATTTTCTGAGTATGTTAAGTATCAAATGCAAATTACCTATCTGATTTTCTCAGTTGTTAAATGTTTAATGTGTTTTATTAGCAATGGTGCACTTTATGTATTCTTTTAAAATTACATCCTAGATTAAAAGCACATATCATGAGGTTCTTAAAAATCCTAGAATACTTTCAATATTATAAATAGCAATAGGACTTATTTTCTGTTGCGTTTCTATGCTGTAGGCATCTTTTATTCAAAATGTTTGCTTTTCAGTGTTGTTGCTTGAATTTGGTGATAAAAATATGGTCTCACACATTCTTTATATGATCAGAGAGCATCACATGTGGAACAGAACTTAGCACAGTCAACTTCAAGCTTGAATGGCATTGGCAGAACATCCTACAAATTTGTAATGAAATACAGAACTAAAGTTAAAATTACTGCAGAAACCAAATCATAATGATCAAGCATCCCAAATAGCTTTCAAGGAAGAGGCTGGTTTTAGGCTGTTTATTTTGGTTTGGTTTTTTATTTGTTTGTTGGGGTTTTTTGTTTGTTTGGTGTTCTTTTTAGGGAATAATGGACTTTCTTTACCTCTGTATTTCTGTAAGAATTCAACAATATTTGCACAATATCCAATTTGTTTATAAACAATCTGAGAAATATGGTAATTTGCAAGCAGTGTATTGTGTTAATTATAGTAGGTGCTTTGCCTATTTATGTATTTGAGCAGCTTGAACTAAATGGAGAGAATAAAACCAATGAGGCAGGAAAGTCCAATTAAAAGTACATTAATCAAATGCTCCCCCAAAGCCTTTCCTCTCCAATACATATTGTTGCACTTTATGTTGAGTGCCTGTTTGATGTCAATTGTCCTTCTGTATCTAATGCAGTATCTTGTTCAGTCATGTGCAGTAATAAATGTCATTGTCAAGTGCCTGGTTTTGGAGTCTTCATTTTAAATTTTTTTTAGATTTTATAATTATCTTAAATTTTAAACCATTCTCCTTTTTTTTAGATTAATTATAACCAAGGAACAAAAAGAAATAAGAAAGTGACTACCATGTCAAGAAATGGCTGTTTGAAACACAGGCTGCTTTTGGTCTACCATAGTTGCAGTAGACTTTCTTCGCATCTGCACCGGAGTAAGTAAAATAGGCTGTTGGTTTTCACATAAAATTGAAACCAGAAAAATGCTTCAGCAGAGCACTTAAAAAGTTGTTCCCTTGATGTCTGATGAACAATATTAGCTTGACTCAGCTTCTGCATAATGCCATAAATCAAGAATAGGTCTGTGGGAGTCCATGTGAAAAGTTTGTTTTGCTGCATTGATGCATCTCTTTGTAAAAAAAATTAATACTTGTGGCTGGGCTGAAACACAAATTAGGTAGTCAAGCAATCTGAGAGTTGAACACTGAATTCCACTTCTTGCCCCATTGCAGCATTTTTATATGACACCAGGCAAGACCTTTAGGATCAGATCTCAAAAAGAAAAAAATAGGGATATTAAAACAAGGTTCATACAGAATTCAGGATCTTAATCTGTTCTGTCTCAGTCTGGGAGGGCTTCAATTCTGTTAGGCTTTTCTGTTCCTTATATGCCTAAACCACACTCCTGTTTCGAGCAGCCCAACTTCAAACAAGGCTGAGCAGTTTGGTGTCAGCTCAACCATAAGACTGTCCAGGAAAGAGGCATTTTGTCCCTGGGAGGGCGTTTATCTGGCAGTTGTTGTCAGCACACACTGAATGCACGCCGACAAAACTGGGCTCCCTACAGAGCCTCACTGGACTCACTGCTGAAACATAAATCCTGCATGGTGATACTCAGGTGCTGACACAGGAAAAGAAATAGAAGATTTCCAGAAAACAGCACATCAAGTTCAAATATTTCTTTATCCATACAGGGCTGGAAACTTCTGAGAGGAGTGATTGGAGTTTAGATTCCCTCAAACTGGACCAGACCCGGAACCAGAACTTGGCTTAGGTTTTTCGCTGTAAGATAATTGTAAAAGCTGAGTCCCTCAGCGTTCTCTTTGGGTGAGAAACAGGGAGAGAGAGGTTTTTTGAGTGAGAGGGTTGTAGGAACCTGCCTGTGGATGGTTAGCTGTCGGTGTGTGTATCTCTATGTCTGGCATGGGAACCAGAGCCAGGGCAGGATTATAGCTGCACATTATCTAGTCATCATCTGTGTGTTAGTGCTTCCTGGTGCTGCACTGAATGTGAGAACTTTACAATGTATCTGAAAGCAAGTTCCACCAAGTTCAGCCTTTGGATCCATTCTGAGCTACCTCACCACAGGCCCATCTTCCTCCAGTTCCAGCTGAGTCAGCTGGGGAGTTTTCACTTCACTTAACCTACCCCATTCCCCTTTGCATGCCCCCTCAATATAAACACACCTCCCTTTCTCTCCTTTTCCCTGACTCTTCACACCTCCATCCTCCTCAGCCTCCCAGCTGAGCTGCTTATACACCATTCTTGACAACAAGTCAAGGTGGCAAAGACCTAAATTAATCCTGCTCAAGCCATTCCAGATAACTGCACTTAAGACAAACTGAGGGGGGTTCATATGAGCAGGTCAGACAGGCAGACTTGAGGCATGAGTTCTCTGCAGAAAGATAAAAGCATCTTGTGGGCAGAGAAGGGAACATCCAAATAAATTTTGTTAGGAGACTTAAAGGTATTGCTTTACATGGGCATTAAACCTGGTTTTTAATCTTTTTTTAGCAGTGACTAATTTGCTGTACAGAAAAGAAAAAGCAGTCTATACATTATTTCTATTCAAATGACTTACAAAATTGTTTGCAATGGCTGAGTATTCAATAAAATGAAATAACATTAACTATTGAATTTCCCTTCAGTGAGAGGATTTTCAGGAGGATACTGACTTCTGAATGAAGTTAAAGGAGCTTCATCATAAAATTTCATTTAGCTAGACGATGCAGTAACCTATGGTGTTGCCACAGAATATTTGTAACTGGAGAAATAGCATTCCATATTAAGCTAAACCTTCGGTGGGAGAAAGAGGATTTACTGAAGTACATAACAGATATACATAACAGATACCATTTCACAGGATTAAAACTGTGGTCTCCTGTACAGTACATTTAAGCCTTCTGACTTGCTTTTCCTCATTATCGTTAGCAGCTATCTTAGAAGTCTTTCAGATAGACCATGGTGTCCATGTGGTGTCCATGTTCCCTGGTTACAGAGAATGGAAACTGAAGAAGTTTAAGGTGGATAGCCGCGAATAACGAGGCTTGGATGGTGCTCTCAACTCAAAAAGCCCTTAAAAACATGATTACAAAAAACTGTGAAGAAATAGCAAGTAGGGGCATTACCAATTAATTTTGTTTCACTATATGAAAACTAAATTAAAAAAGACAGGTATATTGTGTCCTTAACAAGGAGTAAGTAAAATATGCTCAGGTTTATGATTGCTGTTTTCATTAGTAATGCTTCTCTACAATCTGGCTTGTATTAAAACCCAGAAAATAATGGTTGATGGTACTTTATGCCTTGGGGTAATTTGTTTAAATTTGAAATACTGTACTGAACTAAAATTAAAACATATGCTCTGTGCATATGTTATGCAGGCATGAAACATTTTATACATGAAGTATTGCAGATAGATATTCTTCTCATAAGTAAATGAAGACGGTTTAAAAAATATATATCTCATTTATTTCTAGGAATATGCAGGCTAAGCAAATGTGCCTTGCCTCTGTGTTATTTTAAAAACAGACTCATAGAGAAGCTTGAGTCAAATCTTTGATGCAAACCTCTAACACTCAATGAGATATGTCATAGTAGCTTTTAAGTTTATTCTCTTATTGTCATGTATTGAAAAAAATCCCAAGCCACTGGCAAATATTAAATTTATATATTTATATATTAGTCCATTCTGTCTCCTAGCAAAAAATAGATCTCATTACATATTTATAAAGCACTATATCCATTCCTCCAACATTCCAGCAAAGGAGTTTGATTTGTTGTTTTGCAGAAAGGGAAGACTCAGGGACCAAGAAGTTGGGAGGACTTGCTCAAAGTCACAGAATGGATAAAATAATAGATGCAGAAAGAAAACAGAAAAAAAACCTGACTGCTTGTTTTTCACAAAAAAATGAATTATTGAATTCATTATTGTGCTGTTATTGAATCATAACAGAGAGTCTTACATTCTAAATTTTCTCACTTCCATAGGATGCCCTTATTGTCCAGTAATGTTTTGCTGCTTGATTAGCTCAAACATAATCAGAGGCAGGAACCTATTCCTTGACCTATAAAATCCTCCTTTGTTAAAACTGAAATAAGAAACAATTATTTAAATGAAAGAGAACCAAAAATGAAGGTTTCTCTCATGAGGTTAAAAAAACACAGCAGGAGGCAACTACTGAGCCACACATGTTCCATATATGGCTGTAGGCTTTAGCTGTGTTGTTGATTTTCCTTGCCCAGGCATAAAATTTGACACCCAAAATCAATAGGAATTCAAGACGTCAAAATTATTATCCCACAGAATAATTAGCTTTCCACAGGATTTTCTGAACTTTGCACTGTAGATCAGCAGTCTCAGTGTACCCAGAAACGTCGTTTTCTGAATGGGCTCCTTGGCCATCATGCTACTTTGTTGAACTATGTTATCCTGCACAATGTATCCTCCCACAATACATCCACTGTTTTATTTGGCTTGTAGATCCGTGTGACTGATTCTTTTTCCAAAATCCTAAACTATGGAGTCATGCACTGATTATGGAGCACAGCAAGTATGGTTTCTGACAATATCAGTAAGATCTAACCCCATTGCTTCATCCTTGACTGCCAGGTGACTCCAGTCTATATTTAAATACAAAAAAAAATGAAAGTTTCAAAGTGCAGTAAGCATGTTTTTCATGGTCAGCCAGTCTTTAAAACTTGCCCTGTGCAGGGCTGCATGTCCATGCTAGATTGCTGTCTTTCTCTGCCACTGGCTGCTCCACCTCACACATGCCAAAACTTCTCTGGCTGCATTTGGAGCTCCAGGCTATGACCCAGTACTAGGCATCTGTTTCTCTGGGCAGATTTTATTCAACTAAAGCCCCACATGCCCACCTCTATGTTGCTTCCTGAGGAAAGCAGTATCAGGGCTCTTAAAGCAGGTTCCACTCTGTCTTCTGTCCCCATCTCAGGTCATCTTTTCTCTCCCCCTTCCAGACCATGGCAGTTGAGATAGCCAGAAAAACTACATAGAAATGTCTGACTGATCACATGGCGGACAACTGCATGCTGGGGAACAATAAATGTAGACACAAATGAGATTTCTTATGCAAGTAACAAACACACTTGGTGTTTCTGCAGATAACCAATGTATTATAGCTTTGAGCTCATCCTAGGAACCTCTGTGCAGCAACTGGCAACCAGAGATCCATATGTTCTATCCACACAGAAATGGGGAATTCTTTTTTTTTTTTAAATCTTAATCAAGTCTTTAAAGTCAAATATCTACACTGTAAATTGATGGGAAGTATGTTATTTTTGGCACGGGCTTGCATTCTCTCAAAATTTGGGCAGAAAATTTTTCTACTCTTCTTTTGTTGTTTCACTATTCAGAGTAGCAGATGCACTTCCTATCATTTGGTACTTTTTCTGTCAATAACACACAAATCTTATGGAAACATGCCAAAGATTTTCTTAGCAACCAAGCCTCTTGCCTGATATACATGATTAACTACAACAGTCTGTTAAAAGCTTAAAATAAACCTGTTTTTTTAATTTAGAATTTCATATAGTGAAAAAAGATTCATTGGTAATGAATTTAGCACAGTTTCAGCAGAATTTATTTATTTTTGTGGAGGCTGAGCACTCAAGAGCTGTCGTGGTAAAAGTAGGTGTTACCGTAATGGCAAATCTGGGATCAGCCCAATGACTGTGACTTCAGGTAAATGAAAAGCACTCTCACAAATTGATGGTATGAGCCCACCCATGATTGAAATGTAAATTGATTCATGCCTTGGAAGGGCATAATACTGCTGCAGAAAGCATCCTTTTCCACCAAAAAGTAGCAAATTTCATTGTGAAAGATGGGATTTTGACAAGCTGTTCCTAGTTCCAGGAGGGTAACCATTCTGGAGAAGGGGATGCAGACTCTGGGCACTGCTTTTTAAGTCTCTGGAAGGTGCAGACTAATCACATTTTCAGAAAACAGAAGTTGTAGTTTTTATGTCTTTGCATTTGGTAAAGGAAAATAGAACAAAAATCACAAGTTCTGTCCTATTTATAGTGAATCTTTTTTATCTTTTCTTAGAATAATCTCCATTGACTTCACAGTCTTTGAGTTAGACCCAGGGTGCAGGTTGATGGTATATGAAAAAGAACTATTTTTAGAAACAGCGTATATAACTGCTATGAAAAGAAATAAACCAGCAGAATCTGAGGCAAAGAATGTCACTTGAACTCAGCTTCTTAGAGACTTGCATGACATGCTTTTTTCACAAACTAACCATCCATTTATGTTGCAGCATCAAAAAACTTACAGACCTTTAGGTCTCTCTGTAGGTATTAGATGTAGCCAGTATTTAAATACCCCATCTCTCCAAGAATCCTGAAAGTATGTGCCTAAGAGCACAAATTTTTTAGGCACTGAGAAAAAGGAAAGACTGGTAAGTAGGAGAATTATAAACAAAAGTACAAGAAAATACAACATTAAACCTTATCAGCTAAAGATTTTGAGTAGCCCTTTCTTCAGGTCTTCTAAATAGTTTATGGACAATGGCAGCTTTAGTGATCTCATAGGAAGAATGACTTCTCCAGTAAAACTGTTTGTTGAAATTTAATGATATGCCTCCATGTACAGTTCTCCTGATTTGTGCCTGCTGTCGGTAAGCACAGTACATCACAACAGCTCTTCTCTTTACAAGTGACCCACAAGATGTAATGCAAACAGCTGCATGACAGTAATGTGGAATGACTTAAATGGCTGTGCTGAAGACATTCTTAAAAATCTGCAAAGCTGTGCAACCTAGTTAAAAAAAGAATATTCTTGTTTTAGCAGGTTTTATAGCAAAAAAGTTATTAGAAAAGTAAATATTACATGTAACATTGAAGACAAGGAACATTTCAGTTACCTGGAGCTGAGTGGCTTGAGCTGTGCTCCACTGCAACCATTAGGGCTCTGTGAAATTGTACTGATGCCAAATGTTAGCATGGAGAATCATATTTGCCCATGTTATGGCATAGTAATAAAATGCAATGGCCAGTTCCAGCTATCTCTGTTATTCACTTCTTCTGCCAGGGGATGGGAAAAGGGCTTCCACAGCCATTTTGAAAACACACTGGCATGCCTCCGTGCACTGCGCCTTTTCCTGATGACATTTCTAACCTTCAGACCTCTGCCACACAGGTTTAAAATGACCTTGAAATAACAGAATCTTTTTTGTTAAGATTTGGCCTATGTATACATTTCTGAAGTAGTACTGTAGAAAATAGTCTCATAGGTAAAGGAATGTATTTTCAGCTCCTAGTCTCCCAAAATACATGTGGATATGATTTCTTACAGATCTCCCATATATATAGGGAAAGCACTTCTGCAGGAATTGAGAGAAAAGTCTAACTTTTTAATCCATGTGATATTTGCTAATTGTCCAAAATAAGACTAGTTTTCTGCAAAAAACCACAGTGTTTGAGGTACAAAAAGAAGACAGTACAGACTGAGCCATGCCACCGCTGGAGCCAACTGCTTTTAAGGCTGGGGATGAAGTCTCTTCTTTCATGCACAATGCAGAAGTTCAGCTGTCATTAATTTCAATTAGAATTTGATGAAGTTCTTTGGTTTATTACACTGTCATTTGCACTACATTTTCAAATTGCATCAAGACTTTAAATATCCTCACAGACAGTAACTGCTGACAGGGGATTTTATGCAGTGCAAGACAGACAATGGAACCCAACTCATTATTTTTATTAATTATTTGCATTACTCTATTGCGCAGGAGTTGTAGTCATGGATCATGACCTCATTGCATGATGCACAAAGCCAGAACAAAAAGGCCATTACTCCCTTAATTGTTACAGATCAGAGGTTGTGAGTAACATTGCTTGGGTAGAGCCTGACTTTGGATTTTCACCTTTCTAAAACCTGGTCAGTGCTATTTGACCAGTCAGCTGGGCTGTCCAATACATGTTCAAGCTGACCTTGCAGTATCTGTTTGGAATGGGTGCTGTTGGAGCAGCCATTCTCATCAGCTGACTGTGGAGGAAATCCTCAGGCTGAGGGACTCCCATTACTCACAGCTCACAGCAGTCTCAGTCCCCAGGTGTCCTCTGCCCAGACTTTCACAGCCTCCCTAGTCCTGAAGAGCAGTGAGCACCTCCCAGCCTTGCCTGATCCATGCCATTTCCAGTTCCTTGCACAGAACTTACAGTTTTTGTATGTGGTAAAAAAGCCATGGAGGTATCTTGTTGTATGTAATGACCTTAGGAAGAAAGGGCAGTCACATTTGACACCTTCTTGTGACTTCTCTCCCACCTGGTGGCTAGTGAAACTGCATCTTCTAGAAGAGTTGAGCCACAAATAAATGTATTTCGTACATATTATGCTTGGCATGTCTACATCTATATTTATGAAAGTTACAGGAAGAATCTTAAGATGACAGAAGTAGCATTGCCCTGGTTCTAGGCCCCTAACTGCCAGCAGCATGGGGTAACCAGCATAATCTACCCCCACAAGGAAAGGAGCCTGGCTAATATCTGTGTTAGTCTGAGAGCTGATAATTATTCAAAAGCTGCCAGCAAAACAGGCCTGGACTGAAGAGAGGAGAGGTGCAGAAGTAAAACCATTTCTGTCATCTGCATAGAGATATTCACTGTATATAGGACCAGCCAGCAGTTACACATGGAGAGAAAAGAAGCAAGAGTGGAGATCCATTGGGGCATTCCAGAAAGAGAAGTGCTTGAGGAAAGCAGACTGAAAATCATGGTATGTTAAGATTTTTGAGAAACAGATGGAGAAGCAGGAAGGAAGAGGTCTGGAAGGTGGGAGAGAACAAGAAAGGTATCTCTCTGTAGAAGAAAGTATTTCTCTGCAACAGGAGTTGTCTCATATGGGTCCTGCAGCTGCTAAATCAACTTCCAGGTATTTGTGTGTGACCCAAGTATACACCTCTCCCTTTTCCCAGTGGATCTCGAGGAGTGCTGGTTTGTTCTTGTCCTTATGGACTGGCTCCACCAATAAAGCACATTCCAGATGGTTACTGCCCTTAAGAAAAAGCATATATGGAATGGGGTCAGGGAAGAACAAAGAAGGTGGAAAAAATTCAACTCATTCCAGTACAGAGGCTAAGCCCTTAGGCTGTATATAGATAGCATACTTCTTAAATGAGAGGGGGAAAAATGGCATGAAGAAAACAGTTGCCAAAACCATAGTGCTTTGCTGTCAGCCATCCACAATCCAAAAGAGAATACCTCCTTGGAGTCATTTTAACTAGTGCTGTGTGTGCACAAAAAGGTGCTCACACTTCTGTTAAAAACACTGGCCAACAGTTCCTAAATTTCTAAGTTCCTAGTTTTCCAAGGCTACCAGTTTCTCTGAACACTAGGTGACCTGGAGCACATATAATGTTCCAAACACCAATATTAAAGAAGAATATGAATGAAGACCCTCAGAAAAGATGTGACATTCTATAATCATTCCCTGTTAACAGAATCAGAAATTAAGCAGTTTTCTGAGCTGAGACATCTCGGAAGAATTTCTGCAAGTGGAAACTCCAGATTTGCGAGGGGATAGATGTAGGAAGATGATGAATTTATTCAACCATTAGAAACACAGAACCGAAACTGCCCTGATGATTAACAGAGGATTGCAGCCAAGTAGTAACGTTGAAAGGACTTGCACTGGGGTAGGTGGATATATAATAGTAGTATATTTGGGCTGATAACTTCCTAGACATTTTTATCCAAAGCTTATCATCCCAAAAAGCAAGAAATGGGAGGGGGGGGCGAGGGGGTAAAGGAAAAGGAAAAGAAGAAGAGAACATATATCCTAACCAGCAGTACCAGGGCCATTTTGGACTCGGAAACCTCAAAAGCAGGGTAGTTTCAACAGTTTCAAGAACCATGCTAAACTTGAAGAGTCACATAGAAATCACTGCTTAATTGATAAAGAATCACAACAGGACATCACCACAGAGAAAATCTAAGATCACTTAACACCCTGTCAGTCCAAGCAAAGGGTTTGCATTCCCTCCTTGCCCCTTAGAAAAAAAAATCAGGCTTAGTAAGTAGTGTTGTCAGAAGTGGTCTTGTGCATTTCATAGTGTAATTAAGCCAGAAAAAAACCCCAAAACCAACAAACAACCCAGCAGTTCTAAGGATAGTACATAAAGTGGGATTTTTAAAGTACCAGATTAATATCCAGTATTCTGTCTTAAGTAGCAAAGTGGAGACAGAGACCAGAGAGAGGCTTCAAAGGATCTCTGCAAAGGTGTCAGCCATGAAGATGTAAGTGACACAGGGGTGAGCAGTGCAACACCATCTTTCAGCGGGAGCCTTCCTTAGCTCCTTGACAGCATGCCTGTGTGCCACAGCACACTCACTTCACTCACCCTCCACTGGCTGTACGTACTCTTTCCTTGGAGAGGTTAAGTGCTGCCAGCCTGGAGGGACATCTCTGCAGGAGAGCTCCCCGCCGCTGGGCCAGCTGCAGAAGCTGGAGGCAGGAAGGGACACAGTTCAGCAGTTCCCACTAAGGGAGAGCTGTAATCCAGGCAGGTGGAGAAACGTGGGTCCAGCTCATCAATTTAGGTGGCTGAAAGGAAAACAGACTCTCAGCACTGCTCTGAGCATGAACTGTGCTCCAAGTGTGTTGATTAGGAAATCAGGTCATGAATTTTCCATGTGGTTGGCTTTTATTTTTTTGCTCAAAGGTGTCTGCTATCAAATACTTGGTGGTTTGTTGGTTTTGGTTTTTGTTTCTCCTCCACCTCATACATTCTAGTATTAATAACTATTTTGTCAAGAACTATCTATCAAAATATCAGCAATGCCTCCTCTGGCAATATTCAACAGCTTTTGGGATGCAGGTGTTGCTCAGTCTGATCCTTCTTCTGCCACTCTCACAAATTCTCCTCAGCCATCCAGGCTATTTCACCTTGTATAAATGACTTATCTACCAATCAGAGTGAGAAACCTGTTCTTTGCTTGACTTAGGAGGTAACGGATTCAGGTCCAAGCCCCTGCCCAGTGCCCCTTGGGGCTGTTTACTTAAGGATTATATAGGGCTAGTAGACATGACACAGAAGGTATGAGAGATGTGCACTCTTGTAAAGCCAGGTGGGCAGGCAAGGCAACATTCAGCATTTCAAAGTCCTGTGTGAAAGTGACTGTATCAAGCAGTGGATCAACAGAGTTTGGCTGACTTAGCACAGGGTGCCTGCTTCAGAGTGAGTTGAACTGGCTTCATGGATACCCATCAGCTGAAGAAGCTCAGCTCCTCCAACGTACAATCAGTCCTAAACTTAGCTTTCTTAACCTATAGCTGTCCCCTTTTTCTTCTCTTCAGAGCTGCCTCAGGGGCCTTGCAGACAACTGACCAAATTCCCATCCTGGATGAGGGTGGTAGAGTCTGAATAAATGTGCTGTACACCAAACTACCTCCAGCTCTCTCCTCTTGTCTGTGAACATAAAATACCTGGGAAGATCTTATATTTGGCCCAGAATATGATAGTACAATTTTTGAAATCTGAAATAATTTTGCAGCAAGGGCATATTGTTTTCTATCCACCTCTAGCTCCTGGCTTGTCAGGTATCTGAGACATTTATATTGCGAAAGGGAAACCTCACTATGGTTTGATGAGAAAAGCAGTGACATCCCAACCATTTTCTCAGATAAACAAATGTGGTCTTGCCAGGACTAGCAAGAGGAAGTCTCAAGAGAGCAAACCAACCTTCCTACTCTGTAAATAGCTACAAAAGATGCTGAACACAGAGACAAGAGCAGCAGTCACCTGAAATTAATGAAGGAAGAAGAGTATGTCAAGGTGGAGAAGCATCAGTGTGAAAGCACAGCAGCAACAAGCGTACCCACAAGATAAAGAGAACCAAAAGGAATTAATTCTCTCATCACTAAAGGATGCTCCCTGGAAACCAGTGGACTTGGTACACAAATACATACTGGTCTGTCTGTTCTGGTTGATGTATTCATGTTTTTGAGCCTCATTTTAGAAAAACACTCTGGCAATATCATCCTCCTCCAAACTGAAAAGAAGGAAATGGGAAATAAGCCATTTTATGCCAACAGCAACTATATTTTTACATATATTTTTTGCATTTAAGAGAAGCAGGAAGAAAAAAAAATGCAGTTACATACAAGAATGTATCATAGAATCATATAACGACTGGATTGGAAGGGACCTCAAAGGTCACCCAGTTCCAATCCCCCTGCCATGGGCAGGAACACTTTCCACTAGACCAGATTGCTCAGGGTCCCATCCAGCCTGGCTTTGAACACTTCCAGGGACCAGATATCCACAACTTGTCTGGGTAACCTGTTCCAGTGCCTCATCACCCTCACAGTAAAGAGCTTATTTCTAATGTCTAAACTAAATCTCTTTCAGTTTAAAACTCTTCCCCCTTGCCCTATCACTATCTACCTGTGTAAAAAGCCTCTTTCCCTCTTTTTTATAAGCCTCTTTTAGGTGCTGGAAGGCTGCTATAAGGTCTTCCTGGAGCCTTCTCTTCTCCAGGCTGAACAATCCCAACTCTCTCAGCCTGTCTTCATAAGAGAGGTGCTCCAGCCCTTTGACACTCTTTGTGGCCCTTCTCTGAACCTGCTCTAACAGCTCCCTGTCTTTCTTGTGCTGAGGACCCCAGGTCTGGATGAAGCACTCCAGGCAGGGTCTCACAAACAGAGTTGAAGAATCTCATCCCTCAACCTCCTAGCCATTCCTCTTCTGATGCAGCCAGGAGGTGATGGGATTTCTGGGTTGCAAGTGCACAACTGTTGGCTCATGTCCAGCTTTTCATACATGAGAACCCCTAGGTCTTTCTCCACAGGGCTGCTCTCAGTGTGTTCCTGTATGTAAAAGGCATTAAAAGGATTGCCAAATTAACCACTCTTCTGTCAATGTAATATCAGTTCTAGTAAATGTAACTTATGGGAGTTCCTAATTAAACAAATTAAAGGAGAGATGTACAATTAATACCAGTAGGAAAATAAGAAAACCGATTATTTTTCCAGAGCAACTCAGTACCTTCTTTGTCATGTCACAGGTTTGGTTGATAAATGTGTACACACAAATCCAATATATGAAATACATACAGAAATATAGGAAATTCTGATTATTCTAGATTAATTTTTTGCTGAATCATCACTAAAGCAATAGATGATAAAGCCAGTTAATGGACTGATCTCAAACATAACCATACTTAGGAAATCCTCACTAAGGAAGCATACTTTTAGTGTATTGCTATGTGTCTTCATATTATTTATCAGTGAACTGGAAGGAAATATAATACTGTTGATAAAGTTTGCACATAAAACAAAAATGGGAGGATTGTTAAGTAAAAAAAAGGACTGGTGTGCTGTCCAGCACATGCAATAAACTGAGCACAAACAAGCAAAGAGAATTAATTTACAGTGAAGCCAAACAGTTACATACTTGGAAAAAGAACATTTTTGCTTATGGGAGCAGGGATTTCACCCTGGAGAAAAGAAAAGAAGTTGAGGAGTCACAGTAGATGGTGAGATAATCATGAAGCTTCAATGCAAGGTGATGACTAAAAGGATTAACACAAGCTTTAAATATGTAAGGGATGGCACAGTGATTAGGAGCAGCAGCTTCTATGCTTTCTGTGTTTAACACCAGTTGCTTGAATAACAACATTTCTGACTCAACAGAAACAATGGGAAATTGTCCCTCATCATAACAGTCCTTTGTCCTCGCATTAGCTAGGTGTGAAAGGCAGTTAACCCATGAAGCTGAAAAACACAGAGTTTGTGTAAGTCCCGTCAGTTATCAGCAATACGCTGGATGACAAATTTCATTATGATATATTTGAGTAACTGTCACAAAATGTTATTATAGCTGCAGCAACATTTTCATTAGTGTTTCAAGCAAACTACTAAGAGCTATTATAATTGATAATACTTCAAAAATACTTAATAATTATTCATTATTGAGACAAAACACAGATCATATGCCTGGGTCCTAGCTCCCTTAGCTTTGAAGTTGTTCACATCCATGTATCAAATTCAGCTCAAAATAATAACCAAAAATAATTCTAGCAGACACTTGTATGAATTTATCTCTGCCTGACAAACTCCTGAGAAGAGTGCTCCATACAACATTGGAGGGTATAAGGACACTAAAGGGGCTACAAACATTGTATTTTCAGAGGAGATAAGGGGAGCCTGACTTAGCATCACAAAGCAAAGCAAGAGTAGCTTCTTTCTGAAGTCAGTGAAAAAACACAGAAGTAGCATTTGGGTAATTTTGAAAGTTAGAGGCTTTTTTGCCACTAAAGCAGTGAGAATAGCTTTCTAGAAGGAAGCATGAGGCACCAGAGCCAACTTGCACTAAGACTGAGATAATTCAGCTTAAGTCAAGGATAAGAAGGCATGTTCTCTTGTCTGAGCATGGGACTGGGGTTCATAAAGAAGTCCCTTCTGCTTTTCTGTTGTTACACTGAGACAGAGGCCAGGAGGTAGGAGTTGGTGTATCTGAATGTTGTATAAAGGTTACAAGCAGGTCATAAACTGGAATAAAAAGAAAATCTTTAGAAAAGAGTGGAAGGTGTTCAGGAGGCTGGAATGCTATGGCGTTTTGCATGGCTGCAGTGGGACAGTGTCAGGAAGTGAAGTGGGTAATGCCTACCATGAGAGAGAAATGAAAAGCTTGAAAAGAAAAAAAAAATACATGACACTGGCACTGCTTTAAAGCAGTGGACTTCCTGAAGATACAGTCATATCAAACAGCCATTTATTCTCCATTATAAAAGTCAGAAGTCACCCTAACAATACAACGTCTGAAGGAACACTCAAGAGTACAAGGAGTAAATTGTCTTTGGTATAAGATGTAACTCTATTGCTGTGTTAACTACAGTCTCCCTCTAAAAAGATGTTTGGACTTTCCAAAGATTAAGCCAACTGTGTTTTGGAAAGGTAAGTCTACCTTAAAATTCAAGCAGAGCCCATTATGGGCATAGTGACAGAGAAACAATTTCATAATTTTTGCATCAGTGACTGCAGACCATCCAGGGGCAGCATTGACAGTAACTGACCTTCAGAAGAGGACGATCAGGAGCACACACCTTTTGCAGAAAACCTCTTAGGCTGAGGTAGGTGAAGTGCTGCTGTATTTGGGACAAGTCTCCAGAAAGAGGAGAGCCAAGAGTGTACTTGTGAGAAGAGAAGCATCCTTCTCGGCTGATAAAGCCTCTCTCACAGCTGCTATGTGACCTCACTTCGGGACTAGAATTGCATATGCAGCTTTGCAGCAGAAAGGTGAATTTGGAGCCTAGGAGGTATCCAGGGTGCCAAGTATTTTGATTTTTTATGCAATAGCTGAATCCCTGGCAGGGAACTGCCCTGAAAGGGAAAGATGTCTTACGCCATGAGCAGTGAGTCAGCACAAGAACAGACACCAGGCTCAGGTTTAGTTTGTGTCTGCGGCCACCTTCTCCTTTGGGACCTTTGCTTTTTGACCACTGGGAACCCGCTCATTTCATGAAGCAAGCTAATGAGATAAAGCCAAGGTACCACATACAGCATCCCTGTTCCACCCACACACTTCTGAGCCTGTCAGGCTCAGCTCACTCAGAGCTGGTCCAGCTTTGTGGCCTCAGGAGTGTTTCAGGACCTACTGTCCACTGCTTTCTCTGCAGATCAGGTGCCTGAGGGCTCTGGAACTTGGTGTTTTATAAGTGGTTTTGAAAGAGAGCAGGTGAAGCATCTTAGATCAACAGGTAACTGATTTCTTTGAAATTTGCTGGAATGGTCTCACCTCTGAGGCATCTCAGGCTGTTGAACTACAAGAGGAAGAAGATCTCAGAAAGGGTTACAAGTACTTCTAAGTTAACTGGCAACACTCTGAGACACACCACTTTTCTCACCTTTTTGAAGATGGAGGAACAAATATACAAGAACTTGTGGTTACAGAGAGGTTGTCACCATCCCACTGGCTCCCATATGAACTGAGACTAAAACATGGCACTTCCAGTTTGTAACTGGATCGAGTGGATGTAGTCACTGAGTGGCTAAGCCTTCCTTAAGGTACCTGGGAGCCAGATATTCTTAGGAGCTCTGATTCTGTGTCAGATTCTGTGTACTTGTTCTCCTCCTGTAAAGTGAAGATACCAATAATATTTATTTAATAGGACGGGATTTAATTGGATAAATCCTCTCTTATTTAGGAAGAATACAGTATTCAGTGTAATGGCACAAGCTAGCCTGAAGCTCAAGGTCATCTTAATAGGGACTTGAAGAACTGTTTTTCAAAGCAAATCCAAAATCATGAATTGTCACCTTTTGTCATGAAAATAAAAATATTAAAAAAAAGAGGTACAGGATTAAATATGCATTTGGAAACTTTTATTATGTTAGCATGTATTTTTTATTTCTTCAATGTGCTTTCTATACCTTTTTCTTTGAGGATTCCAGCTTCTATCTTTCAAGGTTTCATGGTTTCCTCCAAAACCATAGTTAAAACCCCACCCTGTTTATTTTTAAATCAAAGCTAAAAATCTCATGGGATTTGCAGACCCAGCAGCCCTGAAATGAAATGCAATTCCCTAAGGTTTAGGATCATAGAGATGTAAACATGTCTGCCATCAATGACTACATAAATAAACCAGAAGATTTTCTTCCAACTTCATTCTGCTGATTTAATAAGGAAGAAAAAAAGACATTTTGTAACATTTCAGAAGAGATTTGACGTTTTCAGTGTGTTCCAAGAGTAAGGTTGCAAAGCTTTGGGGGATTGAGGTACAACAGTGAGTCCCACTAACACAGGGTAAGTTTATGTTGAGTTTCTTCAATATCAGGTCCATCCAGGAAGTTTAATCTGCTGGGTGTTATGAAAATCACCCATTGCAGGGACGGAAGAAGAGGTAACTGATGGGTTGGTGAGATTCACAGGATTACATATCTAGGGACATCTGCTGGGCTGCCTTCCAGCTATTGCTGCTGCCCTATGAGAGCTTCATGGTGCTTGCAAAAACCCCTTGCAAGCCATCAAAGGATGGATCTGACACCCTCATTGGGACTTTTCCTTCAATCCAGTCCTCCCCCTTTGCCTATACCAGTTGTCCTGCTCCTGCTATAGGCCATAGGCACCTTTCAAGCCAGTGAAGAAGACAATGTTAAGAACACAATCAAAAATTTGGCCCAGAGGCTGCAAATGCACTGAAGAGGCTCCAGTCATCTCCAGTATTAGAGAAAGGCTCGGGCACCCATGCAGTTAATTAACTGCATAAGTATAAAATATAAATGCACATTATCAGGGTCATGTTGATACCATTGCACAGAAGAGGGTAAAGCAATAACAAGGAGTGAGAGAGAAGGTGAGCATCTGAATGACTATTTTCTTGGATGTTCTTCATGAAATTACAATAATTATCTGGACAAATGATATACACCCTTTTGAGGGTTCAATTCTAAAATTAATCTCATTTTTTTGTTGCAGAGCAGACATTTATTTAAACAATTATCCTGCTTACATCACAGTGGACTTCCCTTGAACTGTGCATTGCCTCAAGATGGGAGACTACAGTACGCTCTTTCTATACTTCTCTGATATCTGAAGAAGCCTTCATTAAAAGATAAGAAGTGGAAACGTAGATTAAGAAATCTAAAAGAAACTTTCTTCATTCTAGAAAGTAATTCACATCACACATTGATCTCCTAAAGCTGCACCCTTTTGGCATCACTTTATCAAGCAAGAAGACCATGAAGCCACACCCTGCCCACCTTGGGGACAGCATACAAAGAAACTGAGAATAGGAAAGAGGAAGATGGAGCAATACATCTGGCTGCAGAAACATCCTTTCTGATGGAAAACAGGTGCAGCTGTAGGGAAGGAGAATCCAGTGCATCAGTCACATAGGATGGGAGAATCTGCATCACTGAGACCACACAGTGGAAGTGAAGGCTCCCTTGTGTGCTGGCCTCTATGGTTTGAAGCTGAGCCTTCTAGTTCTCTCAAAGCCTTTGTCAGAAGACACAGTTCAGCATCTTGGAGCGCATGTTCCTTTCAGCATTTTGCTTGGTGACAGAGAAAATCATCATAGCCCAGGCCTCAGAAGTCTATTACAAGCTGTATTTTATGTCGATGGTTTGCATACTGTGGATAATGTGTAGTAGACTACAGTATTCAAAATATTTAAAGCGAAAACTATTGAAATGTACCTCAGATGCCCAGACGTGGATAACAAGCCTCATTAATAGCAAGCACAGGACGAGCTGTAGGCTTCAGGGAAGCCAATGGTGCCCTCTAAAGGGAATTCAGTGATACACAGGAGCGCTTGACAGCTGTGGTACCCACCGCCCGTACAGTCACAGAATAACCCAGGAACTGTTTCTAAGCAGGAACTTATACAACCAATAAGATGACAAAATACAGTCACCAATATCCCTTCTGAATTTGGAAAAGAGCCTGTGTAAAGATCAGTTTTCTCCAAGCATTTATTGTCTAGAGTAAGAAGGCATCCTTGTCCTAAAACATGTAAATGTTGGGAGCAAGGCCTCAGCTCATGGCTCAGAAAAGAAAGGTACATCGAGTTAGCGGGACAGTCCGCACAAGCGAAAGTGGGCCATGATACATTTCGTAAAGCCTTAATCTGAGCTAAATAATTCTTGCCAAGAGAAGTTGTGGAGTCTCCCTCACTGGAGACATTCAAGAACCATCTGGATGTAATCCTGTGCCATGTACTCTGGGATGACCCTGCTTGAGCAGGGAGGTTGGACCAGACGTGATCCCTTCAACCTTACCCATTCTGTGAGTCTGTGATAACCCACACGGCAGCAGGTTACAAGAGCTACTCAGGAATGAAGCGTGTGAATGAGCAAGCACCACAGAGCAGCCAGAGCTCTGTAAGCAGTGTTTTGTCTCAACCTTAGCCATCAGGAGCCTGCAATTACTCTGCAATTCACTTATAAAAGTCAACATGTTCTCTCTCAAGAAATATGAAGTACCTTGAACAGCAACATATCCTTTGTTTCAATCTTCCAGTTGAGCTCTGGCTCATTGCACCAGCCAAAGAACATAATTTGGCCAGATCAGGAAAAGAGCTATTGATCTCCAATGGACCCATGCAGATATTATACATGGGTATGCATTAATTCAGGACAAGAACCTGATTCCCAGTAAGAGTAATCTTGCATTGAATTCAAGAGGCACTGCAATGCTTTGCTGTTCAGAAAGTCAGGACAATTATTCCAAGCTTTAGCGATTGCCACTCACTAAAATCAGGATTTACTTAATTACATCTTGGAGCAACTGTAGACTTCAGAGTGCAATTTATAACTGAGGAGAAGACAAAAATATTAATATTGCTTAAAATTAGATATTTCTACTGAATCCTGTAAATGTTGCTCATGCCTTAACTATGAGTTTTTCCCCCTCTGGATTGCAGTTATGGTATCACGAGGATACATGCTGGGAGTTACCTCCTTTGGATACAAAAGTTACATTCATGTGCCAGCATATATGGTGTATTCACTGGAAACAAACAAAAAAAACCTTAGAGAGATATGATGTTTGGAAGACATTAGAATAATCTTCGGAATATTTCCATCCTAGATTTATCCTTCTCTTTAATAAAAAAAGATTGCACAGTACTCATTGCAGAACTGTATATTGATTGAATGCTTTTTTCATTAGAATACTGAGACTTGGATAGAGGATGCCCATACACACATGAAATTGAGGATGATGTCTTATAATGTTGGAGAATGTGGAAATTCCTAGACTAACTTCCACCACTGGCCAGTGTGACTTGGAGGCCATTTGTACCTCTAATTTCCTCAGGGTTTCCACATGGGTGGTGTGAGGCCAATAGGTTTAAGGAGCATGTTAAGGCAAAAACGTCTCTGAAAACCAAGTCCTGTTGCTATTACTGTACAAGATAGGCTATGAGAAAAGGAAAGTCATGTACCAATGAAACGAAGGTTTGCTTGTTAAATAAGGGTCATTCCTCAGGACTTGGGTGCTTGGCTCACAAAGGCAGTTCAAGACTTGGTTTTGTGCTTGTTTCAACTGAGAGTTCAAAGCCATCTAGCTTTATAGCAAGAGGAAGGTCAGGTGTGGGAGCTCAGCTTGTGCCCTTTGCCAATCTGAACACGATCTCTTCATGCTGAGTACTAGTAATTAACTGATCTCTGGTGAATTACAGCACCTGCATTTTCCACCCTTGCTACCATGAGAATTATTAAGCAGCAAACTGTGAAGCTAACAGCTCGTTAGAATCTCTGCAAAACACTGCAGCACATAGCCCAAGTCCCACAACTCCCAATATATCACAGCACAGAGAACAGCAATGAAAACAAGAAGACTGTATGAAGGCAAAATGACTGGGAAGGTCTGGAATGTGGGAACAGCAGGAGGATCAGCAGAAGGGCTGTCAGAGGCACTCAGATTAGCAGGTCTTCCAAGTTCTTAGCACAGGAATGTGCAGCTTTTTAGGTTACTTGGAAGAGCAGGGGTGGCGTGTACCCAGACTAAAACAGAGAAGCCATTGAGGGAAGATGTTGGGAAGAACAGGTTGGAGCCCTTGGCAGTTTGGAGAAGGTGAAGAAATCCTAATGACTTGCAGAGGTGGGATAAGATGGATACAAATTCATGGGTAGCTCCTAAAGGACACAGATGGCACTTCTGAAGCCAGCCACTCTCCCCCGTCAGAAGAGTGACCAGAAAATTGAGGAAAACTTCCAAGTAGGCTCTGGATTGCCTAAGGACCCCTATCGAGGCCAACTGGGTACACATACCTTTGTACCTGGTCATGGGACAGACTGCTTGAGTACCTGTATCTTAGTGCTCATGGGTGGGTGTGTGAGCACAAGCAAAATCACTTTCAAAATTAGGTCACCTCCCTTCCCGACGAGGCCTCTCCTACTCTCTTGCAACATTACTTCCTCCCACAGGTGAGAAGAAAAACAGCACAACACAGCTGGTAGGTAGCTCCAGACTAAGAAACCATGGGAGAGGAGATAAAGGGAACTTAGAAGATAACTGTGATGCCTAGGGGATGAAAAATATGTCTGTTCAGACAGAATGAAGGAATGATGACCCATAAGGAAGAAAGACATGGCAGTAGCAAGAGAAGTTTATGAAAATTTGAGGGAAAGTGGGGAAAGAGGGTTGTGGAACAAAGGAGGATTCACAAAAATTATGGCAAGATATCCTGAAGGCAAAGTTTGAAAACAATGTGTCAGGCCACAGAAAGATGGAGGGCAAAACAGGGTATGGGAAAGATAAGCATGCAGGAAGCAGCTGTTGTGGAGAGAGTTGAGTCAGAAATACATCCTGAATACAATGTTGTTATATTCAAGAACAGATGGGCACACAGGAGGTGTCAGAGGCAACTTCGTGCAAGTAGAATGAAGGAGCTTTGTTGGAAGGATTTCCACTGGAAGGGAGCATTAATACCAGTGGAATGTGTCAAGGATGACAGAATCATAGAATAGCTTTGGTTGGGACCTTGGTGATCCATCTAGTCCAACCCCCTGCTCAGAGGAGGAAAGAAAATAATACATAGGAGATGAAAATTCCTTTGCATCTTCACAGATACAAAGTTAAGCATTAGCTATAATGCCAGAATTGCCTATCCAAAGTCAAATCTTCCCTTGGTTCTCTGCGGTTGATGTTCCCCTCTGGAAGCAATGCTCATTTTACAGATTACTGGAATTGCTACTGTAATGGCTCTGGATTCTTTGCTAGGAAGCACAGAGGGCTTCACTGCTTATCAAAAGGAGGCAAAGGGCACACATGACTATTAGCCTGTAGCTTGCTCTAAACACACATGCACATCTGATGCACAGTTGATGCCAGCACAAAACAAAGATAGGAAAAATATTTCACATGCAAACTGGGTTGGTAGTTAATCAAGTGAATCGTACCTTTTAGAGAGGTATCCTAGCAACTCCCCAGCAGCCACAAGTCCTGGCTGACAGTGCACACTGATGCAATTGTTCTCCTCCTGCAGACATCAAAACTTTACAGCTAATCAAAGAGATAATTTGAAACAGGAGACCACGTTAAATTTGATCCAACAAAAGGGAATTTTATAAATGAGCAATGTCACCCGGGGCATCTCTTATAGTTGTCATCTTGGAACAAGGGTAGGTCAGGCTTAGCAAAGCCATGCAACACTGGGAACAAAACCTCCCTTCCTGCGACTGGCAGCGTGATTCTCCTGAAGGCACTCGCTTCTGCCAGGTTGATTTTTGCTGGTCTCTGCTTCCGAGCACTATGCAGAATTTATTACTATTTTCTGGAATAGCAAAAGCTTACCTCCAGAGCACAAGTTATCAACAAAAGCTCTGCTGATGCTCTTGTAGCCACTTGTCCCAATATGCTTCCATGAGCAAATTCATACTCCTAACATGCCAGATTAGATATCCTTTCACATCTCCTGGCAGTGCACCTAGACTTAGGGCAGGCTGGATTAGACCTTCTGTCTCAGGACCAGCAATGAACCTGAGGCCACCAAGTAGCCTAAGCTCATCCTGTGCAAGTGTCCCCATTTTGGAAGCATTATAGATTCGCAACTCACTTTTTAGGCATGGATGCAATAGGTGAAGCAAAATTACAGACATAGGATTTACAAGGGTTCTGGAAAATCACTTGTTTTTTGTTTTACTCTTTAGCTAGCCAAAAGATACCATAGCCCTGAGAAAAATATTCGGTATGTTTAAGCATTTCCTGGCTCAGTTTTCTTACCACTGTAGTGTTCTCCAGGCTTCAGTTCAGCACTGTGAAAGGCATCCCCAGTTCCCCTCTGACAGTTCACATTTCTTCTGGACTACAGAAGATCTACCACACTCTCCCCACACTCCACAGTTCAACTCCTCACTCAAAAAGAAAAGCCTTTATTCTTAAAACTTCCTGTTTTCTCTGTCAGGTGAGCCCTGACATTTGACCACCCTCGGCAGATACTCCTCAGATGCTTCTCTTTGATGACCACTCTCCTGGGGATCAGAACTGGAAGACCAGTTTTCCTGGAGCAGTAGTAATCCCCCTGAGTATCCCACTAAAACTGTTAATCAAAATTTAATGATCCTTTCTTGTTGGAATGGAGGAATTTCTTCCATCGTCTTTGGTGGTTCAGAAGGAAAGCCAAACACAACAGATGTAACAGCTATATGATCTAAACATCAAACAGAACCTACAACTGGACATACATACCAAATCATACACAAATCATCATCAAAGCTTTTGTGACCTACTTTTTACTGCAAAAGTTGGATTTTACTTTTTCTTTTGCCGTCCATCCACTGCCATTAAACACTGCCATCACTAAAAGCAACATGCAGACTACTCAGCTACAGTACCTGGGACCAGAGGTTCAGAGGACTGCAGGGGATCAGTGTGCCCAGTTATAAGGTCTATAGACCCTTTTAAGACCTTTGCAAAAGTTTCTTCCAGTGAACAGAAAACTGTTACTCAATAGCAGAAATGCTGCTTACAGACGTTAGAAAGACCCAATGGTTTCCTCCCACAATTAGAAGACTACATCTCAAAGTGCTGCCTTTATATGTTTTAACTGTAATGATATTTGTATAGAAAGTGCCACAAGAAAAGAGAACAAGCTGTAGAGGTGGACAGTAACAAGCGGAAATGGAAAATTATAGCTGTGATACTGTTCCCACCAGATCAATTTCTTTTTACCTTCCTAATGCAGATACACCATTTATTTTTTGTGCGAGTCACCGCACAATTTACTTCAGGAAGTGTCTGGTAACAGGATGTGAGCATTTGTGAACTCAAGAAGGGGCTGATAATATAAAACAGCTTAGAAACTATACATTTGTAATTGAATCAGCAGGGCACATCGGTTCAGCAGGATAGTTAGAATTTGCCAGATGTTAATGAGCAGGCTTGCAAAGAAACAAAAACCAACCCTCTCCTCCATACACTACATGATCCTTAATAACTGCAGCAGCTACACTGTTTTATGCCTTAGAATCCTCAACTACAGGAAAGCAAAACAAAAACCCCACCCCAACAGTATCTTCAGGAGCAAAGTGCCCTCTTCTAGAAGGGCAGCAATCACCCACAAGTAGGACAAGAAGTTAAGACAAATAACCACCCACTCACAAACACCCACAGTGTCTACCCACAGACTTCTCCTACCTCTCATACCACAGTATTCTCCCCAAAGAAGTCATTGCAGGAGAGTAACACAGATAGTTAACTTCACTGTTGCTGGTCAGAATTGTCCTGATATTCTGACCACCTGCAAGCAAAAAAAACCTGATAAAATCTGTAATATTACAATGGATGTAACTGGGACTGTAAGCAAGCAGGTGAACATGAGTTGCTCTTCACTGCTGAGCAGTGAGAACAGTCCCACACACTGGGCCTGGCTCTGTGACTAATTTTCTCTGTGAATGGGGGAGCAAACAAAGTGACTGCATGATGCAGACACCAGCCTTTCTTTTCAGAAGAACCATTGTGTTCAGAGAAATCTTAACTCAGAGCATCTTGAAATCATGAGAATTCTTTTCTGCATTTTAGTACACTTTGAATAAGGCTCATAAGGGAGCATATCAGAGAGGCATTTCAAAAATCTGTTGTTCTAGTAAGGAATGACCTTCATCTTAAGCAATGACCTTCAGCTTATTTTCTGGACTGTTTCTGCTAAATGCTTCACTGTCTACCTGTTTAATTTGTGTACATGGCACCACCCAGTTAATAACAACACTAGCAATGTTGCTACCAGCTCTCCCTGCAATATCAATAAACAATATAAAAAGTCAGAACTTTGTGCTAAAAAGGATCTACACACAAAAATTTTACTCATTTAATAAAACCATTTTGTTAAAAAATTATATAGTAATGATTGGAATTTTACATAGAAAATTCAGAAATTACAAAAATTGGCATTGTGTAACAAATACAATCCATATAAATGAGAAGAGTTAGACACATTTGGTAGTAAGGTCCATAGAAAACTACACAAAAGATTGGCTGTTCCTGAGTTAATTGTGCTTCTGTTGATGTTCTTCTGAGATAACATGACAGCAGAGTAAAATATTCGCCTTCTAAGAGAATTTGTGCTAGCAACGTCTCTTCTATCCATTTCATGACTGATACTACATATGCCTTCTGGCACAGTTAAGAGGCTCTCCAAATGCATGAGAAAGAAAATATCTGAGGCCTAAAAGAAATACAGCAAATGAAAAGCAGTGTACTGTGAGCAGCCTACAGGTAAAAAGCCCAAAACCAAGCACTGCTTCTCTCCTCTATACATATACCCATTTTATGTAAATTATTCCTTCATAAGGCTTCACAATATATCTGAAATCTTTCAAATCTGTATCTAATAAATATAACATAAAATAGTTTTTCAGTATTTACATATGAAACACATAAAAATATGATTACTGTAAGACTACTTCCTCTATTTCATCTTCTAAAGAGCCAAGGGTCATAGCTCCTGGCTTGTTTGTAGTGTATTGCAAACGATGTCTGTTTAGGTTTCTTCCTTCACCAAAGAGCTCACTGTCTTCTTTGACTTTACTGTTTTTGTCAAAAAAAGGAGTATTACTAGAGTCCCAATCTATGTCAAAAGGTGGTGTATTGTTATTTTTAGAAAGAACAATGGTACTGGCACTGCTTCCAAAGAGTTGTTCCATTAAATTAGACTTCTTTTCTTTCCTACTATTGAAATCTGCATGTTCCATAACATTTTCTTCTAATTTGTCACTTTTTTGAGTAAGCCAACTTGGTCTGCCTGATCCTTTCCCAAAGGAAGGTACATAACCACCAAATGTTAACTCACTACTTAAATCTACAGTCCTTAGATTTCGTTGCTTCTGCCCTTGTGCTCTTGTGGCATCATCCTGGCTGTCCTTTACAGGAAATCCATTAGTAACCTTCCTGGGAATCTCAAAGAATGGATTAGTTTTTTCTTTTTTCTCCAGAGAATCAGATTTTCTTGTTGCATTTATGAGTGGTGCTTGGGAATTTGGTTTCATGTACGCTGCATTTTGAATTTCTTTATCAATTTCTTGCATTTTAGCAAGAAGGAACTCCTTTTTTCGCCGCTCTTCCAACATTTCAGTGATTTCCCTCTCTGCTTCAGGTTTGTGGATTTCTGTCTCCATCTTTATTTTCTCTTCTTTATCCAGCAAAAAGTTGCTTTCTTTTTTCATTTTGTCATATTCTTTCCTTTCCCACTCTGTGAAAAATGTTTAAATGGTATTTAAAATGTTTTAATTTTAAAATGCCCTTAAAATATTTTGAACATAATTCAAACAAAAGCCATTGAGTTTTTATCATGCTCTTCTATGCATAATGTGCTTTTCCTAGAGTAAATAAATTCCTCAAAAATTATGAATCTACTCCTGGTTCTCTGCTAAGATATGAAACCTTACTGTCATCTTCCAAAGGCATTAGGGTATTAACCACATTTTAGAATTTTCAGAGCGATTTAATTTCTGCCAACTGCCTTCCCACTTCCTAGGTTTGAATGCAAAAGAATACAACATTACTGATTTTAATAGATCTGACTTGAAGAGTATTTTTTTTTTGTCATCACCACTGACAATAGGACAGTCCTGGGATACATGTTGGGGGTTTCTTCCCATAAGGGGAGCTACACCTGTGAAGCTCCCAGGTCTCAAAGTCATAGGAGCCATCACCTGTTTCAAGTAGTGAATGATTTAAAATACACTGCATCTGCTGAATACAGAAAACACTTTTACATGAGTGTTCTGTGCATCATGGCATGGCCTCCATGAGAATGACTGTGCACAGTTATAAAGGGACACTAAAGGTACAAAACAGGAAAAAACTTTTAGACAGAACCTGTAAATGCTTATGTGTAGAAGAATGAGGTGGCTTCCCAAATATTTCTCTCTTCAAAATATTTTTCTCTCCAGACAACAGATGTGAATTTGGCCAAAAGTTAAATATGCCTGCTTGGCCCCTCCAACATACTGGCATTCCCCTCTGAACACTTTACTCACATTTCTGACTTTTGTTTCCACAAAGTTCCATGTTATCCACTGTAATTCAACTCTAGCTTTCATAAATAACTGCAACAGTTCAGTTAGCATATTTAATAGAAATATTTTTTCAGTAGTAGATCTTCTATCAAATTAAGTAAGGAGCTACCTTTCTGTCTGTAAGGTGAGGAAAATACCAGCTTATACTGTATGATGGGTAAAGTGGTTAAAGGATCTTATTCACAGATAGAACAGAACAGAATCTTGGCTTATGTAAGTTGTGGTAGAAGATTCTTCACAGACTTCACCTCTGAAAGCAGCTACAGATTTTTAGAATTCTTGTCATACAGAATAAGTGCTATTGTTCATTAATTACAATCACTGAAAGAGTTCTTTAACATTACAGGGTGCAGTCCATCTAAAATACTTGAGAGTGACTTATGAATGTAAGTCATTAAGATGGTCTAAAAACCAAATGAATAAAAAGGCAGTATTAAAATATAATGATAGAAACTGACATTTCTCAAATAGCCACACCAAATGATTCAGATAACCAGAACTGAAAAGAGAAACTACAATTTCAAATTATGTAAGTGAAGTAGTGTACTGAAAAACAGGCTATATTAAAGAAAGAGGATTTTATCTACAATGGTAAAAATCTACTGCCTACCTCAATAACATTTAGGAAGTCAGAGATAACATCAGCATTTACCTGCTATGTCATTCTTGTTTTGTAAAGCAAAATCTCTCGGACTCCAATACCTTTTTGTTCACAGCTTTTTTTGCTGCTGCATGCTTAATCAGAGCTGAGGAGAGGGCACAGATTATTCTACAGCCTGTACTTCTTTCTGATTCTTCTTTGCATAATATAACTGAAAATAATTTTCCACTGTAGTGATCTCTGCAAAATCATTTTGCTCTTCTCACCAGAAACCAGCAGCCTCACTTGATTAGTATTCTATGGTGCATTTTTCAGCCTTCAGCTGCCTGTTTCCTTACCGTCATGAAGTTTTGGAACTCTCTCCTCTAAAGCCTGCATTTCCTGAAAATGTTTCTGTTTCTCTTCCCTTTCCCAGTCTTGGTCTTGTCTTAGGAGATCTGTTTGCTCTTTCCATCGTTTGTCTTGAGTTTCTTTTTCCTGAAATAAATTAATACAGAAGTGAAACTGATGGGGGAAAACAGTCAATAAAACAAATAAACTAACAAAATCATAAGAACTTCCATGTCATTCTGAAATCACATTCTTACTGCTAAACATAAAACAAGTAAGTCACCTTAAACCAAACCGGCTTTGACAACACAGGGGTTTGCCAAATATTATCACTTCTAGCATAGTTTTACACAGCTGAAACAAAATGAACAGGTAATCAACTCTCTCTTGTATTACACATGGAAGTTGCAGCTCCAATGTTATAAAGGAAAATTATCACTACCAGGGTAGTTTCCTTTAGAAGTCAGAAGTTGTCTTCTTTAAAGACTTCAACAGAAGGCCAGACCTCACCACCTTCTTCTCTTAACAAGTGAGCAACTAGTTACCCTCTACTTCCACAATCTGATCATTTTACTCAAGTGAGTGGGTCATAGATTTGGACAGTTTCATGGTGGTACTTAAACTTATGGAGTATTAAGTAACAAAGAGTGAAAGAGAAAGGTTCCATCTTGGATGACAAATTCAGCTAGCAAGTATACATACACAATTAAAAGGAAAGAACCTGCAGAAAAGATCACTAACACAAAAAAATAGTGGCAATGAAGTGAAGAGAGTCATCACGGTCCAACATGTGGGAGCTAACTTTGTTGTGCTTATTTTAGAGCAAAATACGCTTCTAGATTAAAAATACATTACTAAGAGAAATAGATACTACATAATAATGAACAAAGAAAGTATTAGCAAAAAAACCTTCAAAGTATTTTCCCTTCATGTACAAGACTACCATTGTTATATTAAAAAACATAAACTACACAAGGAGATGGAAGCCTGGTATTTAAAATGCTTCACTTCAAAAACCGACAAAAGCACAGACTACCCAAATCTAACTTGCCTTATTTAAAGGAATAATCATAGTGAGAACGTACAGTTGGATGCCATGAGTCCAACTGTACTTGCATCAACTGTGTTGTTCTGTAACTCACACACCCAAGTATATACTGAAAGAATATATACATTAAACTACATCCATAGTTACAGAAAGGATTTTGGAGGAGAGAAGATATAAATTGAACAGCCGTGAAAAAGCTTTAGCCCTAACTGGAAGCCAGTCAAGAGCATCTTCAGAGAATTATTTCTGAAAAGTAGCCCTAGCCTTATTTGTACAATTTGTACCAGAATTTGTGTTATTCTGATTTTCAATACCTTACAAAACTTTTTGATTTTAGCCTGGGGTCACAAAAGTATTAGCAATATTTCTAATGGTACTATTTTATAACAAAAAGGGAAATGGAAAAACAAAACAGCCTAAGCATATTGACAAAGCTGGAAAACTAGAAGAAATACCAGCACTGTGACAATAAGAGGAAATGTTAGATTTATGCATTGTGAAATCAATCTGAAAAGTAAAAGAAACCATAATTAAGAACAAAGAGAAAAAAGGCAGCCATCACTGTTTAACAGATTGCTCAAATAAGCATTAGAAACAAACGGAGAAAACCAAACTGAAGTTTTAAAGACTTCAAAGAAATTACCATGGCAGAGAAAGAAACAAATTGAGCTAATGGCTACCAGTAAGACACAGAATATGGTAAACTGTCACAAAAATGGAATATGTTATTTCTACAAGAGTACATTTTCTCTTAAAAACCAGAATGTTTTCTAAATTGTATTTTCTATATATTTGTATATTTTCTAAAAGTTCTGCATTAAACAGTCTGATAGGTGAATTATCTGGAGCAGCTCTCAAATTTTTATGGAACTCACTATTTTAGGAAGAATTCCTTCTTTCTTGTTTACTGTGTCACCACATACAAGTTCTGATTCTGGAAGAAGTTCTGCTGGTGAGAAGGATCCACTGGTTTGTACACCTTTTGTGAGCTGTGGTCCTTTTTTAATATTTTGGTTGTTGGCTGTAGAAAACACAAACTAATTAAATCGTGTTTTTGCTTGAAAATATCCCACTATATACCTGTCTCTCACTTTTCCTGATTTGCAGCAAACATAAAAGACTGTATTGAAGCCAATGGAAGCGGAAAGTATTGACGAGTGTCACACAGCTGTTTTCAGCATCTGTAAAAGCTAATTATAAAAAAATTATAAAAAAATATGCATGCAAAAATTCCAAAGGAAAAAAAATAATAAACCACCTTGAAGCTACTTATAGTGTCATTACAGTATACTGAATACTCGTTAAAAATCCCCACAAAAGATCTCATTCATCTTACTGCTTGTCACAGAAGCAAACCCATAAAATTAAAATTCACTTATTTGCATCTTTGAAACATGTACACTTATCTCTACAGAATGACATTTTAAAAACCCTGAACCTAAAACAGAATAATAGTAGAGCATCTGTAATAAAATGAGCAGTAGACAAACTGTTTGAAATACTGGCATTAAATATTTAAAACAGTCCCATAAATTTCTGCTGCTTCTGACAAGTGGATTCTACTGATTCAGTGAATATAGTCTAAGTACACACATAGTACACACATATTTATGTGGATAGCATAAGGTTTGAGGCTGTCTTGTCACACCAGAAGAAATCACTGGACTAATACTTCTAGAAGATTTTGTTCTGGGACATATGTACCCTCTGAGGAAAAAAGGAGTGCAGGAGTGCAGCTCATCTGCCAGACAGTAAATTTGAATTAGTCAAATATAAATAAAACAGATCACCAAATTATTTGTGGCAGTGAAGATAAATATTTTTAAAGCCTCTGTAATTCATAGTCAAGGGTACATTATCTATGATTTATTAGAGATTTTACTAACAACCTTCCCCTCCTCTTTTACCCAAGAATATCTGGTATGAAAGAGTTAAGCCTTCTGTTTGGTGACGTTCTGCATTTTGGTTTTGCTGCACTTAAGAGAACAGTCAACAGCCAATGTGCCCTCCTTTGTAACCAGTGCTGTGAGCAAAGCAGTGCAAAAGGTAAATGTTCTTGAACCAGCAGCACCAGGGTCAAACACCAAGTGGCATGAAAGGTATAACTCAGATGAGTAATTTCAGACTGGTGCTAATAATTTTTCTTCATTGCTTTATAGAAGTTACCTCTTTTTTTCTGTACAACATCCATGTCTTTTCTTGGTGATGGCTTCAACATACGATTGGCATATATATTTTTTGCTTCAAGTTCTCTTTCTTTTTCCTGTGAACGAAAGAGGTAGGTATAACAACAAGTTACTAATATTTCATTTACAAGTCACTAGCAAAGCTGTTAATCAAATTAAAAATACATATTGTAAACAGAAACAGAACAACTGTTTCATCCAATGTTTTAAGGATAACATTCACATTCCTAACTTTGTTTATTCTATAAGAAAGCAGATGGAACTTTCTCCCAAAAGAAACTCACAAGCAAAATATTATGGGGGAAAAAAGAAAGCACATCTGCAGTGAAAATAAAACCAAATGCCAATGCTACCATAAACACGAACACTGTGTGTATAGATTGCACAACTGAATTTTCAGTATTGTAAAGAGTTAAACATTTCAATGCAAGCAATACTTGTCACAGGGCATGTCAGTATCGGGGAGTGGAGGCCCATTGCACCACAGAGGTAGAGCAATACTCTTCTTTTAGCATATTTATTGAATAAAATGTAGAAATGAACAGTGAGTTATCAGAAATCATATGACAATGAAAATATTTTCAAATCATCAAACTCTCCAGTAACACATCAGGCTTAAACCACTCTAAACAAGTTTTAGAGCTACTAACACTACTACTTACTCAATGGCATCTCCAGCATATCTGAGACTTGCAGATTCAAGGAAATTCTCCTAGAAACTAAGTACTTTAGCTCAAGTCTCACTACCCCCCCCGGCCCTGAAAGATAAACTGACTAGGTAGAACATAATGATATTTTAAATGCTTTAATTGAGAATTTGGGCAACAATGGCGGAGGTGAGTGGATGTAAATAAACCTCTGCACAAATTCAACAACACGAGGGTATCACAAACACATGTAATTAATTTTTACACAAACCTACTGTAATGCAAGTATTTTAGTAGCATAAAGTACTGTTTATGCCTGCAGATTGAGTTTTAAATTCAAGAGTTCAAAACCTAATTTTCCAGTAGATTTTGTGGTTTAGTCTCAGTGCTTGGCTATGTACTTGATCTGGCTTTTCTTAACTAGTGCTAACAATAATGATTAATGTAGAGACATTCCTGCTACAAACACTGTAAGGTCAGAGCACAGAACATTTCAATTTAATGCAGGGAAAGAACTCACATGTGGTACATAATTAAGTACACATCAGAGACTGCAGTCTCTGCTAAACTATTCAAAACTGATTGCAGGTACTTCCAAAGATAAAATGCCAGAATATTGTTAGCAACTTCTATTCCTTTCACATTTTACCTTCAGCTTCAGATTTAGCTGATGAAGCTCATCTTGGAGAACTCTGTTTTCTTCTTGAGACTCAAAGAGCTTTTTTTTCTTTGACTGTAACTCTCGTTGAAAACTGCTACCACTTAACTCAAGATTTCTTTCCAGATCCTTCAATTAAAACAAAATACTATTTTTTAATAACTGAAGTACTTTCTACAGTCAAATTAGTTAAATAATATTACAATAAACCAGTGCTGTGAATTTAATCAGCTCCACCATTGCTGTAACACTGAACACATTTAAACCCTTAATCCTAACTCTGAGGGGACAGACAGAACACCTGCAGATGCTGCAGCTCATCCTTCTGAGTACTGAGAGGTGATTTGAGGACATACTGGGAACTCACACTACTTTCTGCAAGACTCTTGCCACAGTGGACCTCCAGATCTCTAACACAAATCTCCAACCAATGGGTAAGAGACAGAATTCCTCCATGAAAGTGCAGGATTAGAAGGAAGAAGACAAGAAAGAATTTTTAACCTTTCTACTAGAAACCAGCTTGTGATTATGATTTCATTTACATACGCTTGTCTTGCAATAGCTATTTTAAGTGAACTGTGTTAATGAAAGACAGAAAAAAGTAAAAGAAAATCCCTTACTTTTTAAAGCAGGATGCATTTTAACATGATCCAGTACTACAAATGCTGAAATACCTGACCATAACTACAGATGACAGATGGTGACACTACAGGGTGAGGTAGTTTGGCTAACTCAGCTGTTTATATCGTGGTACTTTGGGATTTATTTTACAAAAGTTTAGTTTTCATCTTAATCCTTTGGATTTCCAGGTCTATTATCTCTGTAATGTAATTTAGGTTTAAATGCTAATATAGACACCAAACTGTAACATCATTTTAATGTCCAATGTAATTTCAGGTAAAAATAGGAATAAAATTTGTGTACTATGTATAAAATACATCTACTATAAAACCAGTAAAACTACCAACAGATTTAATAGTGTTAACACAATTTTTAAGTAAGATGAGTTTACAGACATATTTGCAGTGTAGACATGTTTAGACATGTCTTAAAAAACAAACATTTTTGCTGGACAAAATTAAAATATATTGGATAAATGTCTTAAAATGGATATCCATAAAATGTTCTAATTTTGTTCAGCTGAACTCTTGGGTGTAAGAATAGTGGACAATCAAACTAAATAATTTATTTTTTTTTAGAATTTTAGTATACAGTTCCCTAAAACCCCAGAAATTTTTAACAAATTCTTCCCCTCCAAGGGGATAAATTAGATTGCATAAAGTTACGCAAAACTGCATGCACTTCTCAAATGTTATTATTAGTTATAAAAACACTTAAAAGCACAAAGCCATAGGATATAATCTGACAAAATACACTTAGTTTGTAAACAGAAATTTGAATGCATTACTACCAAGCATGTAGCTATATAATCACCTTGGAAATAATGTACTTGATTCTATTTATGTGCAAAACCAAAAAATACTGATTTTCTATTTGTTACACAGCTGTGAAAAATTACAATTCATTATAGTCAGAAATATCTGTACCAGAATTTCTTACAAAAAGAATGTCATCTCACCTTAATTCTTTTTTCCCTGTCCTCTAACCTGCTCTCTGCATTGGCTAGTTTCTTCGCCAGGTCATCTCTTTCGGCAAGGTGCTTATCTGCAGACAGCTTTTTCAGTTTCTGCAAGACAGTTTTTGTTCTGTACAGCTCATCTTCCGAATCTTTCAGCCGCCTCTCAGTTGCGCGTTCTCTCTCTTGAGATTTTCGTAGGCGCTCCCTTAATATTCTAATCTCATTGTTGTGCCGAGCAAGGAGCTGAGAGATTTCGTTTTCTGTATCTTCAAACTTATTCAGGGCTTTCTCCTGCCTGTGCTGAAGCCTCTTCAGTGCCCTGTTTTCCTTTTGCAGCTCATCTAGTTTGATATGTAGTTCAGTCAGTTCATTTCGGAGCTCATTGATTTTCAGCAGCCTCGCAGAAAGAACTCTTTTTGTAACAAGATCTATATCTTTTGCAGGAGAATCCCTGGTGAGGCTCTGAGAACGGAAACCCCACCGTGTCCCTCTTTTGCTTGGTGCATATTTGGAATCAAATTTCTTTGTGGCTAAGGGAGGAACAATAAAGAGCATGTTTACTATTAGACAACGCATTTTGTCTATTCAGACATCCTTCTTAGAATCAAGCTCTGCCTGAAACAATTTTACAATACTTAGCAGAGATGGCAGCTTTCAAACCAGACAATGAAATGCATATATATATATGATAGACTTATGCTCCTTTTGATAGCTAAAAAATGAAGATTTATATCTGTGATCTACTGTAAGAGGTAATATTTGCAGCCATTTATATAGCACCACTGTAAAGTAATCATCTGCAAATCATATCAGAAATAACACTCATATTTTGCTAACATTTGCTCTTGTTTATTAAAATGGTTTAGAAATTCTATACCATAATGCATATAAAATTATCAAATGCTTTAAAATGGCAACAATTATCTGATCATTCGCTAGTTACGTATTATGCAAGATGTAATTCTCCCAGACAAATGCAGTAGTATTTTCAAATCCAGCTGCCATGCTTACAGACAAAACAGCAGATTTCAAAGACTCAATGCAAAAAGCCTCCAAAGCAAAATTATAAATCCCGTGAAAATTCAGTTCTCCCTGAATAATTTATTCCTGTATCACAAGTTATTTTCCACACAGTATTCTCATTTCATTACTTGTATGCACTGCTTGCATTTCTATTTGGTATTTTTATTCTCATCCCCATAGATAAGATAGAAACAAAATGTTCAGCTTTTATTTGCCTCTCAAGCCACACTCAAAGAATAAAGCATATAATCCACCAAAAATATTTCTTGAAACAACTGAATTAATAGAGATAATTCATATGGGCATAATTCATTAAGGTACATCAATGTTCAAAAGAAATAAATTGAGCAGCAGTTTATAATTCCAGCTTAAAAGCTGGAATATAGCAATAGTGCAGTTACCTACACACAGACAATGAGTGTGTGTGACAGCAAATTCTTCCTGCCCTTTGGCACTCACCATGTTTCTATTCTACAGACAATACTTTTCAGCAAAAATAACAGCTTAAAAATATATTCTTATAGCTCCCTATAAAAATTTTGCACAAATACTCATTTTCTGCTTGATGCTCATTTTAAACACAGCTTGGGTAAACAAAAGAGCGTGTTGTTTTTTTCCTTTACAAAGAACACTTATGTCACACTCAGGTGTGAAAAGATTATCTAATATAGGCACTGCAGGAATGATGCCACTCCTACCACCAACTAAGGGAATTCCCAATAACCCTAGACTTCAAGCTCCTTCAAGAATTTCTCCATATTTAGGGAAAAACATAAAATCTACCAAATTGCACTTTTGATCATAGAGTTAAATTGGGAATAGTGTCATTCAAGACAACATAACAACACCTTCATGTAATAATTATGTTCAATTCTGGCTATGTAATCAAAGAACTGGTCACTCATTTGCCCTGTCTAAATTAAACAGCTCAGTGGAACTGCAGTTTTTGTTTCCCAGGCATCTAACCCATGACCACTATGGAGAAGAGGCCACTTCTGAACACAGAAAAGCTCAGCAAAACACCAGTTGCAACAAGACACCGACACTGTCAAGGATCTGAAGAAATCCACTCACTGGGCAAATTCAGTAGTTTAAAGGCAGACCTTCTGCAACACTCTAGGTCATAATGTTGACCAAACGATTCATACAGTATCAAGCACTTACCAATGAACTGGGACACCTGCTCAAGAAAGGCAGGACATGCTATAACTTCACCAGAAAATGTACATTATTATTTAGAACAAGCTGCCTAAGCATCGCAGAAAGCCTTCATATCCCCTACTTCAGCACAGGACCTGTGTAACCATTCTCTCCTTTTTTGCAGGGATGTTCACCTCTCCACAAACTCAAACAAGAAAGCAGCTTATATGTGTGAGGGAGCTCAAACTGGGGCTATGTCATCTCAGATTGGAAATATTTTACCCTCAGGAAAGGAACAGGATAAACTTTCTTTTTAATGTCTACCTGAAACTAACTTTCGCCAAACCTGTTTTCTCTCTCTTGCCACATTGGTGGTCTTTGTTTGTTTGTTGAAAGTCACAGTATTACCCTGTAAAGCTTAGTCAACTAGACTTCCACAGACCAATACCTTTAGGTTATCTGGTCAGAGAAGTTTTGACAATTGTCTCTCTTTTACAGACTGTATAGTTAGGACTTGCCTTGGGTCCCTGGCCTTGATTTTTTTGACAAAGACAAAATGCAAGCACCAGCATGATTCAACAAAAGGACAGTAAAACAGCCAAATTCTCTTGTTAAGAAAAATACAAAGAATTCTGAAAATCACCAACACCCCTCCTTATGCAGAAACAGGTCAATTTCACTTTTCAACAGAGCAGTTACTGTCTACCTGCTATCCGTAGCATAATTCACACGAACCTTATTTGTAGATCCTCATAATGCTAGTTTCCCACTTTTATTTCAGTTTTCAAGAATAATTGACTCTTTGGAGCAGTCACAAAGCAGCAATTGCTGCCATCTACCTACCTTGGTAGTGTACAAGGCTGTTTGAGGTCTGTGTTTTGTGATGTCTCTTTTCTTGACTTGTAGATGGAGAGCTTAGTGCTGGCGACTGGCTGGATGAATGAGATGCATCACCTTCATCTGAATAATAGGAGTAACTATTTTTATCCTCATCTGATTTCCTCTCGTGTTCAGAATCTGGGCTCCTTACTCTTTCTCCCATTTTTCAAATTTAACAGTTTTCCAGATTTTCTCAAAGACTGTTCATTTTGGCACAAAGGATCTTTCAGTTGTCACAATGGGAGCAGCTGGATTATTTCCTTGGGTTTATCATCTTCATCTCCAAAGCATGAGATCTTTGCAGTTCAGTTCAGCAAGCAGTAGTTATCGTTCAGAATGCATTTTTCTGTAACAGTTTAGAGAGAAAGAAAAAAAACAGTGAGAATTGTGTTTTGCTGTTAAGAAAGAAAGGTAAAAAAACCTGTAAAATTATTCAAGATTCCTATAACCATATGCCATGAGCTGTGCTACTTCTTCTTTATATTAATTATTGCCTTAATATTTATATTAAATGTGACAAACATGACTCTAGGAATGCTACAAGTATTACATTCAGTAGTCTGAGGCACTTCAATCCCCAAACAGAAACCAGAAAATTAACACAGCTAAATCTAGAATAAGAAACTATTCCTAGGTTAAAGAGGTGAAAAGAAGCATTTGGGAACCAAAACAGAACACAGGTGAAAATTTGATGCTATTCAGGAAACTAATTTAGACATGTTTTAAAACTTTCTAACCAAATGAATTAACAACTTATTCATGCAAGTAGAATTGTGATAATTGTAGAATTTGATTAAATCCTCCATTTCACAATTTCTGACACTCCAATGATGTTAAATAATGGGCTTGAAAATCAATTGTCCCATTTGTCTGGAAGATCTTCTGTCCTTAAGAGCTAATGAGGCTGTACCCTCCATATTGCAATCTTCACCCTGGAAAGTACTCATATCCTACAACATCTAGCACCTCATGCCTTCAGGAACTGGCTGGAGAACACACACATTTTATATTATATATATTTTTATATCTGATAAGAGAGACCACACTGCTGGTTTATGAAAAACATTACACCTGCAGCAGGTATAAAATGAGAGGGGACTCTCTTGCAGCCTACCTTTTGATGCAAACTGAAAAATCCCTTAATCTCAAGGTGAAATAACCAATTTTGAAGACACTTCCCGAGAATATAATGGAGTAAATATATTAAAAATTTTCCTCACCTCAGTCAAAAGAATTCTTTCAACAGTTTAGGAAGTGTTTTACAGACTATGCTCAGGCTCCCATGCCTTTTTTCTCCCTCACCACTCTTCACAGCTCTCAAGCTTATTCCACTACCTCTCTCTTTTCAATGCAACTTCGAGACTTCAAGCTCCTAATGGGTGAATTGCACGAGAGCCCATCATTTCTACCTGTTGAAGGACATAAGCTACTAGCTCATTTCTAAATGGCAAAGCAAATTACGCACAAAACCCCCCCCGAGCAGCTTTCAATCAAAACTGCTCTACACTGCAGGACATTCAACATACCTGCAAATGAGCTGTAAATTTTTCATTATATTATTTCCCAGTAAAATAAACTTGGCCTGCTTCTTGGCCTTCACTGCCTGTACATGCAGAATTGCATAGTCAAGCAGAACAGAAATGTCAGCTGCCAAGACCGTTTTCGTTACAAATTCCAGCTTTCTGGCACAATTCACTGTTAGCACAAGTGTGTCTCCAGTGACTGGAATCCATTTGCCCTCATAATCTATATGGAAGGAATTAGAGGAATATGTACCCCAAGAGGTTTCTAAACTGGGAAGCTGCTGGGAAGTTAATACTGAAACACCTGGAAAGGGGCATTTTTCTTTACTCAGGAAGTAATTTTCCAAAATAATGTTTTGTAAGCATCTAAATATTTTCTAAGTGGTCCAAATAAATTACATGCCTAAAATTTATGTCAAAGGATTCTCATGATAACTGAAATCCCATTGCAAAGCCCATAAAGATGATAAGCTATGCTTAAGATCACTAGTTCTAGATATTGCTAAACACATACTGGAAGGTATTGGTTGTTGTGAACATTCAAAAGATCAGTATTCTTTTTTCCTTCCAAAATAATGGTACTACTAAATACTAATACTAAAGGTATTTCAAAAGTATAGACTTAACCATAAGTGTATTATCTTGATTGTCTTTAAGTGTAATGAAGACCCTCATACATATACACGAATGCAAAACTAAGATCATGTAAGAACATTAGAACATACCAGGGTGTTCCTTTACTCCCAAACAGCTCCAGTCCTAAGGTCTGGCCCCATAAACACCTGTGCAGAATGTACGTTCTTTTGCTCTCTGAAGAGCAAACCAATCCCCAGCTAAAACAGGCAGAGTTTTGGGGACAATCTGTTCTCTAGAGAGCGCGTGGACAAGACTGCCTCAGGTCTGTCTCCAAAGGACAGCATTCCAGGGAATGCAAAAAAATACAAACTAATATATTTGTACTAAAGTACTAAAATGAGATATAAAAATAGTATTCTGGAGGGCTGTTACACAGGTCTCATATCCTTACAGTCATCCTGACTGAAAAAAAACATTAAAACCAGTAGTTGCTTTTGTAACCCACATGAAGTGATGTGTTGTAATTGAAGACACAGGCCAGTTAACAATCAGGGAACTTATCTAATTTGTTGTAGCTTTTTGCTTAGCTTTGTACATTTATTTTTTTAAGTAATGGACACAGTAACCCATAGTTATTTTGTGCAGTGAATCATCTGTGATCTACAATCTCTGCAAAAATGCAGCATAGAGGGGTACAGGTATGGGGAGACTGCAGGGCCCTGAAAGCGCCAACATGGAACAGTGCTGGGGCCCTAAGTTGTGGCATCTCACCTGTGCTCAGTTCTCCAGGAGGCAGCCCTGGGAGTTGAGTAAAACTCAGCAACAGAGAGAACAAAGAATGTGTATTCAACATATATAAACCATACCATGTGTAGTACATTCAGATGTAACATAGAACCATGAATCAATGACTAGAAGAGAAGGGAATAAAGAGCAAAGTGCACAACGTGCTAACAACCATGTAAAAATGACCCCAAATGGACACAAGGCAAGGAGGAAGAAACAACCAGCGTCCTCCTCCTGTCAGGGAGTGTTGATGACTTGCTGTAAAGACAACCGCCTCCCAGCAGAAGCCAGTCAAGTCCCAGAGGATGAGTGAGTGGGCAAAGATAACACCAGAGAGTTTGGGACTACAGTTTGCATCTGTATCACTGTAACCATATGTGGCTTCAACTGTGTTAGTATCAGGACTAATACTAAATCTTTGATTAGACAGCTAAGATTTTAATTAGACTAACAATCATTTGTTGGCTCTGCATCTGTGTTCCCTGTTTTGCTCATAACTGCTGAGTAAAACAAATTGGCAGGAATTCAAGCAACGTACTCTGTTACTTGGACACAAGACTGTTTCATGGCCACAGGGGCACACGCGGCATCCAGAGGAGTCCTGGACTTCTGGAGTGCACACAGTGTCAGACGCACCACCACACCCAGAGGTGTTCACCTAGCCCTGTGTGGAGGCAGGGATTACTCTTGGGGTAAACATCTTCAACAGTGCAGATATAGCCAAGATACACCCAAATTTTGTCTGCCTCCAGGACACAGAAGGATACAAAGAAATCACTGTGCACAAGACATTTTCTTGTTTGAAAACAAATGAGATGGTATTTAAGGAAGGCATAAATTTCTACAGCTCAATCATCAAGATGTGTAATTATATATATACATATATATATATATATATAACAAGAACACTCATTTTCACATACCTGCTTAAAGCTGATCAGTTATAGTCCCACAAGAGTTAACTGAAGAGGCTTTTCATAAGTCAGTGTATTTAAAACAAATTGTAAGAAGCAGAGGATTAGTGTTATCCATCATTTCTGTACTGGGCATTTCCCACTTTTGAGAATATTTTGCTAAGTATCATTCTGACACACAGCAACATAAATGAACAGAAATTTTCCATGTATTCTGGAAGTACTTTGGAAAAAAATGGACTGAAAACAAACTGAAAGAGGTGAACCAATGAAAGCTCCTTTGAAGAGTTGCCAAAAACATTTTTTGAATCTTCAAATGGTTTGCAGTTGGCAATATTATCACATTTTCCACACAAAACAAGAAACCTTAGTCTAAGTCTTGCCAAATTAATTTTTCCACCAGTTTATAATACAATTCAATTAACAAAAGAATGCAGTTTATCTCGAGAACAAAAGAATCACTAGGGTATTTGAGGTTTACTTCAGTGAGCTTAAGGGGTGTCTAATTAAGAAATGGTTTTGTTCCCTGATTTTTCAATTGTTACTAACTAGTTTGAGTTCATTATAAAGTAAGTTCAACTGATGTGAGTAAGATCCACAAAGATACCTATTTTCTATCTGTACCTGTAATAAATTTATAAGGAATGAAACATTGTGGGTTAGCAGGAGGTCTATTAAGATCTGCCATCTCCACCAAAATCCCAATCCCCTCCCCCTCAAATCTCCATGCAGGCTTTTAGAGGCCTAAGGAATCAAGACGAGCTCAGTACAGAATGGCTGAAGTAAATCTGGGATTTGCACAAACTTTAGAAAAAGTTTTGTTTCCAGAATTTCATACTTCTTCATTTCAGTGACTTCTATCTATTGCCATTATTTACATATTTTGTATTGAAAACATGTTCATTATTACAAAAAACAGACAAGCTCCAGGTCACTGCAAAACACATGACAGACAGAACAGAGAACACAAAACAGTTAACATGGTGACAGTAGATTCTCTCCCTATTACTCCTAAGCAAATAGCAAAAAAAGAAACTGAACCATTGAACTACAGGTATTAAGCAATAGACAGAAAGGAAAATCCTTCACTAATTCTTCTCTCAGAATACACCCAGAGCTTAGTTCCATAATGCAAGACTCATAAAACTTTTTATGGTTTTTTCAATGTTCACATCCTTCCAAGACCAGGGGACGGTGCTTTTGCGGGACATAGAATGACACTTCCCGAGAACAAACACTGACCTCTAATGGCCTGCTCGATTCTTCCACCTATTCCGAGAGAGGGCCAATGCAACAAAGTGTGCTTCAGACAAGTACAAAAGCATCAATCCAAGTCATTAAAGTGTTGAACTTCATAGCAAAGAATAACTTCAAAAGAAATCCGTCTCCATCCTCTTCCTCCATCCACCTTTTTTATATCCAAATGTAGTTTTACCAGAAGAGAGAGGAGCAAAAAAACTTACTGTAGCACATGAACACACATTCAGCGATGAGGCTTTAGTGAGGAGGAAGTATTTTAACAGGGAAGTTTTCTGCAGCTGCTGACTTAACTGTATGCATTTCTTCTAGGTTTACCAGCTTTTCACAGAATCACAGAAACAATTAGGTTGGGAAAGACCTCTAAGATCATTGAGTCCAGCCTATGATTGGACAGCACCAGGCCAACTACACCATGGCACTCAGTGACATGTCCAGTCTTTCCTTAAATACCTCCAGTGACAGCGACTCCACCACCTCCCTGGGCAGCCTATTCCAATGTCTAATCATCCTGTCTGTGAAGAAATGCTTCCTAATGCAGCCTAAGCCTCCCTGGAGGCAGCTTAAGACCTTTTGTCCTGCGTTTCGGTGAATTCAAATGCGATATGGTTTGAAAAGCCAATGTTATGTGTACCTGACTCTGTGACAGTAACACACGGGATTACTTTCATCAGATCTCAGAATGAAAGAGCTGCACTACTAAATCCCAGGCGAGGGAGGAGGAAACAGCACTTCCAACAGGGAATGTGCGGGCCAGTCCTAGAACCAGGAAGAGATTATGTTTCTAAATCAGACTCCAGCACGGAGGCCCACGCCGTCGCTCATATTCCCACCCATACCCATCCCAGTGTGCGCAGACTTACCTAGTGCAGCCCAGCCTTCCCCGGGAGCAGCTCCCCACTTCCCAGAGTGCAAGCGGGCACCTTTCCCTCGCTCAGCGCAGAGGTTCTCACACAACACACCGAATGTTATTTTCAATCAGCGCTTCGCCACGACACATTCTAGGCGCAGCCGGCGAACCCCGCGCACACTGAACGACTCGGCAGGACAGGCGATGAACACGGGCGGGCCGAGACCTTCCGCAGCCAGAGCCCAGGCCTAGGCCCAGGCCCGGGCCCGGGCCCGCTCTCGATCCGCGCAGCCCCCTGG
>WBMV01000298.1:2780405-2802701 GCA_013396655.1 Campylorhamphus procurvoides | reverse complement strand
GGTTGGGTTCGGGGGCACAGGGGGGTTCGGGGGGCTCAAGGCGGTTCGGGGGGCTCAGCGGCGTTTTCCGACCCAAATGGTTCTGTGAGTCCGTGCAGGGGCTGCCCGGGAGCAGCCTGGCGCAGTGCCGGCTATCATCGCGCCCCCTCAGAGCCCCCCCGGGCAGTGCGGCCCAGGGAGGCCTTTGCGGAGCATCGCCTGTTTGAACACGGGGCTTTAAGTTGGAGCAGCACCTGGTTAGGGATGAGAGATAAAGGGGAGAAAGTGTTTGAGATGGGAGCGGGAGGGACAGCCAGTGTGAGCAATGTGTGACAGGTTTTATGCGTATGTACACTTACATGTCTGTGTGTGTGTGTGTGTGTGTGGTAGAATTCAGAAGCAAACCCCCCCAAAGTAGGAGGAAAGAACAGAAGATGACTGGTACAAAATTACAAAATACCCAGAACTTGAACCAAAACGGACTGTACTGAAAAAAAAGGATAAAAATACTGCCGAAAGCCAGCAAATATGCTTGAATTCAAAGGCAGGTCCAATTTAATGAGGCTGCTGTGGTTTATTCCTCAAAGAAGAGGGTTTCTAAGTCTTGGCTTTTACAAGTTAATGCTATATTATTTTTACCTTCATGATAATCTTTATTAACAAAATTTGTTAAGCAAATGTCTTTCTGGAGAGAGGAAGCGAAAAGGAAACAGCAGCTCTTNGCCCCGGCAACGGCCCGCGACGGGCGGGGCGGGCTCTCCTCGTCGGCCATTGGCTGCGCGCCCTGCCACTCGGCGGCAGCTGCTCCTCCCATTGGTGCAAGGCCGCACCGCGGCTGCTGATTGGCTGAGGTGCTGCGGGNTCTGTGTGTGTGTGTGTGGTAGAATTCAGAAGCAAACCCCCCCAAAGTAGGAGGAAAGAACAGAAGATGACTGGTACAAAATTACAAAATACCCAGAACTTGAACCAAAACGGACTGTACTGAAAAAAAAGGATAAAAATACTGCCGAAAGCCAGCAAATATGCTTGAATTCAAAGGCAGGTCCAATTTAATGAGGCTGCTGTGGTTTATTCCTCAAAGAAGAGGGTTTCTAAGTCTTGGCTTTTACAAGTTAATGCTATATTATTTTTACCTTCATGATAATCTTTATTAACAAAATTTGTTAAGCAAATGTCTTTCTGGAGAGAGGAAGCGAAAAGGAAACAGCAGCTCTTTCTTGCCCCACTTGCTGATGGAATATGGTATGATAGCACAGTGATGGAAGTGACACAAGAATTTGGGTGGAGTAGGATAAAGCAGAACATTTCGTATGAAAATTATAACCTGCCTGCATGGGAAGGCACAAATGGGACATTCCTGAGGGAAAGACAGGTTTGCCCTTGACAGAACTGTTTCCACAGTTCTGAATGTTCAAAATTAATGCTCACTGACCATTGAATGAAAATTATAAAATGGAAGAAACAGGAAAAAGTAAGAGTCTTTTTACCAAGGTAATATTTTCAGGCAAAACCTCCCACCTTTTTCACAGTAAGAATAAGGAAATATGCATGAAATTAAGAGTCTTAATACGCTTGAAATTAAAATATTGACATCCCTTCCTCCCCAACTCTAAATTTTAGGAGGAAAAATAAAAAAAAACACAATTGTGAAAGAATTGAGAGATTCTCAAAACTGATGTGCATTGTGCGCAAGAACTCTGAGTATGCTTAAGTAAATTACTTGAAAACACAATTTAGTGGTTAGGCTAGAATGCGAACATAAACACGAGAGCATAAACTTCTGAGAAAGGAGACAAATGCTGGTATTTCAAAAATAAAAAAGGACCTGTGAGGCATAACCTGACATGGACTCTCCCAAGCTGAATGCAGCTTTTAATCTTTTGATTCCCATATCCAAGAAAACAGTCGTGAAGCATGCAAAAAACCAAAAAACCAATCTGTGCATTTTCTAATTTTGGTTGTCTCCCTAATTGCACTTAATATTTCTGCTATACTTTCCTTACTGTTATGAAATTAGTTTAAGTAAACAATAAAAACTCACATGGCTCATTTTTTAAATTCATCCTCCTGTGGCTTTATGTAGTTCACCTTTGTGCTGAACAGCTAAAGCATATAATTCATCATAGCAGCGCTGGCAGAGAATCATTGATGTCCTTCACAAAAATCCAGGGAATGACAAAGATGGAATAATTTTATTGCTTGCAACGGGAGGAAATGTATTGCTTGTAGCTGGCAGCAAGCCAGGCCAGAAGCTGAAATGCTGTTGCCGCTGTAAATAGGATGAAAAGCATTCATAATCCATCTTCATGCCCACTGTAGCTCAGAAAATTGTAAGCAGAAAAAGCAATTAAAAACCCAACCAAACAAGAGAAAGCATTAAAAAATGCGGAAGAGGCTTTTTTTGCGTTGATAATTTATAGGCTAATTGTCATGACTAACCATTTTGGGGCTTGGTTAGTAACTGACTAATCATTAGTTACTGAATATAAATAACGCAGGTATTGAATTTAGGCAGTATATATGTGTAATATGGGTATTCAATACAGGTGTTGAGTCACACTGAAAACAGGCCTCGCATTCCGAACAATGACATCTTATTAGACTTCTCCATCCAGAATAATGCCAACAGATTTGAATCAGCTGCTGAGATGTAATAAATTCAGATATTGCAAAATGTTGGCATAGGGATTAATTGATGGAAGTTTGTTAATCTAAAACCTACAAAGAATTTATTTTAGATATTGTCCTAGCAACCTAACAGCTGGTACAGTGCAGATAAAGGATGATGTAGTACTTCAGATTCCCTTGGACAGGAGAAATATATGAATCACCTGAGCAAGAAATAAAGTTTTACAATTTTCTTCTGTCTTTGTAAAGCAAGTCTGATGTCCTAACTGCTTGCTTGGATGGGAAGTCTTTGAAACAGAGTATTTGATTCAAGAGGTGGAGGGGGAAGTAGAAAGCTCGAAAGGAACATCCTTTGCCTCAGAGCCTAACTGAGGGGAGGGATGCTTTAGAAAGAGGGGTGGAAGCTTTCAAAAACTAATTCAGGTCATAGTGTCACACAGACTGATACTCCCAGATGTACCAACAGGGACAAAGGCCCCAGGCTTATTCAGATGAGAGGAACCCATGCTCATTTAGTTGTCATACATAAGTATCGATGGGGAATCCCTGATGCAAAGAAAAAATGCTATTGATTTCCACTGCACCATAGCAATGGCTGTGGTATAAAAGGCAGGAACTGTTACAGTGACTGTATCTGATGTGATGGATGCAGCAGATTCCCTGAATTGCCAGAACAAAGGTGACATTCAAATTTGGAAAGGAAAATTCTTCATGGTATTGCTTTCAATCCCACAACTTCCTGAAGAAGTGATGACTTAAAGAATGCATGGTGATATAAATGAAGGAGCCAAAGTGACATGCTGCTTGCTTTAACCAGGAGTACAGCATAGTGCCAAAATTCGCTGTGAGATTCAGACTCACACACTCAGTTTCTGCAAAAGATCAAAGGCTGGTGAGAACTATCAGGTTGAGCATGAAGTACCAAAGAAGATCCCTTTTGGCTCCTTCAGCCCTCACATTTTTTCCCTCAGAATAGACTATATGATACTGCCTTGCACATTGGAACAGATGAATAAACTGATATATATATCTCCCTGCATATACACCTAGGGTAGTATTTTGCATTCACACTTCCAAAAAAATCTTCATTTAAAATCGAGGAGTTTATACTAAAGAGATTTTGGCTTCAAGCAGTTCCACAGGTTTGGGTAGCCAGGAGCTCTAGTTCAGGCTGCTGCTCCCAGTAGCAAGGCAGATATTTATAGAATAGAATCATAGAATCATTTAGGTTGAAAAAGACCTTTAAGATCATTGAGTCCATAATTTATTCCCTATCTCAACTGCTGTAAAGGTGGCCCACAAGGTCAGTAAGATCTCTCTATCAGAGCATGTGTATGGATGTAGTTAAGGTCCAGCTGAAGGTTTTTTCCTTAACATATGTCGGAATATTCTCCTGCATACAAGGTACATTTTGTATGAGCACATACTTCCCTTTGCTCTCAATTATCTGCAATCAATCATCAAAATATTTCAAATTCTAATGCAAATAAAATTAAATGTCAGTCTGTTTTGATGTTATAAATATTCATGGTTTCCTTGTACCTTTTAATGCATGTGTCAAAATAAGCTGTGGTTTTATTGGAGGCCAGCTACTTTTCTTACTGTAGGCTCACCTACTCTGAGAAATGAAAACCCCAAGATCACTTTCCGAGCTTCCCTCCCATACCCTGGCATCTGAAGTGATCCAAAACCTTTCCACTCTTTCTTTTCACAAGTGCTCCTGAGTCATCAGCTGAATAGCAACCGCTTACCTTTTACAACCTAGTGTTATAATTCTTTAAAAGAATGTTTTCTTCTCCTTCTATGACTAGCTTCAACCCCCTCAAGGGGATTTTTTGGAGCATTTGCTGACTGCAGTGGCATTGGAGTTGCTGCGGTGCTCCTGACACCCCTTTTGTGCCTCTGACAGGCACCAGAGAGTGGACTTCCATGAACTCAGCTGAACTTGAAGATGTATAAAAGAAGCAGGTTAAGCATTGTTCATGGGGATTTGTTTTTAACAATACAATATTCCAAGGCTGCAAAATATTGAAATATTAAAGGGAAAATATAGTTCAATGAAAAAAAAATTATGTATACTTTGCAGAACTAGTTGATTTCAGAGATTTTGGGAATTTATTATAATTCTTTGTGTTAGTACACTTGCTTGGATTTTGATCTCACAACTGCCTTGTGGAGAAATACCAGGTGAATAACAAAAGTGTTTGCTGGTGAATCACAGGAACATAATTTACAATGTGAAGGTTTAATACTTTTACATAATGAAATAAGGTGCTTCACTACTACAGTATGAAGCTCTAGATTCTCATGTTGTGAATATAGGTGTGTTGTAGCAAGGGTCCAAACTAAACCAAGGTAATTGGGGTCCAGTAACATGTATTTTATAAGCAATTTAAATTACAAAAAAACACAGTAAACCCTGAGAAGATGCTGAGCAAACAAGTATTGAATGTTTCATTAGAAAAAAAAAATATTTGAAGGAGACATTTCAGTTAAGGACATCTCTCTTTGGAAGACATATGCTACTGGGAGGAAAAGTTCATGTATATTATTCAGGATCTGACAGTTTTCTATTAAATACTGCATTTGTTCTTGTAAGGTTTTAGTAACATTTGTCCGGAAAACCACTTTTTGAAGAACAAACTTGGCATTTTTGGGCTTCTTTCTGCTGGTTTTGCATAATCTACAATTTCATATTCACAATATGTGTATTAGTCTTTGACAAAAAAAATGCAGTGACCAAATAATTTTGACAAATTCGTTAATCAGAAGCAATGTGTTTTGCTTTTGAACATCCATCTCTTTTGGCTTTAAAATTAATTTCTACTGCTAGGATAGCAAATTAATTTTGTCCTGTCGCTGTAGAATTAAGTGATATAAATTATATTGTGGAGGAATAAGGTCAAATGTATCTTTTGAACCAGTAAAGAGAACGCATGTTATATCAAAATAAGTTTGGCTTCAGCATTGAATGTGGCTGCTTTGAAAACAGTATTATTGTCCTAGTTACACAAATGTCATAAACAGACAAAGAAAAATCTTCCCTTTAAAAAAATATTTGTTTTAAATGCAAAATGGAACACTTCCTGTCAGGAAAAATTGCCATCGTCTCAGCCCACAGTCTTTCATATCACAGACTTTGGGCAATTAGGAGGTAGCGATTTGTGTCTACTCAGAGGAGGGAGTTGAAACTTGGGCCCTTGGATTCCTAGATGTGCCTCCCAAGTCAAACTTGTTAAGGGAGTGTAGGCAGATTGAAATTGTTCGTGAGATATATCCAGAGCTGCCAATCACTGTAAAGGCTGAAATGTCTCTAAGTGGAACGTGTGCCTTGGGCACTTCGGGCACTACTTATTAGGACAGCTTGGAGACAGCATTCTTGACTTCATGACCTTGATTTGTTAAAATCTTATTTAGGGTGCATTTGAGCCTTTGCAGTGCATAAACTCTTGCAATGTATGCTTCAGCTTACTGCAATTCTCTTCATTAGTATTAAATAACATTGAATTTGGTGATCCTTGCGGATCCGTTCTAACTCAGGATATTCTATGATTCTATGAACATGATTTTTGTCTTCTCAGGATTTGCAGTAGTTTAACTTCTCTCTCCCCCCGCCCCTCCACAAAACCCCAAAAAGCACTAGACTATTATACTATTCATGTTGTGCCTCCATACTGTGCTTCAAGGATGCTTTGATTGATGAAGACTGCTTTCTGGATGTTTTTTCCCTTTCTGTTTTAGAACCAAAACTATCAATCCTCTTCTAAGACCTAGTAAATAATGAGATCAGTCACTGAATGGTTGTCAGAAAAGCAAGGACATTGGCTGAACTAACCAGGACTGTAAGGGAGGGATGTTTCATATAGTCAAAATCCTGGGCCTGCTCAGACAAATTGAAGGACTGCACAAGGGATGTTTACAAAGGCTAATGTTGGGCTTGAGGGCCTATACCTCTGGATAACCTGTAAAATCACTAAAACAGCAGAAACACCCATCCAAATAAAATGAGTGAAATAGGCTTTACTCTCATTGCTTTATCTCTTTCTGGTAGCCCAACACAGTGCCATGAATGTCCTCCTTGCTGGACACATGACCTAAAATGTCATGAGTCAGCTACTAGCTGATGGGAGAAGGTGGTGGTGGTGGGAATGCATCCTTGAGGAAGGACTGGATGTGGGGTTGTGTGTTTCACCTGTTCTGCTCCTTTCTTTCTGACCTGCACTTTTCAGGCTCATGATTTTAGTGCACTTTTAGAGATGGAAAAAGGGTCAGGCTTATAATTGGTACTTTAAATCCACTTTAGCTAAAATAATAAAAAAATGATGAGGTATTGATCACTGGAGATTTAGCCCAGTTAATTCCATGGCTACTGCCAGGAGATACCACTTTGGAGAGGAAAATGGCATCACATCTTCCTCTGACACAAGTCAAACCTGTCAACTGAAATAAGGTAGGCAGTTGTGGTGTCCACACTTGAAGAAAGGTGTTGAAATACTAAAAAGGCTTCACAAACACATTTCAAGAATCACCAGGGGTCCATAAAACTCAGTGTTACAGGGAGAGACACCCAAGAGAAGATTCAATACAAATAAAGGTGGAGAGATTATTTGAGGGTGAGTTCTGTTCCTTCTGGTAAGTGACTTTTAGTCCATCAGTAAAAAGGTGCAATGAACCTTAGTGGTTAGAAGTCGCAACTAGTTTGAAGCAAGACAGTGCACATTTTTTAACAACAAAAGGGAGTGCTTTTACCCAGATGAACTGAATGGAAGAAACTGCTTTTATTGAAATTAACTGAATGTAGGAATTTTGTGAGTGACCCCAGCTGCCTGTTCTGCCCTGCTGCTGCTGTAGACTGCTTTTATGAGTCTACAGAAGGAGGTGAGGGGCTTCATCTCAGGTACACTGGAATAAATCTGGTATTTTGAATCAAATTAATCTTCACTGGTGACTGAAGCTGCTCTACCAGGGAAGGAGGAATTGTATCATGCTAAATTACTGTAGCAGTGTTTGCCAGAACCGGTGGATTGTGTCCTTATTTCACTGTAAGAACAACCTGTAAGGCCTGGTTGACAGTGACTACCTGTTCCTTGGTGAAATAGTTGTGCTGGAGCAGGCTGGAGTGGTTCTCAAAAGCAGGAAGTTGAAATTGGCTAACCTCCTGGTTTTAACTGGATCCCAGCTCCAAGGTAATTTTCAGTCTAGACCAGCCTCTGTGTGACAAGGAGTACCTGTGCCAGGGAGATGATTAGGTCCGGATCTCTTGAATATGAAGTATAAGTAAAGTTTAAAATATAGGTAAGTGCTTGTAAATACCTGATGGGGTGAGTAAGGCAAAGGGAGTAAATGCAAAGGAACCAGACTCTTCTCAGTGATGCCCAGTGGCAGGACAAGAAGCAATGGTCATCATTTGAAATACAGGAAATTCCATTTAAATGTAAGAAAACACTTTTTACTGCGCAGGTGATCAAAGATAAGAAGTTTGTCCAGGGAGGTTGAGGAGGCTCCATCCTTGGAGATACTCAGAACTCAACTGGACACAGTCCTGGACAAGCTACTCCTGTTGACTCTGCTTTAGCACGTGGGGGTTTACCTAGGTGATATCCAGAGGCCCCTGTGACCTCAGCCTTTCTGGAATTCTTGGATACGGGAATACATACTATGGACAAGGAGTGCTGGAGCTCATGACACTGGTCCTACTAAGATACTGTATCCTTTGAATTCTCATGTATGTAGTGTTTTGATTGGGACTTTTATTGTGGCATCAGCACTCCACTGCTGTTGATTAGTCTCTCTTCTTCTGATGGGCTTCTTTTGTCATGTGCTATTGCAGTTTGGGGCTCAACCCCAGATCTAGAAATTTAATTCTGTTTTTGGTTCTTAGGTGCATGAGCTTGCATTTCGGATCACATCTAAATTAACAAAACTGGACAATTTTTATCTCAACAATTGATCAGTCAGTCTAACTAATAAAACTGCTCCCTTCATTGTTTTTCACATTAGTGATTTGTGTGTCATGTTGCAAATGTTATGTGCAGTTATGCTATGTTTTCAAGGCCATTGATAAATGTGTTGAAAAAAATCATGTCAAAAAGATCTCCCTATAAGCTAACAAAATATGCAATCCCTTGGAATGAAAACACTTCAGCTATAGTATATTTTTATGACCTAGTTGTTAACCAGTTTTAAAAATTAGCATTTAATATGTTACATTGATTTTGTTTATAGTTATTTTTTAATGCAAGATTCTGTCAGTTGTTTGGAAAAGACACTATTTCAATCACAATCTTCATTATCAGTCTAATGCTTAATCTTATTAAAGCAGTATCAAATTTGTTTGACAGTCTGGGTTTCTGGCAAACTGTGTCGACTGACATTAATAAACCCATAATCCCTTAATTCCTTCATTAGTATCCCATATCAGCATTTCTATTAGTTTGCTTGATGACACTTGCTAGCTAAAGCTGCCTGTAGTTACACAAGCGATTATATTTGTCGCCTGAAAATGCGGGTTCAACATTAACTTTTCCTATACAAAATCTGAAATTCAGATTACCGCGGTGCCATTGCCAAGGCCCCTGACAGCAGAAGCAGAGGGTCGCCGAGCAGCCCGTTTTGTCTGCGGTTCTTTAACCTTTCTCCACTTCCTCAGAGGGGACGGACGGGGTTTTTGTCGCTGTCCCCCCGGAGCGCTGTCGGGCGGGTCCCGGCGGGGCGGCGGGCGCAATAGCGCGGCGATGCTCTAGATGGGGCTTCAGCACCGGCAGAGGCAGCGAGCTGACCTGCCCGCCTCTCTGCGAGTAAAACCAGCCCTTAAAGGAGGTGGAGGGGCTGGAAACAGCGTTTTCCGGGCTTTAAATTCGTCCTTCTGCCTTTGATCCAATCGCCTCTTTTCACGCGGGCTTGCTGGTGGCTAAAGGTATCCCTCAGGGATGAGACAGGGTCCAGTATTGTTTAATGTCTTTATTATCGAGCTGGACAAGGGCTGGAGTTTGTTCGGGCGTGGGGTGTATGTTCCCTCTGCTGGGGTTTGGGGCTCGCTCCGTGCCTGTGCAGCCGAGAGTGGCCCCTGGGGACAGGAGGGAGCTCTCCAATGTGCTGTGGAAGGGCTGCAGCCAGAACCAACCCCGGCCATCGGGAGCTGCTTTCAGCGGCGTGTCGTGTGCCCAGGGCACATGGGACCTCTCAGCTCATCCACAGGGAGCGCAGTGTCTGTGGACCTGTCTGGTGACCACAGGGTTTGGGCTGGCCCCATCCCTGTCCCAGCCCGGCCCTGCTGCCTTTGCCGGCACTGCAGAGCTGGCCCCAGTCAGTGAGACCCTGCAGGCTACCCTGTCACCCTCGGGCACAGAGCAACCCCAGGAGGCAACTGTGGGCCAGGAGGCAGTTCTTCAGAAAAAAACCCTGGGATCCTGGTGGACAACAGGTTGAACATGAGTCAGCAATGCACCCGAGGACCCTCTGTCTACTGTTACCTGTTGGGGGGTGTGGGGAAGATTGATCCAGACTCTTCCATAAGGTGCCAAGAGGGAGAATGAGAGGTAGCTGAACACACATTGCAACATGGGGAATTCTGACCAGATGTTAGGAAAGAACTGTTCACCACAAGAGTGGTCAAATATTGAAGCAGGCTGCCCACAGAGGTCATGGAGTCTCCAGCCTTGGAGATGTTAAAAACTTAACTGGACACAGCCCTGAGCAGCCCAATCTAGTTGCCTCTACTTTGAGCAGCTTGTCCGACTGATGGCCTCCAGAAATCCCTTCCAAACGACGTTAGTCCATTGTTCTGTGGTTCTGAAAATGTGTTGTTGTATCCAAACCAGCAGCATGCCCTGGTCTGTGCTGCCTCCCAAGGCATACACAAGGATTATTGGGGAAAGTGTTAGCTGATCCACAAAAGCCATGGCACTGGCTATGGTCACAATTTAGCAGGGAAGGAGACAGAGTTCCAGTGTCTGGAATGATTTAAGTAAATAAACACAGTTTCCTGAAATATAAATTTGGAAAATAAAAATACTTCTTTATTTCATGCAAATGCTGTTAGCTTGTTCATTCCATTCATTTCATTTATGGCAATAGTTACAAAAGTGAAATCCCGATCCTTCTCAGGCTGCATTCTGGACAGGGATCATTGATGGCTTGTGCACACCAGTACAATTAGATACAATTATCTTCTTGTTAGCAGAGATATTTCATTTGTACTTGTGTAGATTGGAACCCTTTTTTGAAACTGAAAACTGAAATTTCAGAACCAAACTAAAGAGTTCTGAACATTTGACTAGGTTCCTGTAATAATACATGCAGCTAATTATTAATTCCTTATTCCTGGTAAAGATCCATTCATATCAATATCTATAAAACATGATGACTTTCAAGATTGTTCAATTTTTTGCATAGGGAAGACAGTATTTACTTTATACATGTTTTAAAGCAGGTTTTCTGGAGAAATAGGAAGCTGAAAATCTTTCCTGCACCTTCCAAATTCACAGTGTCATTCCTTGAGGGAGAATATAAACCAGAGAAGCTGAAAATGCCCTGCCATCAGCCTTTCTCTGTTTAATCTATTAGCCACTCAGCTGTATAATGTATTATCTGTCACACAGTGATAAGCAGCTTAGCTCTCTGAGATAATATTAAATATGTTCAGTTTAGCCTAATTCTGCAGCGCTGCATGAGGAGACGCCCTGTTGTCCACCTGGAGCCCTTATGAAACCAGAGCAGCCCTGCACAGGGATGGGGATCCTCCTGCATGGCTTTGGAGGAGAATATACTTTCCAACTGTCTGGTCCTTCCTTCTTTTTTAAGATCATGTCTTCAGCTCCTGTTCATGCACTGTAAGAAATGAAATATTCAAGTGAGCCCATGCCCTAGAAAGTGAAAACATCCCTGTCACAGATCATCCAGAAGTTTAGAGGTTAGAATAGAGCTGCCTTGATCTCTTGTTTAATGAGTTCTGCTGCAAAAACATTTAAAAAAAGAACTACCCTGCATTTTCCATAATTTAAAAACACACCCATTTAGCATTTTATTAGTAGTTCATTAGAAGTTTGACAATCACATCTACTCCCTATATTCTCTTTTGATACTTGTAAAATTCATGTCACCTTGCAAAAAACCATGAAAAATCAGGTTTCTTGAGTCTGCTGAAAGCCCTAATGACACTAATACATAGAAGAGGTAGCAGTCTTTGCCTTTTTACTGACACCTCTCCGAGGTTGAAGGGATAAAGACTGTGTAATGACAGATCCTCTCAGTCCCTTCTCCACAGTGGCTCCAACTGTTCCTGGCACGGATGCATGGACTTCTTTGCTGTTCAGGGAGCTCCATCTGCAGCTCAATGATCACAAGCTGAATTTTAACCAATAGATATAAATAGATTTGATAGGGAGGATGAATGTGATAGTCATCCCCAGACAGTCACTGCCAAGAAAACAGAGATATAATTAAAAAAAAAATCCAGAATGTTTGTTTTTTTGGAGGGGGAGAATGGAGACAAACTGAGGTGGAAGGACACACTTAAGGCAGATGTAGAACTTAAAAATAGTATTAACTGATATTTATGTTGACTAAATATAATAAATACAGCACTAGTTAAAATGCAGGTCTACCAGTGTTAGTGGGTGACCCTAAAGTAAAAACTGGTGAGTACTGCTTGTACTAGGAAAAGTAGAATAAACACAAGTTTCTGCTCTTTTTTGTTTACTCTTCAGTTCATTCTTTGCATATTTTTAAAACACAATCACAGTCCTCAGGACATCAGCTTAAAAAATCTGCTCAGACTTCTTATAAATTCTAAAGTTACTATTTTAAGGGGATTGCATGTATTCCTTTTGGTGGGAAATTACATTCGACTTTGGAGTTAAATTTCATATAACCTCAAATAAGACGGGTGCCAGTGCTGAGAAAACTGAATAGAGTGGTACAATTTCCACAGGATTTAAAATTAACCTCATTGCATGATTGGCTTACATTTCTAATCCGATATATCAGGCTAAATATAGACTTTCAAGATAATTTCTTTCCATGCAAATAATCACTGCAGGCTAAAAATCAGTGAAAATGTAAATTAAGAAAGAAAAATACTAAATTAAATTATAGACAAACTGTCACTTGCTACAACATTGACCTGAGGATGCCTGCAAGAGAGAGAATGCAAAAATGGATAAAATAAAGAGCAAAATTATTGTCTTTGAATATATATTTATAGAGGGAGAGTTTCTGATGCTGTCAGCAATTTCTGTCAAAGAACTACCTTTAGAGACATCACTGCTGACTTTCAAACATTTCATGTTTTATTACTGCATTTTAATCATTAACTATGAATGGCGTCCCTGAATGATCTGCAGGAGCTATGAATCATTCAATGTAACTAAAACAGTTTTTATTTTTTTTAAACCAGGAAAAGGACAGCAAAACCTTTAGGAATGAAGTAATGTTTTAAGAAATGCTACAAATCAATACTAGAAAAAACGTTAAGGTCACAGAAGGAACCAGACAGTGGGGAGTTGAGAATAAGACTGTATGCAGGGGTCATTTTTATTTATTTTGTTTTCTCCTCTAGTATCTCTGCAAGAACCAGCCCTGTGGCACTATTTGGGAACAGTCTTTAATTTCCCATATTAAAGCAAGACATGGATTTCCATGTGACAGGCAAAAAAAATATTTGCTTCATTGACAAAGGTTCCTATCTCTATTGGAATTCAGCAAGTTCCAAACATAGTAGAAATATTATAACCCAGTTAACTTGGTTTTATTTATTTGTTAGTGTAACTTGTACCAAGAAGTATAAATAGCCCTTAGTTCCTGGGGAAGCTCACAGCACTGTTTTTGATCAGTCTCACAAGAAATTTACTCTGAATCCTTAAGAGGTTTATTTTTAATACATGAATTCCAGCCTGTGAGAGAAACTGTATCTTCAACCATGATCTTTATCGTATCCTAATCCCATAAAAGTCATTCTCATTTGTTCAACAACTATGCAGCTTTCAGACGAACAGGTGAGACAACCCAGGCTTGGAAGTGACAGCACCATGGAGACAGCATGAAGATACCCCGGGTAAAACTGAATCTAAGTAAGATGTAGGTATGTAAACCATCACTAACAGTTACGTGCTGCTTGTCATGCTTAATGGCTGCATCCTAGTGAGTGACAAAATGGGAAGATCCTAAAAGAAATATTGAAAGAGAGACTGTCTCTCAGAAGTTGCTTTAAAGAAGATATACAAGATATATATGAACCTCTGATTCTCTGCCTGCTGCAAACTAGATTGGCTGCTAAACTCCGAAGCAAACCAGGTTTCCTGGCCTGTAGGCCAGTGTCTCACTACTGGATCATGAAATGTAAGGTTTGTAAGGCCCTCACCAGTCATATCCTCAAAAGAATCTGATCTTTGAGTTCATGATGATTCACAGTTGCTGTCTCGCAGCATGAATCTGCAATGCATTTTATGGAGTATCCATCTTTCACTCAGATTGTCCCCTTTATTTCACTGAATGCTACTTGTCTGAGTGAGCTTTACTCAATAGAAATAAGGAATGCAGCTATGAGCTTTAGTGATTCAATGTGGAATTGAAATGAAGGAGCTGAACTGGCTCTATGCACATATGAAACAGTATTTTTCCCTTCTGTGAAGTCCTTCATGAGGTCTTTGCTGGACCCTTGTTAGTGTTTGACCCACTGATGATGTGAGGGATCTCAGGAGAAACCCCTCATGCTGGCCTCCAGTGAAGCCTGTTATGTAGTCCAAAAACTCTGAGAAAGGGTCTGTTTTAAGTCCTATTATCTAGATTGCGTTAAGAAATACTGCATCCAATTATGACACCAAAGTATCTATTGTGTTGAGTTTAATATTTCTCAGACTTTCCTAAACTCTAGTCATCAACATTATAAAATTAGTATCAACTCAAAATTATCTCCTGTTATTTTAAATAGAACTGGTGGGGTTTTTCTACATGTAGAAAGTAGACTGGGCATCTCAGATATCTACCCATTTAGGGTCTGATACAATTGTTGTATAATATTTGGTCATTTGTGGTCAAATTGTGGTCAAAAGAAACTTTCTCTATACAAGCAAGGTTTTAAAAAAAATGTAGCTTCTTTTTCAGGAGCTATCAAAGGGCAGCCTATGTTTATCATGGCTAAACTAGGCTATGGCCGAGAAAGGTATGCTGTCTGAAATAGGTTTAGCAACATAGTTGCTTGGCCGTACCTTCATTATTTTATATCTGCTATTCTGAAAGTAGTTCTAGTTCAGTCTAGCTACATTTAGAAAAATCAATGGCAGCACTGACATGCTACCCTTGCAAGCCAGACTTGACCCTGCTGGCTGCATAATGTATCTGTTTCTTAGTGAAACAGAGAGTGTATATGTTGAGAAGATATTTTGATGAATCAAGCAAATAATATTTCTTGCAGCAAGATTAACTTTGCTAGCCTCTCATAACTCCTCATTTGGTTCACCATGTTTGTTTTACAGATTTCCAATAAAAAAGACAAGTTGTGTCTTTCATTATTCTTTTCCAACTGATTAAAAAAGCAAACAAACAAAAAAAGAGAAAAAATTACTTGCATTAGCTTTTTGCCCTTACCATCCAATTCATGCTCTGAATAGTCTTGAAGCTGTCCTAAGCTTTGCCTTCACTGACAAAAGTCGTACATACTTATTGTGTCAACCAGAAGTCCTCCCAGAGGAAAAACATGGACACAAAGAATGTAATTTTTTTCTGCAGGGAAAATCTGGTAAGATCAAACATGGCCAGGGGTACTGAGTTTTGTAGCTAACTTTTGGGAAGGGATAAAAATGCCAATTAGCATTTTCACCACCATTTTACAATGAATAATGGTTGCAGGTCAATTTATCCTCTATGGAAAATATTACTTCCCAACTGCTACCTCCCCAGTACCTTTACAGCAGTAGAAAATAAATCTCCGGTAGCTCTGAGACAGAGTAACAGCAGCACCAAAATCTGATTGAGCAAGACATTGTGCAAAAATCAGGACATGAAAATGCAAAATGTAACAAACTTTATTCTACAAATCTGAAAGGAATAAATAAACAAATGTTAACAAAATTTTCAGGATTACTTTACCAAAGAATACGCAAAGTGCATATACTTTGACAGGCAAGTCCATGCTTAGCACAAAAGAGTTTGGGTTGAAACTGGAAAGACAGTGCATGGAAGGACAGTGATTTCTCTACCCATCTCCTGAGACATTTTATGGTTTCACATGTATTTGGCTGCAGTTTAGCCAGGCTTATATTGCCTCCTAAATATTCCTGTGTTCAGTGTATTAGTTGAACAGATTGTATCGGTGCTGACCTGATGGTGCCACACCAGGCAACTAGTTTCCACCCAGTGCACTCCTTCTCTGAATCCACATCTCTTCCATTTCTGCATAGATGGCAGAGGGTCCATGAATTGCAACCAGTTGCCCTGTAGGGCAATACAGCCTGTCTGCAGCACACTCTTGGCCCCTGTTGCTAATTTTTCCTTTTCTTTCTTCTCTCTCCACCAGCTTCAGCTCAAACCAACTAGTCCTCTCCAGTTTTGGTTGACCTCTCTCCAGTTTGGGTAACAAGACCCATGTGCATCCCCCACTCTTTCCTTCTTCTTGGCCCCTGCATGTGAAACCTGCGATGCCATCAGGGCAGCACTCCCCTGGCCTAGAAGAATGCCTGTAAGATGGCTGCAGCTGCTTTAATGGATTTAAATTCATGCTATTTGTGCAACCTGGCTTTGGGGAGGATCTCTGTCAGTTGCACATCATTTTCTGCAGAAAGATGGGCTGCACTTGTGGCAGGGCAGGTGTGTCCACGCTGCACATGCGGACACCTTTGGCCTCTGAGCTGAGGATTAAGGGTGAGCCAAAGACTCTCTCCTGCTGGTTCCTAAAGGTCATCTCAAACCTATGACCGAATACAGACTTGTTTCCCTTTGATGTGAGTGTGGCCTCCATTTGTGGCTTGAACCCAGGCTTGAAATGAGTGCCTGCATAATCTCTATCCTCAAATTCACATGAGCTTTCCAAGTTTGAGATGTTTCCCCACTTGTTTCCAAGTTCGAGAAGTTTTCTGTGAAACATCTAAGAAACTCCGAATTATAAAAATATTAACTATTCTTAGTTCATTTAGTGCATACACTTTGGGAAAGTTGCCAATATTCATGTATTCAACTGGTTTTTATTCTCCACAAGTTTATTTGCCCTTTGTCTTTGTATACGTAAATATTATTGTGGACTCATTTCTGCATCCAGCAAAAAATGGACCTTCTAAAGTGCCTTTACAGAGTAGAACTGGTCAGACGTGAAAAACCAGCTTGGAAAATGGCCAAAACGAATGTGGTGGTAGATTGTTTTTCTAAGGGCTTGGCAGAAGGTGCCTCCTGGAATGAGCTGGCAGGAATGTAATGCTCTATTGCTGCTCCTCAAGTGCACTCCATATCTAAAGCACTCACTAATCCAGGTTTCATTGGAACTGCAGATGGGAAAGTGCGATTTGTGGGGGCTTCCATCCCTCATCCCTCTGCAGTAATGATTACTAAAGGTTGTTCAAATTAGCAGAAATAAGGATGCAATCCTACTGAGCTTGACATTGCTGAGCCTGATTTGTTTGCAGTATCTTGGGCTGAAAGAGTAGACAAGGTAGAAGGCTGGGCACTGACTGAAACCTGCCTGAGTTCCTGCCCCTGTCAGAGCCACCAACTTCAGCAATGGTGAGATTTCTTAAACACACAAGTAGAAAATGAACTCTGGAACTTCCTATAAAATGTAGCTGTAAGTTTAAGGAATGACTGATTTAATACAGAAGATGAAAGATGTTTTAATCTCTAGGTTCACTTATTGCATGTCAGATGACTGAGCTGTGTCAGATGATGAATTTCACAGGAAAATGTTTTTCTTTTCAAATGTTCTTAGTATTAGGAATTCATGGAGGGAATCAAATCAGCCACACATATTAAAACTGGTCATGCTTCAACTGAAGATCAGCAGACTAAAGGGCAGCAGCTGAGAAGAATAAACTCATACAGCTTTGGAATTATCTAGGTATATTTAGATTTAAATGACATGAAGGAAGGCTTACTCAGCTCTCTGTGGATTTTTAAATCTTTTTTATTTGTTTGGGTTTATTTTCTTCAGTTTGGTATAAAGAGATAATACAGAAATCATTCTGAAATCAAGAACAATGGTACCTTTCTGCTTTCCTCAACACGCCACAAACTTGTGAATGTGAGTATCAAAACCTTTCTCAAAATTGTTTCAGTTCTGTGTCTACCCAAGAACCTGTTTAACACATGTGCTTTGTAGTAGCTTCAGAGTAATTCAGGTCAAAAGAGGAAAAACTTTATCTTTTGATGTTATCTCTAAAATCTGACTGTGGTGAAAGCTGAGAAATGCTCTGAATGTAAATTTCTGGCAACAGTGAAGGTCCTGGGAAAACAGAGTCTTGCATGCAGCTGAGTTTGTTATTGAGAGACATTGGTGACTAATAAAACATCCAAAGCATTTTTGCAAGGAATAGGGTGATCTTGACTAGGGGCTGCTTGACCTGTTGTGCATGTAGAGGAGGACTCATAACAGTATGCCCAGCCCACAGCTGCAGGCATTAGAGCACAACTGAGAAAATGTACCCTGAAGGTTCCTCTGTGATTAAAATGATACCTGAAGAATACAGTGGTTTCTAGGATGAACACAGGGAAGCGGGCTCCAAACAGCATTATCTCATGCCCTTTCAAGCTGTGTCCAGCCAAGATGTTTATAGACAATCAGCCATCACACTGTGTCATTATGCAGCAAGGGGAACAGTCCTGTACTTACGTTACATTACTTTGGCCATTTTGCACGTTTTAGAGCCTTTAAGTTATCCTTCTCTTGGGTTCTGCAGTGTGAGAGCAGCTGATGATATTCTGTAGCTCTACTGAGGCTGGAGGACTGTTTTCTCTACTCTTTAACCTCTTTTTTGCTCCCTATCATAACAGTCACATTTCTACCAAGGAAGATTGCTCAGAACCATCAGAGCTTTTAATGAAACTCTAAAACTGTAATTTTCAACATGTTTTGATAGATATAATTTTAAAAAAGTGCTAAAGAACCCTTTAGAAATTTCAAGTATGTGGATGGTTACAGAGTCTATGTGACTGTACTACTTAGCAACATTTCACAGAACACAGAGAAGTAATTGATGGGTACCAACAACAGGCAGACTAGAAAACTTCCAGTATGCCTCAGACAGACTGCTCCTTTCAGGTGAGAAATGAGGCCATCTTAACCATTTTTTCAGTCCTGAACATAATATTCTCTTTCTCCCATATTTTTCTCCTGTGCCTGTTGTGTCTTGCTATACAAATCATCTTTTATCATAATTAGAATGTTCTTTGTCCAAAGTTGTACTTTTATACTTCTGTTTTCATATACTCATACGCCTTGGTTTTGTGTGTACTTTGTTACCTTAGCAGCAGGAAAGTTCTGTTTAATCTTCCATGAAGACCTGGCATAACAATGAATCATTTTTGCCACGAAATCTTTAGAAACTACCTCCTGCCCCTTCTGTAAACATGGGAAACTGCTCATAAATCATTTTAGCAATGTTTTTAATTTATTACATTTCCTCTACTTAACTAAATGTTTGTACCATTTTGTCTTCAGGCCTCTAGAACTGTACAATAGAAATAGAGTTAAAGGTATGGCCTTGGGACATTTACCAGCAGCAGCTGCAGGACAGAGCGTGATGTCCAGTCTTAACCTGTACACCACCTGAAAGTCTAAAATGTCACGTGATGTTTTCTGAGAGGTTTTACCCTCCACAGCGTAATAGTTCCCTGCTTAGGAGTCATGTAAAGTAAGGGGCCGCTCTACAAGCTTTAAAATCTTTAACTTCTCAGTGTAATGTTTCTTTTTCTTAACTTTCTGGATTATTTCCACAATGAACTGGCTTCTTGCTGTGTATGGAAACACTAGCAAAAGAAAGAAATGAGAAAGCTGTCTGGATTTTCAAGGCCCATGTTGCATCCAGGTTGAACTTAGAAATCCAAAATTTTTAGTCCGAAATATAAATTTAATTATAAAAATTAAGAATTACAAGAAAATTAATTGAAATACAGGTTTTTAAAAATCTGCTTCAAAGGGTGTTTGAAAGAAAACGTTAAGTCGTTGCATTTATTGTCAAGTGATTGAATGCAGGCAGGAAGTCCCCTGCTCTGCCTTTGATGGTGTCTTGAAATATGTGTGGAAAAAGGATGCTGAAGCTTTGGATAAAGCTGTGTCAAGTGTGATGGATGGAAGATCCCCATGAGCTCTGGAACTTTAGCTCAATTTGAGTCTATCAACTCTGGCCATGACTGTTTTGAAATTCAAACTGTAGGAACCTACTGACCCAAGGGCTACAGGAACAAAAAGGAGACTAAAAACAAAAAGAAAAATGTGCATTGTCTTGGCTGGCTAGAGAACAGGTTGGGACATTTGAAAATAAATAGTGGGTCTGTATTCTAACAGGTGATAGTTTTACCTTTCTAGCTCCATCAGCTTTTTGTGAATTTATGCAGCTCAGAAACACTTCCAAATGAAGTGAAATGAAAGTTGCTTGTTTCCAGATGGGAAAGGAAACTAAACCTGTGGCTTTTAAAGGTTACTAAGTAAAGATTTCTTAAAAGAAAAGGAAACAACCTTTAAAATACCTTAGAGGTTTTACAGTCCCATTAGAATTCTTAAATTTTCTTATTTATAGCTCACACTTTTTCCAGCTAGTGCCATTGCCACATGGTTTCCCTAGGTTATTTGGTATGTATCAAGGCTGTCTCTGAGAGGTAGGAGCATTCTCTTCTTCTACTATTTAGTGAGAGATAAAGATGTCCATTGCCCTTCAAAATCAGACTTGTTATCTTTATTTTTTTAATCCTCTTTGTTGTATTTTAAAAATAAATTAGAAAACAGGAGTTATTAATATTACAGTTAAAGCTATATATTAATGCTGTGAGTGAATCACATACAACCAGCTGCAGTGAGTTGCCCTGATTCTATTTGTTTCATAAATAAGAATATGGCCAAAAGAGAATATTAAAACCAACATTTTCTAGTAGTGAGTAAATAGATAAATAAGCAGGAAGTAAGCCCCTCCATCTTCTAAAGAAAGCTTAGAGAAACATACGAAAATCTGTTGTCAGAAATAATCCTGCAGCGTGAAGGAAATTCACTGAGTAAGGTATTGTGAATTTCCCAGCAAATGCCTATAATTACTCACCTATCACAGAATTTTAACAAGTTGCTTGGTGTTACCTTACACACTGACATAAAGAAAAATTTGTCTCCTTTGCTCCTTTTGTTGATCAGTCAGCAGAAATTAAACAGTAAACACTTGTTGGTCACTGGTTGGTCGTTCCCACAGCTAAAGGTACGTTCAAGTGAAGACGGGAGCACTGAAGCCAGAAAATCTTAACCTTTGTACCTAAGTGTACTCTGATGAAGTTTACTCTTTTTTTTTTTTTTCAACACACACTCTCATGAAAGCAAAGTAATGCACAGCTATAAATCTTTGCAGGATTGGTACTTGAGTTCTCATTTTAGGACTGGACTTTATATTGCTGGTATTAAGCTCCACTCCAGAGGACAGTGAAGTCAGTGGAAGGCTTCCCAATGACTTCCAATGACTTGAGCAAGATAAATCAAGCTCAAAGAGAGCACTGAGCATTTTATGGATCTTGCCTTCCTCAAGACCTGTAGGATTTCAAAATAAATGAACAATATTAAAATGTAAAGTGAGTTTTAAGGACATATTTAGCAGCAAGTCAAGTGCTTAGTCCGAACAGTGGAAGATCAGTGAGGGCAGTGGCAATGAAAAGGTGTGAAGAAGGCTGACAGCACGCACTTCAGCATTGGGGGGAAACAATGCAAAGTTTAGTCAGAGGAAATGAGTAACCATCTGGCTGTTTGTAGAGAAGTAAGAGGTTGAGGGTTTCGACTGTACTCACATGTGTAAGGCTGCCAGCTATGTGGTTCTTAGAATTTAAATAAAGACAGGCTGCATCCTCAAAGACCCAAAAGCTGATGAGGGCTGTAGGGATTCCCCTCGACTCCTTGCAGATGAGCTGAGAGATGAAGGGTTATTTGGGATTATCTGCTTATCTCGCTGATTAATAACATCTGTTCCACGGCTGACAATATTGGGAACTTTACATCTATACCAGCGAGTGAAAGCAGGCAGCGCAGTTTAATTCCTTCAGGATGCACGGTGTAGGACAACTCTCTCGCCCAGTGGCCTACCCACCGTAGCTTGCCCAGAACGGCTTCATTTCCCACCCTTTGCCGCATTAAGCGCCGGGCAGTGTGGCCAGTCGGGGAGCAGGGAGCAGCTGCGCATGGAGCAGGAGGACCGGAGCATCCCGAGCTGCGGGCGAGGAGCATCCCCCGAACGGGGTGGTCAGTGCCCCGCGTCCCTCCCCTCGACCTGCGGGCAGCGCACCTGGGGGCGGCACCAGCGCCTCTCCCAGGCAGGGGCAGCGCGGCTGGGGGCCAGGCAGGGCTGTCCCCGCTATCCCCGCTGCCTCCCGCCCCCGTCCTGCGGCGGTGCCCGCCCGGGAGGACTACAGCGCCCGTCGGGCCCTGCGCGCCGCCCGCACATCCATCCCCGCCTCCTGCCAGCCGGGAGCGGGAGCGGCAGCCGGACCGGCATCCCGCCGTGGGCTGCGGCCGCAGGGCAGGGC
>WBMV01000298.1:2768295-2780257 GCA_013396655.1 Campylorhamphus procurvoides | reverse complement strand
CCAGGCTTTGCCCGCCGCTCCCAGCCTTTGCCCGCCGCTCCCAGCCTTTGCCTGCTGTCCGAGCGCCCTCCGGGTCCGCTGGTGGGGAAAAAGGCGACCACGCTCCGCAAGGCTTTAGCTAGCTGTAGTAAATTGTCTTCGGCAAACCAAGGACCCCGAACCCCCTTGGTAGGGGACGGGTCTTGGGTGTTGAAGGTGATTAGACAGGGCTAAACTTGCCCGCTTTGGGAGGGGACAGCGGGGAGACCGTCCCGAGGGGCGCCCGCCCGGGAGGTGCGGTGTGTCTGTGCCTTCCAAGCGGGGATGGACGGACAGATAAACACAGGGAGAGCCTGGGGACAGGCTTCAGGCCACCAGCACTTCTCTACAGTAAGAAATACTCCAGAAAAGGTACAGCTCCTCTCAAACTCGGTTTTGGAAGGCATCACTGCGTTCTCTGTTCAATTGAAGCTCATACACCATTCTCTTGTTGAGTTTATTATGCATGTGACCCATGTTTTCATATAAAGTGACAGTTTTCCATTAAGGAAGTCTAGGTGTAAGCATTCTACCGGATTCATTCTTTAATGAAAAACATCAGAAGGATTTAAATATAATTGATATTCTTTATGCTTCAGCAGTGAGGACAATGGCACTTTTTGCATTGCAGGAGGATGTAGCACTGAATTTTCCCATCTGAAGGTTTATTGTGTGTTCCTTCAGCGTTTTACTGTGTGGTACTAGTTTGCAGTTCAGTGGCATGATGACAGGTATGCGTTCTGATATGTTTTGGCATGAAGGGTTCAGAATGCTTAGTGGCTCCATTAGAGCTAATAAAAACTAATTATCTGTTTCAGTAGCCAACTGCGTGAACACAGAGTGTCTTCAGAACTCTATAACCAGTGTCTGTCAAGCATCTGTAAGAGAAACATCTTCTGCCCATGGGCAGTTGTCTCATGCTGTGGTAGCATAGTATTGCTAGGTTTTGTTTCTGTTTCGTGCCTCATAGGTCAAACAATAATACATAGTTTTGTATTTTTTGTTGAAGGGGTAGAAAAGGGCCACGTAGTTAACTCATCCACATCTCCAGTCTGCAAGGAGGTTATTGATTAGGTTTTTTGTTCTCTCCTTACCCAGTCTACCTGCAAGGTACATATTCTATTAACAGCAGCACTATAACCCTGCTAACTAGCTAGTAACTCAACAAACCAAATCTGAATTTGATGAGCAATTTAATTTGCACATCAGTTCACTGGATGACTTTTTTTCTGGGTTAGACAACAAGAAAATGACATATAATATAGGTAATAGTTTGCGTGTTGATGATAGTGAACTTTCTTCATCTAGACAGTTCTGTACATCTGAGTACAGCCTAGCCAGACAAGAACAGATGATTTAGTGATTGAAGGTACTATTATACAGGACAAGACCTGTGACAACTCTTTTCTGTCAATTTTTCTTCATCTGTGTTACCACGGCATTTAAAAACTTTCATTGTGGGCTAAGTTCCTGCTGTTCTCAGTGCTGTATCATGAAGGCTTTTTTTTTTCTGTGGGCTTTGCAGGGGATGTCTGCAGATCCTAGCTCAGTGACAGAGAAAAATGACAAAGAAAAAACTATTATTAGCTCGTTATGTGGGAATCTGCATCTGGAGAAAAAGGTGGTTACTGTATTGCATGTCTCTAAGCAGGAAGGTCTTAAACGTACTTTCATTCTCCTAGAACTGAACATTAGGGTAAGGAAACAAAAAGCGTTTGAGTCATGTAATTCCTTGTCATCTCCTTCAGCCTTTAGCACAACTGCATCAGCTCTTTTTTGAGATCCTGTGCAATTCATGAGACAGGATGATTTCCCTGTTTAGAGAAATGAGTCCCCCTTATAGAGCCTACTCTGTCTCCTGCTAAAAATTATGTCAGTCTCCATGGTTTAATTTCTACCTATAGGACAACCTGAGTCAAATTGAAGGCTAGTGAGCGTGGATGTTGCTCAGGTTAGTATCTGAACTGCTGTAATTGACCAAAACCTTCTTTGTGTAATACTGGCTGATTATGGCTGAATATGTAACTGTCACACAATTCACTTTCCTAATCTCACTGGACATGCTTTGTTAAATTACTCTTTGTTTTAAAATAAAAAGTCCATGTAGTCTCTAGGGGAAGCTTTTGTTTTAGCAAATATAGTGAGCTAAACTCCTGAGTATGACTCCTTTTGAAATCTTCAGAATACTGAGGTCAAATAATAGGCACTTGGCTGAAATATTCCTGAGAAGTACAGTGGTTAGGTAGTCAGCACAGGCTTCAGTTTCCATAAATATAGCTTTCCCTGGAAACTACTTAAATATTTATTGATCTTGATACTTAGTGTAATTTCTTTTATGTGAAAGAGGATAAAAATGTGCAATTGTCATGCATAATTCTAAGAGATAAGTGCATACAATGTTTTGAGGGGTCATTTAAAAGAATGAAAGAAGGAAGTAATTGGAACAGATGAGGAGGAGCCGAGAATAACATGATTTTTCCCTTCATTTGCTCTTGGAGTTCTTCCTGCAATGTCTTCCAGACATCTGAAGGTTCTTAGACCCCTGAGAGGTTAATGGTAGTAACTGGGTTTTTTTGGTGGGGTTTTTTTGTGTGTTGGTTTGGTTTTTTTTGGTTTTGTTTGGTTTCTTTTTTTTTTCTTCAACAGAACTTGTGAATATAAACTCCTCATGAGCTTAAAATAGCTCACAGATCCCAAAACCTTGTTGTTGCTTGAGTGGAATCATTGATTTTGAGTGTTTAGAGAAGCTGGACCATGAGTTTAGCCTGTAGGGACACTGTAGACAAGTTTTCGAGACCTTGTGAGAAGGGAGGAGAGAGGCATTGTGTGTGTGTGTGTGTACATTTCTGAGTAACCTCGTGTTGTTTTAAGCATGCATTAGGCAGATCCGATTGAATCACAATGTGAAGCCTCTGAATAGGCAGGCAGGCATGTTTCTACAGGCCTTACTGTCTCCTACTTTTTCTGACCTGAATTTCTACTTATGTTGGTAAGCTATGTCTTGAATTCCAAGCACTTCTTTGTAGGGCTGGGGAGACAGGCTTTGCTACTCCTCCCTGATAAGGATATTCAGTGTTCTTTTGTGCTTAGGAGAAAGATTATTTTAAAAGTAGCCTTTGCTTTTCTCCCTCAGCAGTGCTTCACTGTTTTCAGGAGATAGTTTAGTCCGTATTTTTCACCAAGTCATTCCTGGGTGACTGTAATTTTATCTCTTTCACTTATTCCTGTCTATCAATAAAAATCTACACCTGTGCTACTTTGGTATGTATTGACTCATAGTTAAATGGTTTTCAGTGTTTTTAAGCAGCTCTACCTTTGTCAGGAAGCTGGTAGCATGAGCTAAATAACTCTATGTATAGAATTCCTACAGTTATCTAGAAATGCTAAACCAGAGAAGACTTCAGTCTTGAAGAGCACTGAGAGTCATGTAAAGGGAATATCATTGAAGAGCTTTCAAATAATGCAAAAACTTCAAAGAACTGGCTCACTTGTACTTTCTTCTTTGTGGTATTTTTTATTGAAGCTTCATCTGTTAAGCTGGACAGATAGGATAGGGGAGTTAGTGAGATAATGACACATCAGGTAGAATCTACTCTGACTAGTGAGAGAAACACTTTCCCATTGATATTTTTGTGTGTTCACAAGGTGAGAAAAACATATCACTGAAATGATCATCACATTTAGCGTGTAAGGGCAAGTACTGCTCAACCACATTCTCCAGAAGAACATATTTAGGGGGACAGGAGCGTTTTGGGAAGAAGAGCAACAACTGGAAAAGAATAGACCTTTTTAAATGATCAAACTTGGACTTTGACTCTTACTACTGAAGAGGATTGCAGATTTTTTTATTAGGAACCTTGATAAGTGCAGTTATAGTTAAATTGTTTCTATAGCAAATACTGGGTTTACAAGACTAAAGCTCGCCTTTTGTTTAAGCGTATTATGGAGGTCAAACAAGTTGGATTTTTTGTTTCCTGGCGTGACTTTAAATCACATTATAAAACATTGGAATGTCAGATTAATTACAGTCATGTTTGTTTGGTTCACGTGTTGTTGGGGAGTGTAATGAAGACAAACACACTGCTAGCATTCTTAAGGCTAAGCTGTTCTCCTATCGATGGTTTTTTCAGCTCCACCCATGTTTGCACAACATCATTGTACTTCAATATTTCTCATAGCAATTTCTCAGGAATACTGTGCATCTTACTGAAAAGTGTAGAATAAGTTAACTTAGAATATGTCACTTCTAGAATACCCAACATATAACAATTTTTTTTTATTTGTTTCTCTGTGCCCCAAAAGCAGAACAGTCAAAACTGAAAGTGATTTGGTTGAGTGATACATGTGCCTTTTGTGAGACTGGTTAGTTATGATGGTTATTTGGAGGGATTTACAATTTATGATTTATGGAAATTCAACTACCTGTAATATATAATAATAAACTTTGAAAACTAAAAACATTATCATGATTTTTTCATATTAGAATTTCATAAAACCAGATCTGAGCAGCAGATAAGTTAGGTTTTCAGAAATGAGACAGTCTTAACAGTTAAAGTGATCCTGCGATATTTACATGGGAGGTAGCAGCAAACTCCTAACCACAGTATTGTTTAACATCTGTCAGCATGCTAAGGATACACCTACTGGATTGGATCTTCAAAGCCTTATTTAAGAATCCCACATGAACATCATACTGTGTCACTTCACTTGGTTGAGGTGGTGGTTCTTTTGGTTGTGCACCTACAGCAGGGATACTGCAAGAAAAAGGTTGGATCCTTGCTCAGCCACTGGGCACGTCAAGGTATCAATGTCTTGGGCATTAGTAGTTATATCATGCCCATAGGTGAGATCTGGAGGCTTTCTGGACCTAGTAGCTTTGACTGGCAAAATTAGTTCCCTCATCATTCCTCAAGTTTCTTTTTATCAGGTCAGGTGGCTCATTTTCATCTTTACTGGCTTCTGTCCATCCTATTTTGTAGGGTTGTGGCAGAGAGCCTCCCTCATGACTGTGAATTCTGCAAGGCAGGGAGGTCAATGCTGAAGGCTGTAGCTGGTTTTCACCTTAAGGACTGACTGACTGTGAATCTAGGTTTCAAGTCTGTATTCCAGATAAGTCTAAATTCTAGTTACATTCTCCTGCCTTGTGATGAAAGAGAACTGTGGCCCTCTGAAGAGCAGTTCAGACTGCTTAAGGAACGTGTTTGGGGGGGAGCTGAGTGAAAACCCTAGTCACAAGAACGCAGGTGGAATTTGTGTATGGTATTCAGTACCTAACTGTTGCACCATTTTTGTGTGCTGTAATGCTTTTCAAATATTTACATTTCTCCTTGGCAGCGTATGTCAGAAATAAAGGTACCTTGAAGAACGTGCTGTGGACTACACAGTATCATGAGCAGTAGGACAGTTACTGACCTTTGATTACAGCTGTAGCTATAATAAAATTTCAAAGGAGGTATTGTTCTGACTGGATTTGTGAAAACTTTTCCCCTTTGTTTTTCTATAGAGTACAGCGGTGTCAAATTGCAAGTCCCCAAATGGGCAAACTTCACTGATGGTGACCTGTTCTCCTTAATCTTCCACCCATATCATCAAAGCCTATAAAGTCTTTTTCCTGACCCTGATCACAGTGTCAGTGATCAGTGGATGTCACATATAACTGAATTTGAATATATTCATGAAAAAGAATATTGAAGTAATAACTAACTTGTATGCAATTTATTAGTACAAATTACTTTTTGAATGCTTTTATTTTCCATATTGTTTTGTGAAATGAAAATTAATTTGGGCACATAACTGTCTGTCTAGAGGTGGAAAGGCAGGGATTGAAGTGTGCTTTCCATATGCAACATACTGCATGCTCAATGTCTGGTTTCTTGTCACTACAAGGGTAGCCCAACCAAGAGTCAATGAACTGAATTTCACTACATTTTGGCATCACAGAACTGCTTTCCCAAAATTTGGTGAGCTATTCTTCTGTAAACTTAGATCAGATATTCACTTTCTCTCTAGACTTTTTTTTTTTCCCAAGAAGTATTAATTGGGTGAAATACGCTGAGCACTAGAGGATTGGATGTTTTTTGGTATGTTTTTTTTGTTTATTTTGGGGGTTTTTTGTTAGTTTTTTTTGTAAGTATCTTTGTAAAAAGAGTTATTAAAGAAGGTGTTGAATTAAAGTCATTGGTGGACTAATGTGAACCTGTGATTTATAGTAATTTACTTGGTTGTGGTGTCTGTTGTAGTAAATTCATGTAAAATGTGATCCAATGCTTGTTGAAATTGGTGAAAACATCTTCATTGACTGACTGGGCTTTTGTCCAAGTTGGATGACTTCCATGCTTATCATTAAACCCAAATGGTGTCTCATGTGTGTGAAAAGTTCAGGACTTTATTAATGTGTATTGTTCTGAATTTTTTTATTCATGCTTATAAGAGATAAAATGCTGCTGTCTCCAACTTGGAATTACCCAAGTACTGTCTGCAATGTTACATGTCATCATTAGCAGTAAGAAGATGTGAACCTCAGGATATAATCTACCCAAAATGAAAGAGCTAGCTTGTTGGTTGTATTGGACTCCTAAGCCTCTGTCCTTGGGCAAACAGTAAGCAACTGAGTACTAGTGACATGATTTGCAGTCCACATTCTAGGCAAGAGAGCTGAATTTCCTGAATCTCCACCATTCTGGTAACAGTGAGGCTAGAAACAAATAATTAGGTTTTGCAAAGTTATGTCTGCCTTGTATTCCTGAATACTTCCCTGTTTTTAGGATTTAAGGACCTATAGGTAAAACCCAAGGAACAGTGAATGTGAAAGTTTACTAGTCAAACTTACCTGATAGTGCCAAAGCCCAGGAAAGCTTGCCAATGCAATGGGGCAGTATTTATTCAGAGTAAATTACCTTTCTTAATATTCATTAGAACTTAAAAAAAATCCTATATTTTAATGGATACATTGAATATTCTGGTTCTGACAGTCTTGCCAAAAGTGAGGTATACTGTTAAGTCTGTTTTACTTGCTATATGAATGCCTTTGTTTTTAATTAAAATACAAGCAAAACTTAAGCCTATAATTCAACATATTTCAGTTGACCACTGTTAGATTCTCTCTGGTACTCTTCTGTATTCTCCTTTTCCTGATGTAATTGTTTCAGACAGTTTAGACTTCTGTTTATCCAACGAGGGAAATGTAGAAGTTAGTAGTTATGGAAAAAGAGTCAGCATTTAAGGAAGTTCTTCATTGTATAAAACCAGTATCACTTTTGTCTTTAGCAATCTGAATGCAACTTGGAGATAAAGAATTGTCACGAAACTGTAACCCACAGTGTATCTCTTTAAGCACACTAAGGGCAACAGCTTCCTCAGCTGCAGCCTCAAGTGTTGGTCCCCTAAGGCAGTCTGTCCAGAAGGAAATGTTGCTATCTTTGTTTTGCTTAAAATGTAGAAGCTTGCTAAGAAGAGTAAGGAACACTGAAATGCTGTACTCTGTGGAATCTACTGAATATATTCCTAGCTGAAATCTACTGTATCTAAAACTATGATCATGTTCCAGTATGTCAGTGTTTTTTAACAGCTTAACTTTTTTGTAAATTTGACAGAAGTTAACATTTTGGAAGTTCCCCAAGTTGGTAAATTTCCTTTCTGGCAAGGTAAGAGGAAATGTAGAGGCAGTGATAGTGTTTCTTACCTTTGCCTGTCAATGGAAAGAGTCTGCAGTTAGCTGGGAAAGCTCAAAGTGCTTCTGAGTTACTCAGTAGCCATGAGATTGTTTGTGTAATCTGTCCTGGGGCTGGTATGTTGTTGGGTCAGCACCCGCTGCATGGGCAAATGGAGTCAATTCAGAAACCTAAGTCACTGTTGACTCTCATTTTTGAAAACATCAGATTTTAGTGTGACTCGTGTAGGTGAGCGAAGTGTGACGTGATTTTTCAGGGGATGACACAAAGTTGCTGGTGGGTGAAAGGGGTAACTGAGATAGAAATGTCCAGGCAATTCATTTAATGTAGTTTGTCTCATAGCAAGAGAGCATGGATACAAAACTACTTTTCTTGCATGGGCTTTAGACCTCCATCTGTGAAGTATTTTGGGGTGGAATCTTCTAATTTTTTTGTTCAAAGCTGTGGGTCTCCTTCCATTCTAGTGTGCTGCTTTACTGTAGGAGATATTTATCAGCATTCTGAAGGGGCTGAGTCTAAAGTGTGTAGACATCCTTCTTTTGGGGTGGTAAGAGCTACCATGATGAGGAACCTTCTCAAAACAAGTAATTCCTACCTCATTAATGCAGGAAGAGCAAATCAATTTGATTTTACATCAGTAAACAAGCTTATTTAGTCTAAATTTGATATTGTACTTCACTACAAGGTAATTGAATTTGGCAGAGAGAAAAGAGAGTAACTGTCTTGCTAGCTGATTTATGAAGAGAAGCTCTTAGGACCTGCAGGTTGTTCAGTGAGTCATGAGAATCGTCAGTAACAGCATGCCCTTCTGTTGCTGCTCATCTCCCTTGGGTAGGACAGACCTTGTCTCCACAGGTAAGAGTTCCAGGGTTTATTTTGCTGTTCTGTCTCTGGATAACTAATCCCCACCATTCCTACTAAGATAATGTGGGAAAACACAAAATGTTTCTCATTTTACTGCAAGGAATAAACTTGCAGAAGTTAATGCCTGGGAGTGACCTTTGCATGTGTATTAACCTCCATTTTGTGTGAATATACCTAGGTAGATATGTACTTTTGCATACACACATATATGTGGTGAGAGAGGCATACATATCCATATGGATATATATGTATATATGTTTATGTTTACAAAATAGCTGTACCAGTGTAAGATACCCACCAATATAATTGCAATGGCTAATGGGGATATGCTGAGGCATAAATATTTCCCTTCCTACCTAGGAAAAAGGTAACATTGGTGTAAACAATGTCATGATTTTTATGTGACAGCTTGCACAGGGCTAGCAGGGGCATTTGACCCTAGTGCTGATAACTTCAAAGCTGCCCTTCTGCCTGTTGCAGAGCTCCAGGACAGAGCACATGCCTCAGTGTTCTGCAGTGTTCTTTGTCACAGCCTGGAGCATTTGCCTTCATGAATGCTGAAGATGGACTAGTGATACACTGGCCCATGAAACTGAGTATCTGCAGCATCAGGCCATGCCCAGTTTTGCCGCTCCTGCAGGGGTGGTGATTAATTTTGGCAAGCTGCTTGTGACAAAACCTTAAATGACCACAGTTTCTGGCTTTCTGCATGTCCCATTTCATGGGATTGTTCTGTTGCAAACTGCCAGCAGGGTTACCCTCACAGCTATTTTTTTGTAGGCAGAGCCCTGAAACCATGAACTTGTATTTCATATTAAATGGAAATCAAAGCATGATTGTGTATATGTTCCCTTTACACATGCTAACAAGTTTTTCCTGTTGACTATTGGATTTTTATGTATTTACAAAAAGGCAGAACAATATTTGCCTTCTTACATTAGGAAATATGGCCTGTTGAGATTCTCTTCACCAATCTATATAACACAGGTCCCCCGAATTCACTGGATAGGTGACTCAGTAAAAAATTAATCAAAATTTAACAGTGGAAATCCTGTCACAAATTTGTCAAGTTTGTTTTCTTTCCTGGTGTTTTATATTGGGTATTATCAATTATCAATGCTATTAAAACCTTTATGAGTGATTATTTGGAACACTTTGATAGTAACATTACAAATCAAATTTCTTAATCATGGAATTGGAATTTTTGTTTTTTAGAGAAAGACAAATGATTTTTTTTATGTCTTTATTTGAAAGAAAGCTTCCTTTGGTTAGATGCAGGGTTAGTGAAATTGTCATCCCTGTCTAATCTAAGGAAATGCAGTTCAAGTATGCATTAAACCTTTGATCTGGATCCACATCTACTAAGGTCAGACAATCTTCCTGAAACATCTCTAACTGAGTGATCTGATATGTTTGTATAGAAGCAGAGACAGGAGTGGCATTTGAAGGATTTAGATAGCATCACATTCTTCAGTAGAAACCTGCTAGGAAGCTAAAATTAGTTGGAAAGGAGATACAACACCAGTCTTTGATCAAAGAAGACAGCTGCCATGAAGGCCCTGATGTGCAGACAGTCCCTTCCTGCTCAGTGTAACTGTGTTGCCTGCAGCAAGGTCTGTTTTCCAGTAAAGGTTCCCAGCATCAGGCCCCAGGGAAGCCTGGAAATCTATGGGTTTAGGCAGAGTGGTACTCAGCGATACCTTTGGCTACGTGGAGGTGACTCCTGCTGACCTTACAGGAGATGTGCTTGCAGTTTATGGGATAATGATCAGATGGCTGCTGTGTTTGGGGTTGCAGCTAGTGGCTAAGAAATGGGTCTACACAAGTATAGAAGAAAAGAGAATTTATAGATACGGAGAACACACAAGCTACATGGATATAGTTGCTTTTGTTGAAAGAGAAATAATGTTGGCATTTATTAATAAGGTTAGAAGCCTTGTTCTGCTCAGTTGAGTCAAAGATAATTCTGTTACTGATCTGAATAATAGCAGTGGCAGTCAGCCCCAGTTTAGAGGATGGTATCAACAAAATCCATCATCTTAGTTTTGCAAAACATGCTGATAGAATGTTTTAGTAATATATGAAATATGGCAATTGTCTAGAGCCCCAAATGCATTTTTCTGTTGCAGATTCACATACTGCTGGGAAAAGCTGTAAATATCTGTAAAAACTTAGCACATCTTGCACTGCTGTTATTTGCATTGTCAGGGGTGTGTATATCTGTAGCTGGCAGAATGACACATCTGTGCCGTGTGGATAGTAACTGTCAGGAGAACTTTATTTCACATACTTGTTTTTCAAATTCTTGGGAATATTTTGGAATCATAGTGTCTCTGATTCTTTAAGGTGAGAAAACAAGTAAATGCAAGCATAGTCCTTTGAAGGAAAGGCTAGATTCCACCCCCGTCCCCCCCCCCCCANATTCATTATGACAAAACAGTGTGACTGATAAATACACGGAACTAGTTCAAACACTTTCAATGCTCTGCTGACTCACCGTGTCACAAAAAAAGGCAATTGTGTGTTTTCATCTTGAAAGTTTAGGTGATAAACATGTTACGTAATAGGAAGTGTGTGTGAATTTCATGTTCAGGGGATTTTTTAGTTTTAAACTTTTATTTTTCTTTGAAGAATTTAGAGTAGAATAGAATATTTCAGTTGAAAGTAACCTACAGTGATCATCTAATTCAACTGCTTGACCACTTAAGGGCTCACCAAAAAGTTAATTAAAGCATGTTATTAATGACATTGTCCAAATGCATCTTAAACATTGACAGGCTAGGAAGTCTGTTCCAGTGTTTGACCACCCTGTGAAGAAATGATTTCTAATGTTAAGTCTGAACCTCCCCCGACAAAGCTATTACACGTCCGATCACTGGATACCAGGGAGGAGAGATCAGTATCTCCCTCTCCACTTCACCTCCTCAGGAAGCTGTAGAGAGCCATGAGGTTGCCGCTCAGCCTCCTTTTCTCCAGACTAGACAAGCCCAGGGTCCTCAGCTGCTCCTCATAGGACACTCCTTCCAGCCCCATCATCAGCTTTGTTACCTTCTCTGGATGCATTCAAAGACCTTCACATTCTTCTTAAAGTGTGGGGCCCAGAACTGCACACCACACTCCGGCTGAGGCTGCACCAGTGCTGATTGCAGTGGGAGAATTGCCTCTAGTGATGCTGTGGTTGATGCACCCCAGGATGCAGGCTACACTCTTGGCTGCCAGGACACAGGGCTGACTCATACTATTAGAGTATTTGCTTACTTTCCAAAGCCTGCTTATAAAACTGCTCTTTTGGTCCTGTTTCAGTGAACTTTAAAGAATTACTGAATATTTAGTGTTTTAAGAAAATAAACAAAATGCATTTGTCATGTTTTTCTTCCCTTCACAAAATAGCAATTGTACCAAGCAAGCTG
>WBMV01000298.1:2543589-2767640 GCA_013396655.1 Campylorhamphus procurvoides | reverse complement strand
CCCCCCCCCAAGAAAAAGAGGTTTTATCATTCTCCCAAATTCATGGGGAAGGATTAGTACCTCTGTGGGAGAAATATGGCTGTGCTTATGTGGGAGCAGGATTCTCCATTAAACCCAGCATGCCACTGCTGGTCTAGGCAGTACTGCAGTCCTGGAGCTTGCCTTCATGTCCTTAGAAACTCTGCCATACTGTCAGGAGACCCTGCTGCACGTGGCATCTTACGGGTCCACATTCTACATCCACTGGCGCTTGTTTCACAAACAGTTGGAGCCACAGTTGGGTGTAACTGGGTGCTGGGCTGTGGGTCCTGAATGACAAAATACAGAGGGTGCAGCCTCATGAGTATGGTAGGACATGACCAAAGAGACTTGTATCTTGAGCTGACAGAACTGAGACCCCACCCAGGCAAAGTGAGGCTAATTATTTGTTACGCCTCACGGGCTGCTAGATGTTTTTATCCTTTCTGATAGATAAATATTCCTATGCCACTGGGTTTTGATTCTTTAAGCTAATGAGAAGGAAGAAACGACCTACTTTTTTTAGTGCTGAAATATTTTCGTTTATATCTCATTTGCAATAAGTACGGAAAATAGAGCTGGGGATGCTTTATTCATTATGACAAAACAGTGTGACTGATAAATACACGGAACTAGTTCAAACACTTTCAATGCTCTGCTGACTCACCGTGTCACAAAAAAAGGCAATTGTGTGTTTTCATCTTGAAAGTTTAGGTGATAAACATGTTACGTAATAGGAAGTGTGTGTGAATTTCATGTTCAGGGGATTTTTTAGTTTTAAACTTTTATTTTTCTTTGAAGAATTTAGAGTAGAATAGAATATTTCAGTTGAAAGTAACCTACAGTGATCATCTAATTCAACTGCTTGACCACTTAAGGGCTCACCAAAAAGTTAATTAAAGCATGTTATTAATGACATTGTCCAAATGCATCTTAAACATTGACAGGCTAGGAAGTCTGTTCCAGTGTTTGACCACCCTGTGAAGAAATGATTTCTAATGTTAAGTCTGAACCTCCCCCGACAAAGCTATTACACGTCCGATCACTGGATACCAGGGAGGAGAGATCAGTATCTCCCTCTCCACTTCACCTCCTCAGGAAGCTGTAGAGAGCCATGAGGTTGCCGCTCAGCCTCCTTTTCTCCAGACTAGACAAGCCCAGGGTCCTCAGCTGCTCCTCATAGGACACTCCTTCCAGCCCCATCATCAGCTTTGTTACCTTCTCTGGATGCATTCAAAGACCTTCACATTCTTCTTAAAGTGTGGGGCCCAGAACTGCACACCACACTCCGGCTGAGGCTGCACCAGTGCTGATTGCAGTGGGAGAATTGCCTCTAGTGATGCTGTGGTTGATGCACCCCAGGATGCAGGCTACACTCTTGGCTGCCAGGACACAGGGCTGACTCATACTATTAGAGTATTTGCTTACTTTCCAAAGCCTGCTTATAAAACTGCTCTTTTGGTCCTGTTTCAGTGAACTTTAAAGAATTACTGAATATTTAGTGTTTTAAGAAAATAAACAAAATGCATTTGTCATGTTTTTCTTCCCTTCACAAAATAGCAATTGTACCAAGCAAGCTGATTCATGCTAACAAAGTGACATCTCCAAATCCCTGCAGACTTTTAGATATAGACTTTTATGGACTTTTAGCAGTTTGGACTTCCATGTGCAAGACACCAAGCTATTTCCCGCTCTCCTAACTCTGTGGGAGGAACTGTGAGATTCAAAGATGAACTGTGTTCCTCTATGCAGGACAGAGTTTCCAATAGTTCAGAAAGTGACAGTTCTCATCTACCTTGCTGAAGTGGGACTTTGATGGGAAGCAAAGGATATTCTTCAGAATCAGATGACTTAGAGAAATCAAAAGAAATAAACATCAATAAACACAATACAGCACTGAGATCAGAGAACCACTTGCATTTAGTTAGGAGATACTGAAGAGTAGCTGAATTAATTAGGGTTGTGCTCACCATACTTGTATTTATGTGTAGTATGCATTTTGAAAAGGAAGATAGATGTTACTTGTTGAAAGGGTTTCTTTCATGTTGTGAAATACTTGCTATAAATATGCCACTTTGACAAAAGAGAGTAGTATGAGGAGGAGTTATATGTAGAATGCCATACAGGAGATTTAAATTATTCACTGGCATCTTTGAGAGGTTTCTGTTGGAAAAATGCATTAAGATAGCACTTCCTTTTTACCACTCTCTTGAACTACCAAAACATATGTTAAATTACAAACAAAAACATCCGTCTATTGAAAGAAGCTAGCTGCGAGCTGTGGTTTGAATTGTTTTTTGAAGTGATAGTTAGTCCTGCAGGATGGTTCTATCAGGAGAAGTTTTTTATAGCTTAGGATATGCTTTATGAATCCTTGAGACCTTTCAAGCTGCTCAAATTTTGTCTTGTCTTTTGTGCTAGCCACTAGGATCCTCAACTTCATAAAAACACCCCAACCAACCAACCAAATGAAAAAAAAAACTCCAAAAAAACACTTCCTAGCATGTAATGCTGTTAATTTTGACTTCTTGGCTCACTGTTGACTGAGACATTTTAAAAATCAAACCAAGTTACCAGCCCATTCTAGTGATCTGCCCTCTGTTATAGCTGAAGTCCACCCATAGAAGAACCAGTGTGCTTTCTCAGTGTTCTCACAGGGAAATACCTACGACTAGAAAAGATCCTGTATCTGTAGCACAAATGCCAGTGAGACTTCCAAGTTGTGGTTCAATTCCTGTTGCAAAATCTTCAAGTTTTACTTTGTTTTAGGCAATTTTTTATTTCCACAGTACTGCTATTTTTTTTAAAGTTTCAAATTGATGCAATAGACAACAAATTCACATCAATAATTTGAAGACAGATCCAGCTTCAGTGGCATTCTTATTCTTTTGATGAGGAAATAATGAGCCAAAATTTGGGTCTCATGGTATCTGTTTCCCTGCAGTCCATCAGAGATTCGTGTGTAAGTGCATTTTCAACACCGTAAGAACACATTGTTCCTGCTGCAAGAAGAAAATGATGATGGAATCACCTACTTCCTTTGTGTACATCATTGGCAAGTCTTGTTTCCTGAAATACAGAAGAAATCAAAAGTAGACTTGGGAGTGACCGTGGAGGCTTTTTCAGCCGAGCACAGCTAAAAGGCAACTGTGTGGCACTGTCCCTAGGTCATTTTTCTGTAGAACCTTCTCTTTTTACTTTCCTGATCTTTCCCCTTTTTCTGTTTGTTCCATTTTTGTCTCTCCTTTTCCCTTTATGCTTACTGAAACAATGCCTAGTGAACCCCTGAGCAAACTCCCATCATCTCTTGTTTTGGGCAGTGGTAGGTGTGTCTGTACTTGCTAAAGGCTCCTTCATGTTTCTGAATATTATTCTGTTACTTTCACAGAGAAAAATTATTTCTGACAGACTGCCTTAAATATGAAACTTTTCCCTTTAGTTTGTGATAGACATACATAAACGCAGAAATAGATTTAAATGCATTTATCGTAGTCAATGTCTGACAATGAAAATATGAGGTTAGAATACATTGGGCAAGGAGCAGTCTGTCTCTGTAGCTTTATAGAAAAAGAAAATGTTTTCCTTTGCTGACTGCTTGTGAGGCTTTTAAAAAACAAACCTGTCTCAAATTTTAGTTGTATTCCTTAAATATTGTGCTCTTTCAAAGATGGCATTCATACTTTGCACAGAGGTAAAGCTGTGCACACTGCCTGACAAAGGTGTGCACATTGCCTGGCTAAGCAGTATCTCAGCAGCTCCCAGAGACCTGCAGAGTGATTTTGCATAAAGCTGAACAGATTGCCCTCCCAGTTCAACATAGTGTTTCATGTTGTGTGTCCTTAATTATGTCTCTGTGTGCAAGCGGAAGATTGCTGCTAGCAGGAGACCAGGGCAGTGCAGGCTGTGTGTGGCCACTGTTCACAGGCTGCTCTATTTCTTTTCAGGGTGAGAAGTTCTGGGGTCAGTTTTTTAGGATACTGAAACATTTTCTTGAGGATGAAGCATTGGAGTGGTTTTTAATGTTTCTTTTTGAGAGCAGAGCATACTGGAAAACATAAGAAAAGAATGCAGATGTTGCTTAGTGTGTTTATAAGAGGTATTGTCTCCTCCTGGATTTTCTAAGGAAGGGGTGTGTAGGTTTGCAGTTAACACTGTTTAGAATTCTGTTCATTTGATGTGGTTAGGGCTTACATCTCTTTGTTAGAGCTTAGTATCTCATTATCTGGGAGTATGTGTTAAGCTTCATCTGTATGAGAGGTGCGTATTAGTAATCCTCTGCAGTAGCCATATTATATATGCATTTTGTACTGCAACAATCCCTTTGGTTATGTTTGCTTTACTTGTAAAGGAAGAGGCTCACATATAATATTTTCAGTTGTGGGAGTGAGCTGAGCTTGTGTTTATGTAACACCAATGCTGCTTATGCAGTTCATGTTTCAAATACCTGTAGCTGGTCACGCTTCAGCCTCTGCTGAGCTGTTTTCTTAGGATACAGTTTTGTGACTGATATAAACTGATGAGACTGTGGTGCTGACATTATTGATGCTCCTTCCCTTGTTCCCCTGGTTCCTGCATTACGCTTCTGCAAGAAAAGCTGCAGGAGCTACTTGGCAAGAGGGAGGAACATTGTGTCATCTCCGTGACAGCCAGCGGTGAGACCTGCTGAGCTGTATCATCAAACTGCACCGTAAAGGTGCCCCTGCCAAATGCAGTACATTCAGTTTTTGGCTGAGTCAGTGGGTGGATGATGTGGCTGATGGAGTCCTGGAGTAAGGGCAGGTGTGAGGACAGAGAAACCAGAGTGAAAGGAAAGGAAGGAAATCAGTGGCACTCTCTCTGACTTTAGAGGCAGAGGTCTAAATAGACATATGCCAGGCTGTGAAAGAATTACTTGATGCGAACTTAGATGTGCATTCAGTGTTGGTTTTTTAAGTGTCAGACTTCTAAAGGGTACCTGTGGTTTGACAAGCCAGCTTAGAAGATAAGCATCACAGGGCTTTGTTCTCACTCAGCATGTGTGGTCTGAATATTTTTTTGGGGTGGGATTTTGTGTTAGAAAGCTGGCTATTTGTTCTTGGGATCTGTCTGGAATGAGTGGGCAGTCCATGTTAGGCTTTCAGTTCCAGGATGAAGTGGCTGTAGGACAGTCACTGCTACACATCTCAGCCACCAGCCAATGCATGGAGTGGTACCTGCTGTCATTCCCTCCACTTGGATGCAGGAGGACAGAAACCCACAGAGCACCTTATCTCCAGAGGGTGGGGGGGTAGAGTCTAGAGCAGAAGACCAACCTTCGGCATTCCCTTTGTGAGCACCAGACACACAGCAACATGCCTGCTTACATTGTGAAGGAATTCGAAACTGAGAATGTGTCTACTTTGTCCTATTTATGTTAATTGGGCTAATGAAATAAAGCAGAGAAGTTCTCTTTAGTCATGGCTGTTTCACAGTTTCTATTAATATTGCTACTTGGGTCGTATAGTGTAGTAGAAATAATATTTATTTATACTATCTGAGTTAGATAGGTCCTGGACTAGTAAGTTTTTTGCAGGGTATTGAATATCTTGGTTAAAATAGTACAGAATAATGAAAAGCTCCTGCCATTTAGTAATGAAGAGACTACAGGCTATGCTCCTCTGGTTCAGCAGCTGTCAGTAGGCAAGCCTTTCTAGTACAGAAGAACTTCTGAAAACAGGTTCAGGAAGCATAGAGAGGGGGTTAAAGAAAAAGGAAACTGTCACCTCTTGGAAGTGATGAGAAGCTTCCAGGGAATTTTGGATATAGCATGTGATCTGATTTTGCTAAACGTCTGCTCCAGTCTGGACATGATTTATGATGGCAACATCATCATTCTCTCATTCTGCTGTTAAATGAGCCATAGGATTTCTCTTGTTACTGTTCAGCTCAGCCGGGAGATCTTTCTCCCCCATATTAGTTGTGTGTGAAACATAAATCCTAGACAGAACAGTTTTTAGTCTGGCCAAAGACATGAAAAGTAAAGTGTCTGAAAGCTGGGAGTACGTAAATCTGAACAGAAGCAAGCAAGCAAATATTTTAGGTGAAGACAGTTAATTAACTATGGAAACAATTTGCAAAGACTAGCAGATTCTCTGTTATTATCAGTTCAGGAACGGAGCTTAGAAGGAAAACAAAAATCCAAACAAACTCTTTATTCTGAAGAGGAATTAATTCAGGGGTGCTGAAGGTCAGAACAGATAATCCCAGGGGTCCCACCTGGACAGACCTGAGTATGTCTTTGAAGTATTTCTCCAAACCAGTCTGAAAGTCTGGCTATCCTCCTGTCCCCTGTTGCAAATCAGTATAAACAAATGAAAACTAGGACAGAAGGGCAGAATACTTATGCTACCATAGATTTTCTTCATAAATCAGGCTACTGATTAAGTGATTAGCTCATTTTAGCAGTTTTGTATATCACAATGGACTTCCTATTTTTGCTGGTTTTTAATTCTAATAAAGAGATCAGTTCTGAATACCAGGCTAAAATTGAGACGCCTCTGGGGATTTTTTTTCCTGTCTTAGTTTTTTGAATAGAAATTTAGATTAACAATAAAACCAAACTCAGAGAAATGGAGTTTAGAAGACAATCTCACTGCTAAAAGTATGGGAGACAATCAATGAATTCTAATAGAAGACCATTAGCTGTATCAGAATTTTCTTATCACATTTAAGGATAGATTAGGGACATGTAAAGATTTTCCCCTGAAACTTCATAGTAGATATATATTTTGATGGTGTATCTCACAGTGTCTTCTGGTGTGGTGAAAGGCATTAAACCTAAAATATGTTGATGCTGAAGGAGTGTGTCCTGTAAGACTACAAATGCTTTCCCAAAGTGGTGTATGAATAGCCCAAACCAAGTTTTTCTAAACGTGGTACCTCTGACAATATGGGTACTCTTTTCAGGTTCCTTTCAGTTGTATCAAACTCTGGAAACCTTGGAAGCAGCAAGGTACAAGGTAAAGTTTTACAAAGAGAAGTATCCACCTCTGTAGTTGTCAAATGAGGATATATATTTCTCTACTGGGCTCTTGACAGGAGTTCAGATCCTCTGCATAGGCTAGTGAGGAAGGGAGAACTGACACTGCTCTTTGTGCCATGTTGTCTTTGCTCAGTGTTTCATGTGGTTGAATGGCAGGAGCTTTTAGAGTAAGCACAGATGAGAGCTGCAGCAGGACTGTGAGGCTGACGCACTCCTGCGGCACAGATCCAGTTGTGGAGGGAGACAAAGGTCCCCTGGTTTTCTTGGGGAGTAATCAGCTGGTTTCTGTTGTGGCAGATGCTCTGAGCATCCGTCTTGAACAACAAGGCATAATTTAATAGGATTTTAAATGTAACTAATGCTCTTGTTTCAGTTTATAGGCTTGAATCAAATCACTTGGAGGAGGAGAAAATGCTACTTTTTTGGCTTAACATTTTTAGGCTATTTTGTTTAAAGTTATGCAGCTGGTACATCCACAGCTGATAACTCATACAGATGTCATGTGGAGAATTGTAAAGCTTATGGCTAAAAAAAACTCAACCCAATTTATTTCACTTCAACATCTTAATTAGTTTTATAAAAATAAAAGGAGATATTAGGAAATGTGCGCTTGTTTGAGAATTCTCATGGTGCAAACTGTAAAATAATAGGGATGTGATTAAATCTAAGTTGCAGTTAAACTTGTGCTTAGTACACAGGCTGTTGGAAGACAGTGGATGAAAATGCTGGGTACATCTGTGCTGGTGTGTGTCCTGGCCCTGAGCAATGGAGCTCTCCAGCACTCCAAAAACAGTTCAAAGAATGGTTGCTGGCACAGACAGCTTTGGCCAAGGCTGACTTAGTCTCACAAGCAGCTCATGGCCATGATTTAGATGTTGCACCATGCCAGGGATCACTCCCAGTGTACAGTTTGCATGCAGCCACTGTGAGAGGCTGCAGGTTTAATAGGCAGGGATAGATGATGCCAATTGTCTTTGGGGTCAGAGGGCTGGCCCAGCCATTATGTAGTTTGCTAGTTGCTCTGACCAGTGCAGGAGGGATTTTGTGTTAGCTTTAGCAGTACTCCACTATAAGTAAATGACCTCTCCCACACAGAATTGTAGACATTTTTTTTGTTAAAAGGCAGAGGAAAATATGTTCGTCTTTCACTTCTACATTTGGAATTTTTAGGAATATAGTAAAAGGTGTGTTGTCTTTGGTAACAACAGTGATGACAATGCAGTAATTTTGCTCTTGTTGATAGTGCATTATTTGCATGCAGTTTTAGGAGCTGCCTTCTTGTATGAAGTGATCCTTTCACATATGCCTAAAAAACCCCACCAGTATATGCAAAGAAACAAAAAAGAATAGGACACTGAGACACAGGCTTGCTGTGCAGACCACTCCTTTAGAAAGACAGGAAGCGTTTAAAAGTATTGTCCTCACAGTTTCTTGGGATGGCTGCTGTCCTATTTCATGGAAATGATTCCATCAGTATTTCCTTTAAAAGTTAGTAATTTTTGTGGTGCATTTAGGTAGACTGTTGTGTGACAAGAACAACTTGCACATGCACTTTAAAAATCCTCTGATTTCCAAATGGTATCTAGGTCATATGATACCCAGAGGCATGATTCATCCACCTGGGCTTTATGCCAGCCAGCAACTGCGTGGATCCAGCACTCCAGGAATACTGTAAAATTATTAAAGCTGAATTATTTTTTTTCAAATAACACTGCAGCATATGATTTATAGTTCCTTTCTGAAATAATTAATTTTATTAAGCAGATGCAAAAAGTACAGAATGGACTGAAAAGAATGCAGAGCACACCACCTGAGTGATTCCAGGTGGCTTTCCTTGGCCCTATAGACTTTCATTTCAAAGTTTGCTGTCTTGATATAAAGTCCTATTTGAGGCAGAAGTAGTCTTTACCTGAACGTATCTGCTCGATGCCCAGCTAGCCTGTAAGGGATGATCTTAGAGTCATAGAATCATAGGATCATTAAGGCTGGCAATGACCTCCAAGATCATGGAGTCCAGCCAATCTTAGCTACAATAAGCTAAAAACTGCCCGTGTTCTGCCTCTGTTAGGCTTTTGTATAAAGACAATAATCTTTTTGAGTGGCTGAAACCCCATACATTCAATACAAACATCATGCTTTTATTTTGTTTTGTTTTTTTTTCAATAAAGTTAATTTTCAAGAGATATGTATTATGCAGACAGACACTCTTAATTAAAGATTCAACAAGCCTTGCTCAGGAGAATATAGAGCTGCATTTTAAAATACGTGCAGATGTCTAAGAAAACAAAATGTGTGTAGCTGGGGTGGGGTTTTTTTCAGATGTAATGGCACATTTAACTCAATGAACACTTACAGGAGTAAATTTTTCTGGAACTTGCCAGGTTGTTTACCTTGCATTTCTAGGTGCCTCTATACTTTAAAAATATAGCCCCTAGGGGCTTTGAAAACTAAATGCCTCTTTTAATTTCTGTTTCTGACGAGACCTTGCAGGGTCTGTATTACATGCCCATATTATGGTGGACTTGCTATGACTATTGTGTTTTGGTTTTTTTCTTTTACGTAGATAAAGAAGAGGCAACAGGATGTGGTGAGGTTCCTGGAAGCCAATCGCATAGAGTTTGAAGAAGTGGATATCACCATGTCAGAGGAGAAAAGACAATGGATGTATAAGAACATTCCTGAGGATAGGCAGCCCGCGCAGGGCAATCCACTGCCACCACAGATATTCAGCGACGATCGGTACTGTGGAGTAAGTAGCTGTCGTGGTTCCAGTGGATGATGTATTAATATACCCAGCTGGCCATTTAAAAATCTGGGACTTGCTGTTATGCTTTCTCTGATAATATCTGAATTAATGAGGCAGTAGGATCAGGTAATGATCCTACAGGGAAAATTCAGGTCATTCATCTGTAAATCCTAAGGTTATCTAGGGGATTCCTTCCACAAATGTTGAAACTGGCAATGTCATATGCTCCATGTACAACCTGTTGATAGTAAAGTCACTTGTGAGGCCACTCTAACCTTGGAATTTGTTGTTTCTTTTCTACTTGGGTCTAGTGGAAGCACAAAAATCAGAAGGAAATCTTTGGCACAGTAAATGAGAACATTGTCTAGATTGAGTTATATTGTCATTATAATGAAGCTCCTTCTCTGCTGCTGTCATAGTGTAAATTTCATTTATGCTCGGAGTGTCTTTATGCCATCAGAGTCTCTAGGATAAGTGAACTATTTGCTGTGAATTTGACAACAGATTGGTGGGTGGGCTGTTTTTTCCACGTAAGCTTCTTCATCCACCAGGGCAAACTGAAGCAGTCACCTTTGACATGTACTTTCAAACTGGTTCTTAGTCCCTGCCAGATTTAACAGTGCTGTAACAAAGCTGCTTCTGACTGATGTATTGTTCAGATCTGATGAGAACCTGTTGATTGCAGTGCAATTGTTAGTTTAATGTAGGAAACACAGAAGAAGTGATTTCAGATCCTCTTCAAGAACAGATTGGTTATGATGCAGCAGTTAACTGACTTCTTGAAGCAAGGTATTTAACATCCTTCCCATGTGCTTTGCATTGGCCTTGTTTACCTCAGCAGTACAACTGATACCTTCTTATTTCCAGGTAAGATGTGTCAGTCAAACAGATGTATCTGGGACATGGAAGGGATTTTGACCCTTCTTATGAGGCAGCCCCTCACTTACAAATAATATTTACATTACCCTATGTGCTTTTAGTTTGCCTGGGAAATACAACATTTTAAGCTGTTTTTTCTTACCCTTTCAGCTTATTTTCATAGCGTGTTTTAACCTAGTCCTAGAATTTGCTGTTTGGAATTAGCAAGGCAGAAGATGTCATGCAACATGTGAGATGATCTCATTAATCTGTCTGCTGAGCTGATAGCTGTTTTGGTTGAGCAGAGTTAATCCTATTACTAGACTTCACTGTCTGCATGAATATCTTTAAAGAGAAAACATGCTTTGAAGGAAACTATATTTGCTAGATCAAGGAAGAAGTATGTGGATCTCTAACATTTATAGTTAGCCTGCTTCATTAGTTAATGAAGTCCTTAGCTAATAATGTGGAGGCAAAACATTATGCAGGAGGCAAAGGAGGTCAGTGCTGGAAAAGAGGATAAAAAATCACAGTTAGATAAAGTCAGCAAACATTGCATATCTTGTCTCTCTTTGTCATTTCCACACCAAGTGTTTTCACGTGTTGATCTTGACATGAATAACTAAAACATATCCCTATTAACTAACTTAAACTAAAAAAAACCACCTCACTGAGTTTTTTGTTAGTTGAGTTAGTGAAATTTGTAGCTTGTAATTTCTGATTTGTGTCCAGTCAATTTTTAATCCAGTTTTCTCTATAGGCAAACTCTGTCTGTTTTTCTGCCTGGCAGTTCTACAATCTCAGCAGAAAACTGTCTATGCACTTATTTTGTCTTATGAGTTGTTACTGACAATTGAGACTTACTTAAGATGCAAACTGGTCCACTGCTGTTCCTCTAAATGTGTGAGGGCTAGACAATGCAAAACAAAATAGGTACACTTTTTATTTTGCTCATATTATTTTAATAGAGGTTCACAAGCATGTGGTGTATGACACATGACTCGGTGTCATATTCATAGTCACACTGGTTTTAATAATTTAATTAATAGTTTTTGTGATTTCTTTTTCTACCCATTTTCTCTCTAGTTGAAAATCTCAACAATATGCACAAGGGTTTTATCTTAGAATAGGTTTTTCTGACTAGGACATTGCCATTTATAATAATCACTTTTCAGAATATAAATGCAGAATAGAGGAAGTTTCTCTTTAGTAAGTGTCCAAAAGGGATTTATGTCAGCCATTTGAACATCTGACTGCTGGTTTAAGAGAGGAGAAAGGTACAAAAAGGTGATCTATGTTTACCAGTTTATGAAGTGTCTTGTACCACAGGGGAGGGATTCTTCTGGTACCAAGAGACAAACCCCATGTTTTGAAGTGTGAGCAAGACCTTGAAATTTTTCTGAGTTGATGTGATCACAGATACAATCATTAATCTGTTTTCTCTGATATGCACTCCCCCATTTTTCCCTAACAGGTTCTGTTCATTGCATTTTGAAATAAAGTACTTGGCAAAAACTGTTTTTGTGTCCTGTGAACAAGATAAGAGCACACAAGAGCACGAATAATTTTACTGATAATCCAGTGCTATGTCATAGCACCAACAATATGATAATTTACTTATTTTTATGGCTTTACAGTATATTATTTCATCTTAGTGATGTTGCTATAGCATTGTGTTTGAGAAGAGTCTACATTTCAACAAATTGGACATGTGGACTGGCTTTTCAAATTTACAGTAGTGTAAATCTGCAGTTACTATAGTTACCTTGCTCTAGTTAGTGCTGTGTAAGCGTAAGGAAATATTAGTGCCCAGTCAGTGTTCCAGGACAGAACTCATGCACTTTACATAAAGAAGATTAAAAGTCTTTGGAAAAGTTAAAAGTGAAAAAGGGCAAGTAGAGCCTTAATAGGAGCTGGTGTGTTTTATTGGATTGTTAGGCATTGAAACCAGTTTTGTCTTGCCTGGTTCCATACAAAGCTCGTCTTCAATTACTTTTAGTGGCTCCTGCTGTAGTACTTTGGCCTACAGCTATGACATATGACTCAAGTCATGGATTATTTTCTCCCAAGTTTAAATCCCCTTGAGGCACACACCAGGTTCTCCCAGTCTCCTGCATTATCCACCAAATGCAATCTGGTCCTTCAGCAGAACAAACCCCGTGAACAGGTGTGCCTTTTCCTGAGGAAGCAGCAACCCACACTGTCTTTCCCAGCCGCTGTTCTCCATTTGACTTGTTTGATTGTGACACGTGTCACATTCACAGATAAACTGTTCCATGGCTTCAGTGGGCAGGTCCACCCCTCAATCACAAGTCTATTCGTACATTGCATTGCTTCATAGGTGTTCTGATGTGTCATGGGCCCACTGAGCTGTGATAAACTCACCCTTACATTCCCAATCCACATCCACTGTAACCATTTCAGTTCTGGCAGCCTGCTGTGTGTGTTCCTTGTTTCCATGTCCTTTGGCAACACGGCTCTTGGGCATGTGAGTATCTATGTAATGTCCTTTTAGAACAGGGTTCTCTGCCCAGGCAGCAATGTTCTGTCACTGTGCAGCAGCCCAGGTGAGCTCTTTAAGCAGAAAGCAACAAGTGCTGGAAAACTGAAGTCTGAAATTAGTCCTGTGACTCACACCTTCCTCTCTCCTTGAATTCTCCACAGCTGAACACACAACACCTTTTAGAACAGAAGTGATTCCTGATCTTTCAGAAGATTGGAAGTATCCACTTCTTGGTGAAACTGCACTCTTGCAAAGCTGCAGGTTAGCATTTTGAACAGTGATAGCTTTATATGCAGGAATCTGTCACTGATGTGAGATTGCCTGAAATTTAGGCCAATCAAAATTAAAAGGAAATCTGTTTCCAGGTGGGAGTTTGAGCTAAAGGGAAAATATTTATATAGCAGGCTGGCTCTTTTTCTTTTTTTTTTTATTTCCCCTTAGACTATTATGGTAAGTCCTGAGAGAGTGCCTAGTGGGCAGCAGTGGAGACAGATATGTGATATTTATTGTCCTACCCTGAAATATAATATAGGGGTGTCAACTCCAACAAAACAATGAAGGCCTATAGACAAGAAAGAAATAAAATAGGCTGCTGAAAGGTGCAGTGTTCGTGGGAAACTGTTCAGTGCATAGGCAGCTACTGTCATCCTGATTTCTTTGCGCTGTTATGTATCATTGTGTTCTGGGTTTTCTTTTAAGATTGTGGAAAGATGCATACACATTTCTTTTTCTTCCTTTTTTATAGGTGTCAAATTACAAATAAGTAGCTACTCATAAAAGAAAGAAAAGAGGGGATTTTAACAAAATTGGCTTAAGGCCAGCTCAGAGTTTCTGCTCTGGCCTGTCACTGAGGAGTTTGTCATTACTCTTGTGCCTACAGAGAGCTTGCACTCTGTCTCTCTAGATCCTCAAGCAATATGTCAGAATTCAACTTAGCACACCAGCTGTAGTGTGTTCACTTTAGGAGCTAGAGCAGTTGTGAGGCTAATTTGGTATTCAGCAAGTCTACATTTGGTTCTCTGCACCCTTGGAGATGTCCTACCTGGCTGACTTAGTGTCTTGTTGTCCTGGGTCTGTGTTTAGAAGAAGGATAATTTTTCTAGATAAAAGTTGATGTGAATTGCTCAGAGCTCATGTAAAAACTGTTAGTGATTGATGATGGTGAAACTCTCTGGTCTAATTATTTTTACCATTAGAAATAGAATTTCCTCAGTGGCCAGTTTAAGTTGCTTGCATGAAATCATTCTTAACTACCTTTTGCAGTTGTATTGGAGTCAGTTTTGGCTCACAGGCATCGAAAAGCCCTAGGCTGAATGTGAGTGACTTGAGGCCAGTGGCACAGCACTGTTCGTCTTCCTGACGAAGCCCTTGTCTCAAGCGAGGATTGTAGAAGGCAGAGCTGATGTTGGAAAGCAACTCCTCCCCACATGTCTTCTCCATGTTGCAAGATTCAAACAATTCACAAGGTCTGTGTGGTTATAACTTTCAGCCTGTGCCTGTGCTTTTGCCAGCCACTTCCCCACTGCCTTTCTGTGTCCTGAGGGAAAGAGCTTTAGTTTTGTGTGATATGTACTTCATAAAGGGGAGTATGGTACCAGAGGCAAGCTGTAAAGTAACCAGCTTGCCCAGTGTCAATGCTTAAACAGAAGCTCAGGAACTCAGTAAAAATATAATAATCGAAGAATTTTGTCCTCCTGAGAGAAGTTAGAACTTGTATCAGTCATGTGTTACAGTTCTGCTGTTTACCATGTAGTGGAGAGAGCACACTCCTGTTGAGCACCACAGTTTTTATTTGGAGGCCTTCCTCTCTGCATTCTAAACTTCATGAATACCTGTTTCAAAGCAAAGTAGCAGATATTTTGTAAACCATCCCTGCATATAAAGATGATAGCTGTCAAAGACATCTCTGGAGATACTTTACTCTGTTTGCAGATTCTATTTCCTAAACATAATAACATGGAGTATTTACATATTTTAAAACACTTAAAAGTGACCAATATAAAATTAGAATTGTTACCTTTACAGGGTATACTAGAAAATACTGCACACTTTTTTATTTATGATGTTTGTATTTATTACATCGATGTTCTGCAGAACTTTTGGATAACCAGCAAGTGTGAAATAATTATTACCATTTTTGTTTGGGATCTAATTCTCCTTTCCATGGAAGGAAAAGTTCTTATTGTGCCATACTTTCTTGAAGAAAATGGATTTATTCTTGAAGATGCTGTGACTTTAATTAAAAAGTCTTTTCTAGAAAGCCAGTTCTACTCAAATAGGATATATGATATATGAAGAAAGGATAAGAATCATACTATGTGGCAGTAATACTTTGAAGGCACATAGGACTGCACAAAATATGGATGTAGCAGTATATTGGAACAATATCTAGAACAGACCGTGGCTGTTGTCAGAGAACAGCCAGGATAAAATAAGTAATTCAGTTCTCCACTGTTCTACTTGTAATCATGTTAATATGATTATCTACTAAGAAACACTTTGAAGATACAGCCAAGTTATAATCAATTTATAAGTAAAAACGGTGTTAGACATGCTGTGCCATTACAATTAGTGTGACTTTCTCTAGTACTTTCCCTTTTCTGTTCTTTGAAGGAACAACAGAAAACGAAGGGAATGTTGAAAGACAGTTGTGCCAGTGTCCAATTCCTAAAATAAATGGAAGGGGAAAAATCATATCAGTTTGGAGTCTTCAATGCTTTGCTGGGAGAAGCCCTTCTGCACTTAGACTCTCTGCCTTAGCGCTGAGGGATATTGGTCCTTAGGTAGTTGATGTCTGTGTCACCTTTACTTCGTGAATCACCAAACATCATATCAGCCTGAGTTTGTCATACACTGTCCAGACAATAGATCTGTGGCTGACATCTGCTTCCTTTTATTAAAGCCTTTGTTTCTGAAAACCTACAACTAAACAGATTACTGAAATAAACATCTGGCCTTTAGTAAAGGAGTAGCAAGTTGCTTTGTACAGTCAATCGTATAAGCTCTTTAAAAATCCTGTGCAGAGATCTTATCAGAAGGTTAGGTAATTGAAAACTGTCATGTTTAGCTTGTCCTCTGTGCAGACAAGATCTTCTTATATTTGTATATTTATATTATATTAAAAAAGACACATGCACACACACTCATTCTCCAAGGAGAGCTGTGCTGAGTATGAGTTTTCCATTGTAATCCTAATCAGATCAGTAAATGAATGTCATCTGTTCTGGAGATCTGAGCTGCCCTTTTCAGGAAGGATGCTAACAGCTCATTCTCTCAATGGCACGCAGTATTAACTCAGTCAGGAGCAAAGTGCTGATTCAATGCATTTAAAATATTAGTTCCTCACAATTACTTGTAGGAGCAATTATGTCGCCCCTTTTATAAGAATGAAGAGATCTTAATCATATATTAAAAATATTGACATAGAGAAACAAATTTGAACAGCATGCCAGTAGACTAATCTATAAGTGCTGTCCAATAATCACTGCATTTTAAAAAATCTGTAGGAAAAGCAGTGCAAGCTACACTTGGGTGGCTTCCTTGTTTTTCTGCTTTTTGGTGTGCTAAGAATTGTCTCTCTGCCTCCTGGTGTTGTAAGGAGTAAGGATTTGTCTGAGATGTTTAACAAGCTCACTCTTTTTCTTGTTGCAAATTAAAAGCAAACAAAGCCATCTTGTTCAAAGAAACTTACTGCGAGGAATTTTATTCACAGTGGCTGCCTTTTAAACTTTGTTAGATGTAGTGTTGTCCTAATCTCAGTGCAGTAATGGACAGACCGTGTCTGTATAATTGCTAATTGTAAATGAAATTTACTTTGTGTTAACGTTTTGCTTTGACCCAATACCATCACACTGGTGTTATGTTCCTTGAAGCACAAATAGTTAGTTATGCTGATCTGCAGTACTGCCAATTTTAACTTTGGTGTGCAGTAACTAGTTTCTCCCAGCAGTGACAGTGTTTATTTAAACAAGCTTCAGTGTACCTGCTTAGCAAAATCCTGAGCCAAATTAATTATGGCAGTGTCTGTAATCACTTCACTACAGTGATCTGGTTTCCCAGCACACTTAAGGTCTCCACAACACAGCTGGAGTCACAGTTGTAAACAGGTTGAGCTTTGTGATCTTGGCAGTTGCTGTTGAGAGAAGAACCCACCCTGGAAGTGGGATTTCTGAAGAGGGAATTCCCAAGGACCAATGGTTTTCCTGCTGGGGTAAATTGGCATAAATCCCACATGAAAGCCAGAAGGACCTAAGACATTTATGTCATAAGGAGAAACTAAATCCACATTTCCGGAATGCTTGTCCACTGTCTCAAAGACTAAGCTGCTGTTAGTTTTCCATAGCATTTGGGCAGTGGATGGCCTTTGGGATTTCTGTATAATGTCTCCTGTCTTTGATGAATCTGGTTTGAAAGAGGTGCAAAGTAGCTGCAACACCTCTTAGTTTCAGAATAAACTGCAAGGATTCAAATTTTAAAAACAAAGCTGTGTAAGTGTGGGGCTTGGACACTTGTGCTGTTTTTTGTTTTGGTTTCTTTTTCTTTTTTCTTTTACCATCATACTTAATAGACAACATCATAGTTTTGTTAATTATTGAGGCTTGGAACTAGGTGATCTTTAAGGTCCCTTCCATTCCAAGCCATTTTATGGCTCTATGATTCTTTTAAAACTTAGTGTAAAATACACTTTAAGATAACATAAATGGCCTTAAATGTGTGACACTGAAGGTCCCTCTTGCTCAGTTTTGTCCCAGCAGTGTCCATAAGCCTGAGAAAGATCACAAGCAAGTTACACATATAAAATACTTGAGTATTTTCCTTGTCTCCAGTTATTTCGCTAAAACAAATATGACCTTAATATATTTAGTAATTTGAGCCTTCTGGTGAAGCCATGTAAATATTTATCATCCTCAGTGTGCTGGGGAAATGTGCCCTGTGTGTCCACTGAGCTCTACATCCTGTCACCACGGTGAGCTTCACAGCACTCCTAGACTTCCTCCTGTTTTCCTCTGGTCCTGAAGCCCTTTGTAGCCATGGCCTGTCTCTCTGTCTCAGTTTAGAGTCAGTCAGCAGAAGGTGGCAAAGCAAAGCAAGGCTTTAGGCCATGCAAGGCTGGCAAGATTTTGCTTGTCTATAGGTGACAAGCTCACCTGCAGTAGCTTCAATTTATTTTCAACAAAGTGTGAGCTTATTAGGTCAGCTAATCCATTCCTCAGCAGCTTGGTAGAGCATGTTTAATGCTGTAAATGTTCTGGTGTTAAAACAGGAGACTCTTTCTTGCTCAGGTTACTTGGTGGCTAAGCAAGCTGCCATTGACAGTAAGGGTGAGGAGCCAGGCTTAAGCAGCCAGATAGTTAGCTTGTTAAGAAGCCTTTTTGGCCTTGAAATAACTTTTTACTTACCATCTTTATACTCCTGTCACTTTATCCCCTCATGCCATCCTGAGATATATTTTTTCCTCCTAACTGGTTTTTGTCTTTCTTGGTAACGTTCCATATCCTCAGTTGTGGGATTTTTCATCTGTATTTTTGGCTTTTCAACTTCTCCAGAGGGACTGAGCATCTGTGCGTCACTGATGATTCATGTCTGTTGTCTCCATGTCCCATTAGTTTTAGTAGCCATTTTTTAGTTAGTTTTAATCAACTACTGATGTTGCCAGAATTTTATACATTAATAAAATGTCATTAGCAGCTCTGGAAAGCAGCAAGTATCATAATTTAAAATGTCACAGTCAAAATTATATTTGCACAAGTAGTTGCCTTTTGAAGTGGGGCAGTGGGTAGCAGTTTGCTCTACTAACAGCTGCTTTGTGGATGTCTTCAGTGCATCAGTGGGAGCCACCTCCTTGCACAGGGGCAAGGCAGTGCTGCTCCAGTGATCCAGCAAAGCTGCAGCACCTGCTGCCAAGGGAGAGCTTCTTGGGATGGTGACAAGGGGATTGCAGTAACTTGCTGCTGATGCAGAAGGAGGGAACCACTGCCTGGCCAAAACCAGTGAATGCTGGTGTCCGTCCTCTGTGGGAGGCAGAATGTCCCACAGAGTTTTTCCAAATGGAAGCTGCTGGCTTGCCAGTTGGAGTTTGGCTCTTCCGTGTGTATGAAATGCTCAACTTCCAGTGAGCTTGGCACCATTTTGCTTCTTCAGCCTCTGCATCCACTACTGGTAGCAGTGGGATGTTTTTTATGTGACATAAGAATTTTCATGTCCTCGCCCACGGATTTAATGTCTTGACATGTGGCCCAAATCCACACAGACTCTCTCTTCTTAAAAAGGTAAGATCAAAGGCAGGGTCTTTTGGATCATCTGTTATCTCGTATGTGTTACAGGAAAAGCCAGGGATACCCACTCCTACCACATGCCAAAGCACAACCATTTATTCCCTGAGATCATATTTCTCAATAATCTCTTAAGAAAGGACCATGCTAAAGTGATTTCTTAAAATTGGACTATTTGTGCATTTTTGTACTATTTTTTTCACATTTGAATATTTTGAGATTGTATGTCGTAATTGCAAAGATTAGGAGGAAAGTTGTCCTATTTAAAATTTTGCTATTACTAAAAGCATGTTGCTTCTTCTCCCCTATCCCCATGAAAGTAAGTGTCAATAGCATTTTGATACATTTTACAACGCAGATATTCCTTTCAGTACTCTTCCAGCTTATGCCATGGCTTAGTTGATTTGTTTACTTTATTTAGATTTACTTTCAAGCTATTCACTTTAAATTTATGTTAATTCAGAAATTAGCATATGCTGTGTTTTAAGAAAACAAAAATGTAAGGCTATCTTTAGAAGGTTTAGTCTTTCTACTTACGTCAGCTAATATGTCCCAGGCCTGGTGACCATTAGACACTCCTGCTGGCCTCTCTGTCTTTCAGGGCCAAAGCTTTTAGTAGAGGGTTAGGCTGGGAAATTGCAGCTGTGGGTTGTGGCTTTTTTGGGTGGGCTGAGGCTTTTTGAATAACTGTGCACCTGCAACCTATCACTTAGCGACAATAGTTGTGTTCATACAGATATAGCAGTATATTATTATCAAAATGCTGATAAAGCATTTTTATCTAGTTCACCATAAAGGTTCTATGAGAAATTCTGCACATCTGCAGGATGATGGTTCATCTCATGGGAGGCATATTATTCCTGCTACGGTGACTATGCATTTTCTGTCCAAAAAATCATTTATTTTACATTGGTGGAGAGAAAAAAAAAAAAAAAGAGCAAAGAGAAGTAAAGTCTTCCTCTACAAGCACACACTTTCCTTACAAAGTTGTTTCACAAAATACCAACCATCCTTCTGTAAGGATATAATTCAGCTAATTGGGAATTCTCAATGAACTGTGAAGATGCAGAGAAATATTGGGAAGCAGAATGGTTGCCCAGACTGTGTTTGCTTCCTGCTTGGGATCTGAGAAGCCAAAATGTAAGCATGAGTGGATATTGGCTAGGCATGAGTAAACTTTGGTTGGAAGATAAAAAAGAACGTTCCTAATTTTTGCATATCCTATGATATTCTGAGAATAACCAGGTCAGAAGATTTCTTCTTTTCAGTTAGAGCTTATGTTTATTGTCCATGGTTCCCCTGTAACTGTGGGGTGTTTAGAAGTTGAAGAGGAGGCAGAAGTGGAAGGAAACAAATAGGCAAAGCAGCTGCTGCTGGGGAAAAACTGAGGTCCAATTTCAGGGAAAGCACTTGAAAGTATGTCCTAGCCAAAACCAGGACAAACTAACTCTGAGACATGAGCTCTCAAAAAGTAATGAGATTTAGAGGTTAGGAGCCAAAGAAGTGCCACCTTTGGGCATCAGGCACATTGGGAATGACAAGTAGGAAGCATGTGGAGGTACTGAGACTGGCTGTTATTATTCTGTGTTGAAAGCATGTATGTGCACAGTCAATATTTGAAGGGATTTCTCTTGTTGGATGCTTTCAAATCAAGCATAACCACTAGAGGTAATTGCTTTGTAGTGATGAGTACATACCTGAATTTTCCTGACATTTAAAGAGTATTTTACATTTCAGAAGTGGTTGAACAAGGCTTGATATTTCCATTTTGCAGTTATGTGGTGGAGGAAGAGTCTGAACTCTGTGCTTTATTGTTTGCTAGTTGTCGTAGACGAAATCTTTGCCAAACCATGAAGAGCACATGAAACTTCTTGGCTCCTTGCCTTATGCCAAATCCATTCTCTAAACTGTGCTCTGATTTTCTCTATTTTTTCCCCTTGAAAACTGAAGATTGTCAGCTCATATGATGATAGATGAATAGCAGGTGTCCAATGCAATAACAAATCAATAAAAGTAGTAGTTAACACTTCAAGATCAGAACCTGATTTTAGGCAGCTGAAATCTAAAAGGAGCTTAATCATGATAGTTAAGCTTGTTTTTTATCTTTATATACAATAAGTTTGTTTATTTTATATTGAACTATGTGGTTGGTTGAGGCTAAGATAAGATTGCTTATTTCAATGGATACAATGATGATGAAGTCTTTGTTCTACCATAGAAGAAATAAGGAGTTCAACTGCCTCGGGACTTTTGGAGTTTTCCATGTTAGGAAGTATTTTCTTTTTGCTAAAATGCAAATTGGAAACTTGGTCAGAAACTTATTTGTATTGTCAGGCACTTAAATACCTTTAAAATACACCCACAATAGATTTCCTTTTGATGCAAGTCTGTGTTTATACATTCCTGTCAAATAAAGTAGTGAGAGGTGTTGCAGTTAGAGAATTTGTGTTTTCCTTTCCCACTGTGGTTGGTGATATCCTTGCAGTTTAGAATAGGTTTTAGGTTTGCATAGGACAAGTGAGGGTAAGTTTCAGTATTTTCCTGAGCATTATTACATGCCCCCCTTTAGTCTAATACAAGGTATGGTATAATACAAGGCAGGAAGACATGATTACAAATGTTGACCAAACTTGTTTTCCTTTTAATTCTCTAGGATTACGATGGCTTTTTTGAATCAAAGGAGAGCAACACCGTTTTCTCCTTTCTTGGACTGAAACCTACTTAGATGTCAAAGGTCAGTGTCATGTTGCAGACTTTTCGTTGAATTCTTGAAATATTGGGAATGGATTTTCTTTGAACAGAAAGAACTCTGTGTGTTTGGTTGCACCACTGCATCGATTTTATTTTTTTTTAAATGCTGAAATGCTGGAGCAGTCAGGAGTTATATCACCTTTTTGGATAAGAATTCAGTTTTAGCAAATACACATATACAGGTCAGAAGACAAAGCCAGGTAACATCTTTCTGTTGATGGCAGTATAATAGAGGAAATTTTATTGCTATATGGAAACCTGAACACTTGTTCAAAGAGACTGTATGGTCCACCTTTTGGCAGTAGATCAGACACATAGGGGAGGATTTTTTCTTATCTTAGATACTGTAGATATAGGTGTGTTGGGTAGCAGTACTGTCTCAGGCCTGGATGGTAGCTCTTCAGTATCTAGAGTTCCTCTTCTGCCAGGAATTAATTTCTTTCTGACCCCTTGAGGGACAGGAGTGGGAAGGAACCTCAGCATAGAACTCCAAAAGCAGGTTATTTTGGCAGCCTGCCTTGCTTTGTAGCTTGGAGAACTAGTCCTAGGAAAAAGATGATATTCTGCTGCAATCTGAAATACTAGGTTCTGTGCAGCACTATTCTTTGAAAATAATCCTGTTGTAAACTTGGAGGAGTGTCTCTATGAACGATCTACTCCAGTCTGGTGGTACTTCAGAGCGATACCAGCCTCAGCTGCTAAGTGGACCAAAGTTAGAGGCACCTTCTATGCAAATGTCACAGGCCCAAGAGATGAGAATGTATTCATAACATTAATATTATGCTAATAATAAAATAATAATTAATAATTATTAATACTTTTTTTGTCTTTTCAGTAGGAGTCAGAGCCCTGGAAAGCCCATGCGAAGTATCAACAAGCACATTCCTGAATGAATGACCCTGTTCTTCAGCACGTATCAGCCTCCCTAACTGATCACTGTGATAGAGCAAACATGCATCACTAGTAGTAGTCTGCTTGCCATGAGTTGGTGCTCTCCAGTAATGTGGAGCTAATAACTCACATACAAAACAGGATTAAGGCTGGGCTACTCATCTTCCTTTTTAAAAATACTCACTGTTGATGTTTCACTTTTGTCTTTGGACTGCTTTTGCAACTGGCCCTGATATTCTAACAGGCATGTTATGTTTGAGAATAAGGAATAGAAGTGTAGGGCTTCTATCGTTCATGGATATACATATGCAGTCAGATTCCTTACCTTTTTTAATTCTTTCCAAGTTAGCTCATTATGATAGTTAAAGTGCTGGTGATTATTAGGATGTTTGTGCTGGCTGTGATCCAGAAGATGACAAACATCAATCTTGAGATCTCAATCTAAGCCAATAATTTCTGTATTTTTGTTCTACATTTATTTATTGTGATGTTTATTCTAGATCATGGTTATTTTAAGAGACATGGGCTGCTAATACTGTTAATGAAAACTAGATTTGTCTAATGGTGCACATTGCAACTGACTGTTTAAAACCAGTTCCTATCATGAGGAAGGTGCCAAAAGTGAAATATTTTGACAAGTTTCCTGTTCTAAAAGCAGGTAAAATGTGCAGGAAAACACTTGATGGAAATACTGGGGACTTGAAGAACTAAAGGGGTCTCATAGCTAATGATAATGTGAAATTATTTCTTAACTGAGAAAGTCTTAACATGCAAGGTTGGAGCTTTGTAGTTGGACTGTCTTAAAATGAAATTTTGCCAAAACCTTCAGTTTACCTCCAGTAACACACAGCTCCACCACAAGCCACATGAGGAGGATACTTTGAGAGCCAGGGCTCAGTCCATTGAATGGTTAAACACTCTGCCATGGCCCAAGGGCAGACCTAACTTGCTTAGCTGTTGTCCTGGTTATATCTCCAGATGTGGCCATGTGGTCATGCTTTAAAGGCAGTGAGAAAGCTGAATGTGGGCTTTGCTGGGTGAGGCCACAGTGACAGCTCAGTTGAGGAACAGGAGTCAAGTAAGGGGAGAATATTCCAGGGGGACTGTGTTGATGCACACAGAATTTAGGCCCATGACTTGCCAATAACCATTACAAAATGCATTCTAGATGTCAAATTGCATTATGCATCTTGAATTGAGTCTGGCTATGGAAATAACAGCTATGCTGTAATGTAGCTTTTACTCAAGTGATATTATAATGACAGGGTAGAGTCATCACAGTGAATGTCCTTGTGTCTTTGGGTAATGAAAGACAACCACTATGTGGAAAAACTTCTTTGCAATCACAGCATCACTCAGACTGTGTAGCTTAAAGGAAGCCAGACTTGTAAGAAGTGTCACACTGTGCAACAAATCACATGTTCTGTTAGTATCAGTAAACATGGCATATGAGACCTGTTAGTTGGAAGGGACAACAGTTGGAGGTCATCTGGCCCAGCACTGTCAAAGTCAGGGCTAATGACAACACTGGCTTGGATCACATATGGCTTTGTCTAGCAGAGCATTAAAAATATCCAAGGATGATCTCGTAACTCTCTAGGTAACCTGTGCCATTGCTGCAGTGCTTTCCTAGTGAAAACTTTCTTTTAAAGTCCAGCTTCGACTCCTAGACTGTCACTTGTGACTGTTGCCTTTGCTGTGTTTTCTGGCCCTCACAGGAAGAGATTGGCACCTCGAGTGCGTTGTAGTGTACCATTAGATCACCTCTTAACCTTCTTTGTACCAGACTGAACCTGCATCATCAGCTAAGTTAAAGGGCTAGATGGAGCAAGAGCACACACAGATTTGAAGTCCATGGTTGTATTTACTGGTCAAAGTCTTAGCCCCAGCACCTCCTCTAGAAGATTCCTGAATGGGCATTCATAAATGCATGTGCATTTTTAAGGAATATGTTGTCTGTGTTAAGGTACTGTGACATTCTTGTAACCAATCCCATATTTTCATGAGACTTGAACCTCACTATAGGAAGAGAATGATATGAGTTGGAGCTGTGCATTGTTAACTTCACCATGGCAACAGGTGAAGGAACTATTCCTAAAAAGATGTTAAATATTTAACTTTGTAAATGAATACAGATATAAATTTGCATAATTGTGCAGTTGATTACAGAGAAGCCATCCTGGAATTATCATGTACTTGATATGTTGTAAACTTTGAGAACTGCCTGAAGTCCCAGGTTTGAAAAATTTACCTAAGTGTGCAAGTATATACAGGAGTATTCCTGGATGAAATCCCAGGCTTACTGCTGTGAAAGGCCATGCTGATTTCTCCAGGGATTAGATCAGTATGACAAAACTCCTCTGGAATTTTGGTAATTGTAGAATAGATGGCTCTCGTTTAGCAGAGAGTTAGTCCTGTTACAGCTGTTAAGTAAACGTAGCTTATTTCAGAGCACACACGTGGGCATAAGCAGTTGTGTGGAGGACAACACTAGCTCCAAAGATATCCTGCTTGCTTGTATGGATTGGCAGTGTAAGTCCCTTAGAATATGTGCTTTAGAATTATAAGTAGCTAGTCAAAAAAAAAAAGAGAATATATATATACATATATATAAAGGAGTTGTTGGAATGTGAATTTGGTCTGTTGTGAAGCAGCCTTATTTTTGTAATTAAATCAAGTAGAGTTCTAGTTTGTTACATAAGATGATCTGGAATTTTTTAAACCAGTTTTGTAATAGTGAAATGTAGCTATCAGGTAACTGAAAAGGTCTGGGGAAACTAGAGACATTTGTTGAAAGAAACAGCAAATTCTTTATTCTGTTTAAAATTTTTGCATATAAAGGTATATTTGAGAACCAAATGATCCAAATTTCTAGCTAATGCTCGTAACTACCCCACTTTCTAAAATGGAGAGCAGTGTGAATTAAACTGATCTTTGTACCTAGCTAAAGTTGCTGTGTGGGCTGACGTGCACGTGCACATTCACTGTATCAGTGGTTTTGATAGAGGTGGTGTTTTTTGTGCCACACAATACTGGATAGTGCCTTGCCAGAAAGAGGACTGTTTCCATAGGGTCTTCTTAGATGTGCTTAAACTTTGAATGAAGAAAGGGGTAGTTTCTATATTGCTATTTTTTTAATAATACAGTAAATTGATTTTGAGGCCTGACTCAAAAGGCACACGCTTTGTAAGACTGAAACAGTTTTTGATGAGTCTTCTGAACTTCTGATTTTTCTTAGGTGACTTTCTTTTATTTTTCTTTTCCTTTTTGTTGACTGTCTAGAATCAAACTTTCTAAGGGAAGTGGACCCGGAATAAAGCCCATAAATCCATGTTTACACTTACTTTAAAGTAAGTATCTGATTCAAGTGTTGAGCAGCCCAAGTGCTATGACTGAAGTGAAGAGTAGCTGCCAAGCTCTCAGTGGATTTCTTGGTTGTCCCTCCCTGCCTTTGTCCCCCATCAGGCCATTTATTTGGGGAGTCCTACTCAGGCAATACCATGGTTCAGAAGTAGGATCCTAAAGTTTTAGGCAGTGCCTTGTGTGGCACTTCACAGGAGTGCAAGAATGGTATGGTCACCAGGAAAGTGCCAAATCCCATTAGTCTTCAGTGACTTACTCACTGATTTCATTAGATCTTGGCACAAACAGTGGGAGGAGGATGGAATCCCATGTGTTCACCCTGCACAGAGGGCGGGAGTGGCAGGCATAGTGCAGAATGGTCCATGGCTTGTACAGCACCCTGACCAGTGCTTCTCACAGGGGCCTCTGGCTGGCAGTGCCATGTGTGAAACCACACAGCACGGCTTTCCACAGGACTCCAGCTGCATCGCCTCCTATCCTTCACCCTCTTGCTCCCCAGGGAATTTGGGAGGGAAAACAGAGAACAGTTTCTTGAGAGCAGTTCTTCAGCCAGGGCAGATCTAGCTAACTTCCATCTTCCTACTCTTTACCTCTTCCTAATGTGTGTCATCCTGTGCTGTGTAGACCTACCTGTGTGCAAAGCTTCCACTCCTGGCCCTCTGTAATATCCCTGTGAGGTCACAAATGCAGAGCTGGTATTCACCTTCACGGCGTCAGTGTTCTGTAACTCAGTAGGGGAGGGAGCACGTTCCATCCTAGGCCATGTACACGTTATGTGTTAAATTATGTTCACCTAATAAAAAATTGTAATTCAGAAAACACGTTTGCACTGTGTTTTATGTGCCAAAGGAAACAATTCTTGCTGCAGCTCACTCTGGTGACAGCCTGGTACTTTGTTTTGGGCACCACTGAACTTTTCACCTGGGAAGGGTGAGCGTCGTTCTTTAAGATGCTAAATGGCTTGGAACCATGGTGGATCCATGGGAATTGCAATGTGCAGAATACCTGCTGGCTTAGTGTCTCCCCAGGTAAATAATAGTGAAGAAAAAAAAAAGGATGATTTATTGTCTTCCATTTTTTGTGTTTGGGTTAGCTGATAAATACCACAGAAATAAAGGACAGATCCTTTAGGGCAACTTGAACATTGGGGCCAGGAAGTTTTTACACACTGAAGTTTTGCTCCTAGAGCTAAAATCTTCACTGCTTTTTATTGTCTGAAAGAAATGTGAGTTCCTGGTTTGCCTAACCATTTTGTTAATCCATAGCAGATAATGAAATATGTTTTACCAGGTAAGTGGCTAGCCAAAAGTACAAGTTTGCATTACTGCAGTCTTGCCTTGATTCTCAGTCTATGTTTTTTAATATCTTCCTGTTTAAAATGTGCCCCCTATCTCTAATGTGAGCAGTGCTATGAAAGCTCTGCCCATTTGTGACTTCTGCACCCTGGAGCAAGGTTCTGTGCCACATGCTCTAAGACAAGAGGTACGGATGGAAAAGGCAAGCCTGAAATGCCTGCAGTGGAATCCTCAGCTGTAGGATCAGTAGCACCTCTCTGAAGTGAGCTGAGCTGTAGTAGCTCAGCTGTTATGTCATGGTGGGTACAAGCGGACAGATTTTGCTGCATGGGTGGGCAGAAGCTTCTTGATTTGCAGACATGAAGTGATGTTCTGTGTCACTTTGCTCATGTAGCATCACAGCCTGCACTCTGTAAAGCTGTGACACCCACATTCCTCCTACCCAGCTGTTGAGCAATACACTGAGAGCAGTAAGCAGGCAGAGGTCACACGGTGTGGGATGCTTTGCCTCTAGCTGTCATCCTCCTGTGCATCCCAGTTCAGTGTCTGCTCCCTGTGCCAGGGGAGCATCAGTGGGAAAAAGTGCTTGAAAGTCATGACTGTGTTTGCACACGTGCACATGTGTGGCTGCCAGTCAGTCTTCAGCTCATTCCTACCCCAGAGCTGTTGGTCTGGGCTGTGAGAAGGTCCACCTGAACTTGCTCACTTGCTTGATTTGCTTTGTAGTTGTGGGAAGGACTGGCCTTCTTCTTTCCATAGGCTTCAACCAAGCTGGCACTGGAGGTGCCTTGACACTCTCATCTGAAGTGACCTCCCTCAGGCTGCATCGTGTAGCACAAGCAAACATTCTGGGTGTAAGTCCTCCATACACTGATTTCTTTAAAGGCGACCATTGCATGTGATTCAATTCCCTGATGAACTTGGGAAGCGTTAGAAAGTTATAGGATTAAGGAATTAGCACCCTGAAGAAAAGGTCATCTGGAGTCTGGAAAAATTGTATTTAGAAGGCAAGAAAGAAATTATTGGATTCTGACTTGGAAACAGGACGTTCAGAAGCAGTCTTTGAGAAATGTCTGCCAATCTCAAGCAGCTTGGTTGCCCCATCCAGTTCAGCTGTCCACAATACATACATCTAGTTCAGTAGAGAAATCTCAGAGAAATATTCAGGAGTCAAACAATTTATGCCTTAAAAATAATGCTACTTCTCTGCTCTAGAGGCTCTCAGACACAAAGCCAGTGGTAGGTAGGCACAGGAGGTGAAAACTTCCTTCGTGTCTGGGGAAGCCGGCAGAGCATGTACACTCTGTCCTTCTCTCCAGGGATGGTCCCAGTGGGCACCCTGTAAGGAAGAGTCCTTAGGTGATAGTGCTGCCATTCTTAGAAGACACCTCACATCCTGCAGCAGCCCTGCATCCACCTGGGGATGCTTCCTGTTCCCTGCTGATTGAGAAGAAAAGTATTTTTCACTTACCAGGAATAACCATCGCACTGGTTCAGTGCCTCTCAAACCTCAGAGACCATATACCTCTTCCAGTCCAGGTGCTATCTCTGTCACCTGCTCAGCAAACACTGCTTACCTTTCCTTTGTAAAGCTCTGGAGATCAAGAGCAATTCCACTGAAATCAATGAACATCAAGATGTGTAAAATAAGAGCTGAGCCAACATCTCTCTGTGTTACAGCACCTTCCACAAATAAACTTGGGAGATTGAGTTACTCTGCTGGGAACCCAGAAGAAAAAATTAGTAGCTTGGTTTTTTTGCCTTTTTTCTTTGAGTGAGACACTTCAAGTATCAGCAAGATTTTGCAAACACCTCACTGTCAGTGTTGAGTCTAGCAGGGCTTCCAGCCCCAGGTGTCAAACAAAAGCCATGACTTCTTCTCTGACCAGATCACTGCTGCCTGCACCTGTGCACAAGAGATTTATTTCACTGATGTTGACTAAAGGAGTGAGAAGCAGATCAGTGCTGGCATGGAGACAAACCCACAGAGGGTGATCAGGAAGGAGCTGAGGGGCAAGGCCAGGCAAAGAACATGGGGCTGCAGCAGGTGAGGTTTGATGAAGATAACAGCTCAGATCTGGACCATCCTGTTTCTCCAGCTGCTGCTAGATCATTCTTCCTCTTCATTAAGTACTGCCAGTTCACACTTGCAGATAGGAAAAGGATAATTATCGGATTTAATGGTCTATGCATGCATTTCCAAGATAGCCAATTTTCCTTCTTCTCTGCCAATTTGTGTGCCAACTTGTCTTCCACAGGGCAAAGCTGCAAAGGGGGGCACACACGGTGGTGGAGATGGTGTGGGCGCTGCCACCGTGGGGTTCCAGTCTCACAGCACATAAACACTGGTCCATCCCTCTCTCCCCATTTTCAAAATCCATCCTATGGAGCCTTCAGCCAAGGGTGCAGCAGTGCAAATGGCTCTTCCCTTCTTTTTTTCTTTAGCTTCTCTTTATTTCACAGCTTTATATCCTTAATGGGGGTAGACAGAAAGAATATAAGTGGGAAGAGGCAGAAGTGGATGATGTACTGACCAGACTTTCATGTGCAAGAACTGAGAAAGCTGACTCACTCTTAAGCATGATATGAGCAGCATGCTAATGTGTTCAAAATGCAAAACTTTTATAATTTAGTTGTAAATTGTCTAATCAAAGCTCTTTGTGGACAGAACTCCAATTCTTTCTGCCTCAGCTTCCTTTGCCTACACATCATATCATCATCTTTAAGCTATTGCCTAATGACTGTCTCTGCTGGGAAGTCTTGCAGAGTCCTTCAGTGACATCACCTGTGTGCAGCAGTGACATGGCCATATGTCACCTCCAGAAGACAGGAAATCTGCTTGCTGAGCTGTCTGTAGTGCCCCAGGCACTGTGCCTGGCCAGCACTGCAGCCCATGGAGTCAGGGTATCCCACTGCTTTCATGCTGTGCTGCACTCATCAGCACTGGTGGTACAATTTTCCTTCAACACATTTTCTTCCCTGGGTTTTCATAGCTTTAAATCCTCTGTTTTAATTCCTGGGTTTATTGGATATGCTTTTTTCTTGTAGATTTCTTCTGTGAGTGGCATAAATTTGAGTTTAAGCCATGAGAGGGCTTTTAGGTCAGGACAGCTGTACAGCATTGCTGTGAAATATGCCCTTGAATCATTAAATTGCTGTAGCATCAGTACTGTTCCAGACGGACCATAATACTTAAGCTTTAAGTGACCAATTCGTGTCCTTAGGAACATTCTCTCTCTGAACAAAATGTGGGTATCCATCAAACCCACTTACACCTACTGTCACCTACAGAGGGGATGGCATTCCAGTGTAACAAATTTCATGGTCTGAATTAAATATTCAACCTAAAGGAGATCTCGAGTAACAAAGACAAGTACTCTGCTGCTTCTGTCATCACAGTCTGTTTCATAAAACTACCTGGCTCTAGCTAAAAGCACCACACTGGGTCTGGGTTGATATTTTTTTCACTTTTTTATTTTAGCTCTTCTATACCAGTTGGAAGGTTGTCTCAAAATTCCAATTCTCTTGCACCAAAAAAACCCCATTTCTTCCAAATTCCAGCTGAACATTTTCTTGGCCTGCTTGTCTTTGTTACCCTTCTCCTTTCGTTTAAATCAGTCTCCCTCACAGGCATTATGAGCTGGTTTCCCTTACTGCCTTAGCTATGCTTCTGCCTGGTAGAAAAAGCAGCTGAACCAGTGCAGAGTTCAGTTCTCTCTCTGTTGGCACCACTGATGTTCAGGGCCAACTGAGATCCCTGGGATGAGGAGATCCCCTCAATACAATGGCATGGAGTAACTGTGAAGCAAGCCTGGAATGGCCTCTTAAATTACTTCAGCTACCAAAATTCATAATTAGAGATGATCCTGATACTTGCTTTCAGTCTCTCGACAGAAGTGTTGCCATTTAGCAGTTTCCCATTTTAGCCCTGACTGAGCTATTGCTCCAATTTAGTGTGTTTCCTGAGCATATCATGTGGGTAGATGAAAGAACTGCACTTCCTAAATACATGAATTAAACATTCTCTTGACAGACTTTAACCTTCAGTTAATCCAAAGGTGTCATAAAAATCCATAGCCAAGGATGTGGTCCTTGAAGTTACAACAGTAGCCAGAGTGAAATACAGATTCTGAAAAGACCATGAGTAGACAGTTGTCTTTTAAAATTTTATTCCTGTTTAATAGATATATATATATTAAAAAAATGTTGGTAAAGGCAGATCCTAATTCCCCACTAATCTGAACAAGGAACATGACTCTCCTTGGCAGACAGTAGTTACTTTGGCCTAAAATCCTGTACATGATAGCTTTGACAGCAGTTGCAGTTGTGGCTCTGTTTGTGTGTTGTGGTGAGCAAGATAAGGGCAATGGGCACTTTTCCCTGAGCCTGTACACAACGTCTCCTGCCTTTCAGCAGTCAAATGCTGTTGCTGCACAAGGCTTGGGCTCTCCCTCGTCCCTCTCCTTTGCCAGTTCTTGCTGCTGCCTCTCATTCACCTTCAGTGCAGTGCTGCTACCTGGCTTTCCTGCACATCACAAAAATCACTGGGTTTGTCCCAGAAAATCACTCTTGTGGTGTTTGGTCCCTGCATATATCCTTCAACAGGATCGCACAACTGAAGCCTCCCCTCCTTGTCATACCATTCTAGTTGGACTTTCAGCACATTTATCAGTGTATTTTCCTTTCTTCCCTCCTTGCTTTACACTTTGTCATGTCTTCAAATAAAACTTCTGTGCCGGTGGCCTCTTCTCTTTGCTTTCCTCCCCAGCTTCACATCGATCTCCCTGCCTTACGTCACCTGCTGAGAGGCTATGAAGATATGTGAGACATTTTGGGATATCTGATAAGGGGAAATGTAAGAAACATACTGAGTACCTTCTTCACAGGATGATCAGTTGTCATCACAAAGCATCACCCACCAGAAAACACCTCTCACTGTGGCAGCCTAAACCTCTCAGAGCAGATGCATCACTGTCCCAAGGGTTGCTATGGAGTTCATACTTTCCAAACCCCAAATGGGATGCATACTTTTATGTCTAATAACAATAAGAAAAACACTTTTGCATATGTCCTAAAACTACAGAGTATAAAACATGAAAAGGTGACTGCTTCAGGTGCTTTTCCCAGCTAAAGGCTGCAGGCAGTTCTGATCATTGTAACTTTACAGGGTCTTCTTTACCATTAAGACCTGCTCAACATCCTCTCACAGGGTTATTTATGACCTAAGGTTTAATTTAAACTGTCTTCAGGGATGGTGGTGCTTGAAACTAGAAATACATTTCAGGTTTTCGTAGCTTCTTCTATTCCACCCAACTGCATCATGATACCTGTTTGTTAACAATGTCTTCAACCAATCAGCAGCAACAGCCCTTGTGAAAGATGCTCTTAGAGACTTAACTCTATAGGGGATCGATAAAGGCAGACTAAACAGTGGTTGTACCTTCTTGAAGAGCTTTTTGACATTCTGGAGAATAAAAAGTGAACAGAAAGGATGAAAAGAAGGTGAAGTTAGAGAATGAGGTCTGTAGTGAATATGGTCTTTACACCGTGCTGACTAAAGATCTTCACATTAGAGGGATTTAGGAAAATGTTGTCCACTTCTGTTGTAGAATACAGAGATGGAAAATAAGCCAATGCAACAAATAAATTGGCTATTTCCACAATCTCCTTAAAAGATAGAAGCCTCAAAGAGAGTAGATAAGTTGACTTTTTTTTTTTGTGCACTTTAATCCCCCTTGTTTTTCACTGAGAAAAGCTTTGATGGAAAATTATTTTACCAGCAGGTCCATTAATAGTAAGTTCACCCTTATATAAATTAGCATAGGAAGGTGTTGAATAGACTTCTGTTCCTCCAGCACTTCCTTATCTATCTGTTGTTGGAAGATCCTGCTGTAACACCATCAGCACACACTGGCATGGCATTTGCCATCCTGATCAGGGGCCTACAGTAATCCTCTTCTGCTCACCTCAGTGTAGAGCATACCTGCTTTGGAAAAGCACCCCTGTGTTATCATGGACATCTGGTCCAACAGTGCATAGTGAGAAACCATGTTGCCAAGGAGTGGTAGCCCAGGGGAAAATTGGAGACTGGCCTTTTCAAAACATGAGGTCACAGATTTGCATCTTGGCTTGCTTTGGAGGACCATCTCCTTTGGTGCTGCCACAAAGGGTCAGTCCTGTATCAGAGACAATGAAGCCAGGAAAAGGGAAGGAGCTTGGCCCAGCCATGGTGTGGGTGGAAGAGAAGAGTCGGGATGTGCTGTCTGTCACTGACATCTAGAGGACAGCATAGACTGTATGTACATTGTGAAACATGAAGTAACCAAACCTGGGCACAGGGATGCTCCCAGCTGACACTCGCTGGCTTTCCAAACTGATGTTCATGCTACTTTTAAGCATTTTACCCAGTTTGAACACTGACATGGCATTTTTTGTTGTTGGTGAGACACCATCACTGCTGTCTTCTGTGGGTGCCTTCTCATCTTCTTCTCCCCAGCCAACACAAAATTTGAGATTGACCAAACCAACTGGCAGCAACAGAAGTTCCCTCACAGGGGCAACATGCCAGCAGCTGCATCACCCCCCATGACGGTGAAGTCCATGGGCTTTATTCAACCAAGTGAGAGATGTCAGGCACTGGCAGAGCCCCGTGGCTCTAATGGTGGGATCCATGGGCACCTGCTTGGTACCCTGTGCTGGTAGGAGGCTGTGGGATGCTGCTGGGTGCCATATGGTACAAGCCCTGTTGCAATGTGTGTCTTCTGTCCCACTGTGCTGTGGTTGAGAGCTGGATGGGGTCCCTTTGATTGGAGGAATGTCTGGGAGCATTATGTGATCTGTTGCCATCCATTTGTACCATGAATACTTTCCATGTGCCTATAAAGAACTTGTTCAAGCCTCTGTTAATGCAAGATAAGCCAGCTTTTAAAATTAAAGAAAATAAGTAGGGAGGCTCCTGAGAAATTAGTTTTAATTTTAGAGACATATTTTCACAGTAGGCTCCTCTTCTTGGCACAGCTTAAGGAGAAAAAAAATCAAAGTTATTATAGACAGGCCACCTTCTCCATGTCTTTCTGCTGACACCAAGCTTTAGCAGATATAGAAAACAACTGAAGAGGCTGAAATGTAATTCATACAATTTCCAGGAAGCTTTAGAGGGATTATTTTTAGCTTATGTTTGCAGCTCTTTGAACTGGGTTGGTTTCTTTTGCCCTAGGAGGTGATCAGTAATCACTCCAAGCTAAGGAGCTGCTGCTTCTGCGTCAACAAGGACAGCACCAACAGACATAAAGGAATCATTATCCCACTCAGCACTTGTCAGGACACTCCTGGTACATCGTGTTCAGTTATGGTCCCTGCTATGCAGATACAGAGGTGGACAGGCTGGAGGTGGTGGTGGTCCAGAGAAGGGCCACAAAGATGATTGAAGGACTGGGAAGACTCCACATTAGGAAAGACTGAAAGAGCTGCATTTGTTCAACCTTGAGAAGAGAAAGCTTAGGGGAGATGTTATAACCATCTCCAGTATTTAAAGGGTGGCTACAAAGAAGGTGAAGGCTCCTTTTTCACAAGGAATTACACAGAAAATATTAGGGGCAAGGAGTGCAAGTTACTCCTGGGGAGTTTTTGACTGGACGCAAGGGGAAAATTTTTCACAATGAGAACAGTCAGCCATTGGAATAATCTCCTTAGGGAAGTGGTGGTTTTCCCAGCACTAGACACTTTGGCTGGACCATCTTGCCTAGACCATGTTCTTGCCAAAAAAAATGTTGGACTAGATTATCTGTGAGGTGCCTTCCAGCCTGGTGTTCTGTGGTTCTATGATTCCTCTGAAAGTGGCTGAAAGTGCATGTAGCAGCTCACTGCTCTGCTTAGACCATGTCAGATTGGTGCTTCAGTGGTTAGTTTCCCAGGATCAGGGGATTACCCTAGACCTTGGTTTTCCAGCACTCCTGAACAGTCTGTCCTCGTAAAGAAACTAAACAGAATAGTAAAAGGATGAGTAAACTGTTTTGCACAAAGCTAATAAAAATTTATAGAGGGATTTTAATTGAGCACTGCATTTAATTAGCCTTTCCCATGCCTTCAGCTTTGTCTTCTGCATTAACCAGGCTGAGGTCAGGTAAGGCTGTATGTGTAACCTGTGTCACTTCTTCCCAGCAGCTCTGCACAGCAGCTGAGCAGTGCTCCAGTCAGCCACCCTCATTGCTGCTCAATTTGCTTCTGGGGAACCTCCTGCCAATTTCTTTTGCAAGCAGTGGATCCCAGTGGCTGACATTTGCAGGGACTTCCCCTATTTTATTGAATTCATGACAGATATTCAGGAGAAAGAAGTCACCAATTAGCATGGTCCTCATGCCTGTGGTGATAGAGATGGCCTTTCTGCTTCTCCTGCACACCATGCCATGAGAAGCAGACAAACATAACCAAAAGAAAGTGGGAAAACCTATTCATCTGCAATGAAAACATGTTATGCGTGGAAAATAAATTGGGCAGTGGACTCCTGATGGTGTCTCAGTAGAGCTGAATAGCACAGGGATTGACTTCTTCACAAAGCTTCAAGATTGCAAAGTTGTGCCCTGTAACAAAACTCTCAAATCCTTATTTTTTCACTCTATAAAAGCAGCCAGTAGCTGCTGTGCTCAGACCAAGGAAATTTCTTCAGTGGATGGAGAAAGGTTACATTATTCCTCCTCCCTGTTTCCCCCAAAATGAAGGGCTGTCAGGTACAGTTTCAGCATGCACCCTAGTGAAGGACATATATGGATGAGGTAGAAATGGTCTCAGGGGACATCACTGCCCTGGCACATGAGGCACCTCTCTGGAGTGCTCCCGCATGAGGACAATAGCTTTGGGGGTCACCCTGCACCCCCTGAGACAGCCATTGTGGGGGACAGTGCCTGCATGCCAGGGGAAGACCGAAGCAAGTCCAGGGGCTCCTCTCAGTGCCATGCAGGGACACCCCAGCACTCCAGCCAGCTGCTAAAGGAAATCAATTTTAAAAGCAGATGGTTTAATTAGAGCACTAAGCTCCCTCATTGTAATCCTGCATCTCCGGATAGTTTTACTGTTTTATTAACAACTCTCTTGTACTTTACCGTTACCTGACAGATGCTTTCATATAGGTTTATATAAAGTCCTGTTTCCATCCCTACCTTGCCTAGAAATAAAGAGGAGCTGAAATACAGATTAATAATCATATGCAGAGTGAAATATTTACCACACACATTTTGAAAGTGAAATATGCGATTTTAAGCCAGTTTTACAAGGTTTATTGCTCCACAGCAGTATGTACGTGCCTAGGAGTGGTTTCTCCAGGGAATCAGCTGTTTTGCTGAGGCTGACAGGAGCTTTGTGCCACTGGGGGAGAGGCAGAGTGAAACATCTCTCCTTGCACAGGCACACAGAAATGGGAAAAACCCCTCAGAGATTTTCAATGCTGCTGTTGCCAGACAGAAAATTAGGTTGTGATTAGACAGGCCCTTGTGAAAAGGTGTTGCTTTTTCTCAATTCATTACTGAGCAGTGAGACTGAATTAGGTAGCATGTCACAAGTTCATCAAAATTTGTGGAGTACAGTTAGCCCTCCTTATTGCTGAGTTCAAGGAAGCACTCACAGAAAGCAGGAACTCACCATCAATGGTGCCCCTGTGCACTCGCTTGGCTGGATAGGCTAAAGGACCAAGAGGTGTAACAGGTACATTTTGAAAGCAGCTGCTTTCAAAATATGGCCATAGCAGCCACAGGACATAAACAGCACCATTGTTTAAATATTGGTTACAACCCTTCAACATTAAGGATTCCATCAAGATCATAACAACTCTATAAGCACCTTCTCGATGCCCCCACCTCATCAGCTGGATTTATGACTGAATAAATGCATCATCACTCTGTTGACATTAATTACAGTCCAAAACCTGAATGCATTCTTTACCTTTGTGCCACTTTATTCAATCTAGAAAACATACAAACACTAGGATGTGGCTTAACTCCATTTAAGATAAGTAAATTAATGTTCTTATGTGAGCAAGGAATCAAAGTTCCCATTACTGCAAATGGACAACTAGAGAAGGCTACTTGAATGCAGTCATTAAGCCTGGCCCCAAATCCTGTCTTCTGCGAAAAAGACAACTAATCTCCAAATTGTATTCCATGTCCATCTCTGATGCACCCACTGTCACAGCTTCCAAACCTCCAGGGACACATTTTCTTCCTGCTTGTTCTACTACAATTACCCAAAACTTTGCCATAGGCAGTGTGAGGCAAGAATTTGGGGATGGAGGGAAATAAGAAAAAGTTTGCTTGAAGTCGTTTTAGAAGTGGTTATCTTTTACTGAAAGAAACTCATTTCAGCATAAAATGAAAGGCCACTTTAAGCAATTTGTTCTTACAAGAACTTTAGAGGCCTTAGCTGTGATTAAGTTTTCCTCCAAACCTGTATTTTGCATTACACTTGTCACAATAAATATAAGCTCAGAAAATATTCAGTATTTATTTTAACTGGCATATCTATATCTTAAGGATGGACTATCAGTAGGCCCTGTATATCATTATCTTCTTCAAAAAAAACCCTTTAAAAAACAAAGGTGATCTGAGGAAGGATATTTGGCAGTAAAATCAACTCTCAATAGAAGTGTCTCCTCATAGCACCTGGAATCACAGATCCTCACTGCACAGTGACTGACTCCAACATGCACCTTCTGCCACCTTAATGCAGATCAAGCAATGCATGAGCTTGGGCAAAAAAGCAGCCATGGCATCATCTGGGCAGCAGTGGTCGCATCTTCTCAGTGTTAATATGGAACCCCCAAATTACATCATGATTGTGCTTCCCTCTGCAAACGGCTGGATTTCTTTTCCACTGAAAATACGCTTATTGCTAATAAGGTAGTAACATGGTTGTACCTGCTTTTACATATCAAAAAAGAGCAGAACATCCTTGAATTGCTATTGAGGGAAGGGCAAGAGGGCCAGGGAATAGGACAATCTCAACATTCCCTAATACATTTCTTTTAATGAATGGCATTTAATAAATGATAAGCACTATATGTTACAGGCTCTGCAGGTTAACTAAAAGAGGTCATAAGCCTCTGGAGTTTACAAGTGCTTTGTATGAAATAGAACAGTTTGGCTGACATCTGCCTTTACAACAGATTTCCCATAGCATCCAACTATTTCAGTTTATTCATAATTAAATAAGAACAGAGACATCTGCTCTAAAAGTGAAAGTAAGACCTTCTAAAGCAGTTACAGCTGCTTGGTCTTGGTATTTTTTTTTCTTACATCAACGAGACCATCTTCCTTTCAAAATGACCTTTAATTAATCTCCTTCTTCCAGCTACTTCTATAAATACTACTGTAGTCCATGGCTTGTTACCACAGTAATTACTGATCTAGAAACAATACAGAAGGACCTTTTTGTTAAGATTATTGGGGATGCAGCAGCAGCAGCAAAGGAAGGGAGCAGGAGAGGGACAGTGCTTAGCAGCAGAAATTACACTGACACAAGCAATGATAACCTTTAAAAGCATTTCCTATGAAGTAGAGATCTGGTAAGAGCATAATCAGACCTTTATTGATATAAGGTAACAACATATTCAGGGCTTTACCAATACCAGATAATAGAAAAAAAATCTTACATGGACAATGCTCACTTGAGCTTTTCTGCTTAGCTGGCATTTCATTCATCTGGTTTAGGTGCTGGGAAGGAAGATTAAGCAGTGGAGCAAGTGACTCTTTCCACACTGTCCAACTATGTTCATGAAACATTTTATAAATTATAGAAATAAAGTCTTGTTCATCTGTGCTTCTGTAGTGAAACATCACTACCTTTGTTTGATTGCTGCACTTCTGCTTCAGAGGAAGCCCAGGTTTCTTCTGTGTTTTCCTCCATCCTTTCAACTTCTATCCTGATCATAACATCCTATTTTGAGATTCATGTATTTGTTTGTCTTGAATTTACAACCTGTGCCTGAGAAGGTAACTGGCCAGCTGCAGGGACAAAAGAGGTCTCCCAAAACTTGCGTTCCTACTAAAAATGCTATAATGAATGATTTGTCACCTCCAAGGAATATATCTGCCCATAGAAAATGCTTTTGTCAGATACTTAGATGAGAAAATTACATTTGCCCCATCCCATGTCAAATAATAGGGCAAAATGATTGGGTTTTTCACCTTCTTTTTAGCCAAACCCAAGTTTGGTCAATTCTCACCAAAGCTGTATCATCCAGAAAATTTGTTTTCTCCCTGAAATAAAGCAGCAGTGTGCACATCTGTTCAAGCCCAAACCTTCAAGTGGATCAACCCACCTCCAGCAGTGACGGATCCAGGCACACCTGAGCCCCTGAGACAGTTTGCATAGGCTCCAGTCAATTGGAGGTTGTACCTGCCCTGCTTCCCTACTCCTGCTGAGGTGCCCAGACTGGTGCTGTGCTCAGACTGGGTGTCCCTGCTACACCAGGAAAACATTGCTGTAGGGCACTGGGCTGCAGAGAATATGGATGGTGTTGAGATGGTGCTTCTGCAGGAAACAGGATCTTATCCCAGGGACATGTTCAGGCTAATTATTTATGACTGGGAAGAAAACGGAGAGCAAGATGTGCTGTGAACACAAAAAAGAGGGAGTGAAAGGAATATGTTGCAGGAGAAGCTTTGTATGAGACAAGACAGTGCTTGAGCTTACCTGGACGTGAATAGAGGAATCAAGACACAAGCAAGAGGCTATTTCTCAGAAAGCAGGTAAGACAAGCCAACTGAAACCAGCATGAACCAGATAATTCAAGGGGAATTCAAGCTCCTTTTGGGAAATGAGCCTTGCAAGGACAGCTGTACCTAGGAAACCATATCATTAATTCTATTTAGTGCTTAGATTGCATAAGTAGTTGTGTCAGGCATTTGGAAATGGAGGTAGTAAAACAGGGATAAAAAGGTGGTTTGTTTGGGAGGAGACTGGGTGGACAAAGGCAGGTAAAGGGAGTGAAAAGGAGAGCAGAAACGGGGAGAAAATAAAATAAGAAGGTGGCATTAAACCATTCAGTGAACAACACGAGGTGGGCTGTTCACTGGCAGGAGCAGGGACACCTATAGGCAGTGCTGAAGCTGATGGGCACATCTGAAGTCCACCAGGATGCTGAAGGAAACACCATGGATAACACACCAGACTCTACATCAATCCAAAATTTTTGTTTGGGGTAGCCAAAGAGGGGTGGAACTGCACTGCAGTGACACATGGTGTGGGAGGTCACAGGGAGGGGTGGCAGAGTTTGAACCCTTTGGAAATGACCAAGGTGTGATCTGTCAAGCTGTTAGAGTTTCCCGTTACATTTTCCAACCTCATAAGCAGGTAGCTAAAACTACAGTCACTCACTGGCAAAAATCATAACATTATCACCCATTCTAAAATCTTAATATAATAAAACTCATATTGTCTATTCTAAAAATAAGGAAAACATGTATTTCATGAGGCTTTGAACACCCTTTTTGTTTGTGAAAAAATATCTGCATTCAACAGGCATTTCTTAATACAGGGGCAGGTAAGGTGAAACAATTGTTGACAGATACAGAGTTAACTTGTCTTTTCCACTTTACAATTAATGATGATGAAATACCTATGGATTTAGAAAATGACAGAGTAGAGTTCATCATTTATGAGCTGGCTGATAAACTGATAATCCGGGACTGTTCCCCATTAACCATCTGTTCTGGCAGATCATGGTTCAGCACTGAGCACTGTCGTATCAAGAATGCAATGGCCCCCACAGTCCTGCACATCTACATGGGCTCGGGAATGCAAAACATGGAAAGGCTCCCATTGGGTTAAGCAGCCAGAAACTCTCCAAGTGCATCCATAATCTGCTTACTGACTAAGCTGGTTGGGAAGCAAGTGGTTAAGATCTTGCTGACCTTTATGAGTGGGGTCATCTCAGTCCACACAAATTTCAGAGGGTCTCAGATTGTGCAAAGGTGGCAACTTGGCCCTGCTCAAAATTATTGCTACTGCGTCAGAGATGGGTGGCTGTCTTGTCTGCATGAGCATTTAGAAGAAATATGGGTATGATGATAATGATGATAATCTGCTGTTAGTTTGAGAGGAGTTTGATGAAACTGACAAAAGGCAAATAATGACTGCAGGAAAAAAATACAAATGTACATTTTTCAGCAGAACTAATAACACTAAATTCAGGTGAGATCCAGGGATTTCTTTTCCATGGTGTTCATTAAATGCCTTGAAGCACAAATTTTCCTATACATCATATTATATTTAGATTTTTAAACATATATATAAACTTGAGTGTGAATTCTAAGGGGCTGTCTGAGTTGAGATGGATAGAATTATGCCTCTGTCTTGAAAATCACAGAATCAAAGAAGTTGGAAGAGACCTCCAAGATCATCGAGTCCAACCCTTGATCCAACACTACTGTGATTACTAGATCATGGCACTAGGTTCCACATCCAGTCTCATCTTAAAAACCTCCAGGGATGGTTAATTCACCATGTCTCTGGGCAGGCCATTCCAGTGCCCGATTACTCTTTCTGTAAAAAATTTCTTTCTAATATCCAACCTAAACCTCCCCTGGCAGAGCTTAAGCCCATGCCCTCTTGTCCTAAAGAGAGGTTTAACTGTCCACCTCTCTTTCCGTCTGTGCTGTATTGCCACAGGAATAATTTGTATTTAATCTTGACAGAACCTTCTAGCTCTTTTCAGTAGTTCTGCATGATTTTCTACAATCATTTTATAGTATTAGTACACTTCATATTTCATTTATTTTAAGTTGGCACCAATCTATGGACAGTTATTTGTACATGAGCATTAGAGATGACTCCTCACTCCATTAAAAGATATTGCACAAGCAGCAAGCTGTTACTGTGTTAAAGGTTCCATGAACTGTTATTATCATTTGTGCTTAATATCTATTTTCTTTCTCTAGGATGGAAGTAAGAAACTAGAGGATGCCTGGAGTTTCTTCCTTCACATATACTAGAATTTCTCTGCAGAAATATTTCTGAATTTGAACTCTTTTTTCCCCCGGCTTTGAAGTGATTTTGTCCCTGCAAATAAAAAATAAAATAAAATTAAATTAAACATTATGGCATTTATATTTCTCATCATTTTCTACAGGGAATACACATTTTTATAGGGTAATGAACCTCACACTTGTAGGAGATTAGGAGAATGAGACCATCAGCTGTGTCTGTGTTGCACTGACCCGGCATGAATGACCACCACACCTCTGTGTCTCTTGAAGGACCTTCTGGATTTTTTTGTCATATCACAGTGTTTCCTACTTTTCACTGTGATGCTGGTTTGAGAAATTCCCAAGTTTAGTGACGCTGCAGAAGTGTTGCTGGTCCTCATCTTCCCAATCCTCCTTGCACTGTAGACTTCAATGAACAATGACAGAACTGGGGCAAGAAATCAAACTAGAGAAAGGGAATAATGGGACGGAGTAGTGGCTCCTGACTTGAGTAGGACTGACTGAATCCAGGTTTGCACAAAGCTAATCTATTATGCAATTATGATTTTGGGTGCCAACTACTTCCTGAGAGGATGACAAAGTCTAAGATGTTTTGAAAGATTGCTGGGTTTACCCTATTGAGCCTCTTGGTTTTTCCTAAGCAAAAATAATGCTCTTGTGAAATGAAGTCAATACTCTATTTCTCATTCTACACAGAAATGAGAAACAAGCACATGAGGGTAGCGGAGAATGAGGACAGATTTCCATATATTGGGACCCAGGAATGCTGGAATTTATTTTTAAGCTGGATCTTGTAAAGATTTGTGAAAGACTGATTAACAGTTTTACTGAAATTACAATTCCCTTCCTAATTTTTAAGAATCGCCATGCCTTACCCTGTACACCTTCAGAGATAGACTAAATTGTTTGTGCTGGTAGCAAGGTTCAACTCTTCCCTCACTGCCAACTCTCCCAGGCACCACTTGAGTCTATTTCCTCTTGTCCTATTGCTTGTTACTTGGAGACTGACCACCCACCTGGCTACACCCTTCTTTCAGGTAGTTTTAGAGAGAGAGAAAGGTCACCCATGAGACTCCCTTTCTCCAGGCAAAGCCCCTCCAGCCCCCTCAGCCCTCATAAGACTTGTGCTCCAGACCTTCCAGCTCCTTTTCCCTTCTCTGGACACGCCCCACACCTCAGTGTCCTTCTTGTAGCAATAGGCCCAGAACTGGACACAGCACTCGAAGTGCAGCCTCACCAGTGCTGAGTACAGGGGGATGGTCACTTCTCTAGTCCTGCTGGCCACACTATTTTTGATACAAACCAGGAAGCCACTGACCTTCTTGACCACCTGGGCACATTGGCCAGGAAAAGAAATAGCCTACCAAGCAAGCCAGTGTAGAAAGACAATTAGATTGAAGGAACAAGGACAAATGAGAAAGGGTAATTCCCTTTCTCCTTTTGAGTGTCTTTTAGACATTTGTTATTTGTATCCTCTGTACTCATTTTCATCTTTAGGTAACCTATTCAGACTTGCCATCTAGCTGGGTCACTCTTCTCTTTCTTCTCTGAGAGATGATTCCCTCAAAGTATTTTCCATTTTCCAAGTACATTCATCATTTAAAATTACAACTTTGCAACCTTAAATTCAATTATCATTTACAGTCTTACCTTCCATTTCTCACCAAATAACCCAAAAAGTCACTCAGGCTAAATCTATGTCAGTCTATTCTTCTAATCCATTTGGCACGATTTTTAGTTGACCGCCATGGACAATGCAGCATGAAAGTAAGCTGTGTGATTGAAAGGCGTCTTTCATAAAAGCAGGGGATACAACCTGCTCTCAGCATTTCACTGAGAACACCGTGCCATTAGCATGTGTTATCTCTGCTGGAAAACAGTCAGATTGCTTCACCAGGTGTTCCTGTGAGGGTTTCTTTCTCCTAAGTCACAAAGAGATGGCAATGCTGGAGCCTGGTTTTTCTTGAAAGACAATGACTGCCTTATTTCTGAGGTAGTTAGAAAAAGGGGCACTCCATAATGCCTATTTCTATACCAGTTTTTATTCCAAATACTGTTATTTGAGCTATTTTTCAGAGATAAACCCTATCAAATGAGGCAATTTTGCATTAAATTTCACTGTGAATTTAGATGTACTTTTTGAATTCTCATGTTTTCTTTTGCTTTTCTCGCAAGGAAAGCAAAAGAAAGAGAATTTTAGAGGAGTTTTTGCCTTCTTTTGCCTGGAAGACTTATAGCTAAACGTGGCTGTCCTTACCAACCAAATTAAAGCAACATTTTTCCTCTTCTGTTATGATCATACAATATCTTCAGTGCGGAGCTCAGTGCTTTTCTCTTTCTTTTGGATAAATTTCACCACTCAAGTCTACTTTTTCAAATTACAGATAAGCTGAATTAATCACAGAATATATAGGAGCACCTTTGGAAAGCAGGGCAATGGCACATACAGTTTTGTTTGCAAAATGAATGTCTTTTTTGCTGCTGGTGTGAAGACTAGTAAGGAGGAAACAGAGATGCAACTGAGGTATTGAGGATGTATGTGTTCCACACTCCCCTTAAATAACCACTGCAGATAATATGTGTGTCTTCATTCAGTGTTCACCCAGAGAGTTAATTTGGGGCAGCCCAGGACTGGAATCACCTCCTGGTTCAAGCATTTACCAAACAGCTCTAAGTTTTAAGGGTCCTCAATTCATAAGGGAACTGGAGCACAGGGAAGGGCACTCTGCTCTGTATCACTTCTGCATGGGGATTTTGTAAAGGCTCAAAGCAGCTGGTGTTCTCCAAAATGCTTCTGGGCCAGGCCTGGCAGGTGACATAACAAGTGAATTCCCCATCTGCCACGGCAGTGGGTGCCTAGGAACTTCTCCAGCCTCAGCCAGGAACGCACCTGGGGTGTAGGTAAGAGTTATTAGCAGAGATGAAGCAATAGACATCAGAGTGTCTCAAAAGCAGGTGGCAAAGGCATGGGCATAACTGTCTCCGGAGCAAAATATTTATAGCCAGGCTGTATCTACTGGAAGTTAGGCAGTGTTTGTATGAGTCCTTGTCTAGGACAAGTTTAGCCAAATGACGAGATAATTTTTTGTACCATACTTATTCATGCTCTGCTGAAAATTATAATCCTTATATCTGTAGTTGTAGGGATGTAGGAAATAGGGGTCATAGGCTGACCTTCCGCCTTCTTTCTCTCGTTTGTAAAGTTTAGTTTGTCAGATAACTGATAATATAATAATATTATATTAGTGATATACTAATAATAAAATCCTATCCAGGGACATGTTTATCTGAGTTTCCTAATTTTCTAATCCTTTATTTCTCTCCCATCCCTACAGCAGCTGTTGCTGATGTAGGTGTCTATAAAGCGTGGAGGAATCCCTGGGCACATGTGTAATGCTTTTAGTGTCTCCACAAGTCACATCAGCAACATAGCTAATGTTTTCTAGGCTATACAACAGGTTAGAGGGATCAATCTGCTTTAGAGAGGTTATTGAAGAGTAAGGCTTTGGTTATGCATCATTGTACTCCTGAAAAGTGCTGGCAGTGACAGTTCTGTCCTTTTAAAACACTCTAATCTCCTTTTATTGCTGTCTATCAGCGAGTTTTCAGGTATGGTTGTGGAGCCTTTTGCATATGGGCATTTTATATAAAGCCCTTAATTAAGAATATTTTTAATACAGTAAGTATAATATAACTTAGAGTGCAAACAAAGAAAACCCAGCCAACCTTCTTGGAGAAAATCTGAAGTGTTGGATGACATGGTTGCATGAAAAAAACATCTAGTCTGAAACTACTTTTTGTTTCCATAATAATAAGCCACATGATAAAGTAGGTTTTGAAAATATTTGAGCTGGGAATTGCAGATCAGATCCCTGACAAACTCCATTTCAGTCCCTGCAATGGTCCCCTGGAAGATCTCCGGAGGGCTGATGCGGCAGAGGGAGGCTCTGTTGCCTCCAGGGTCCTGTCCTCTTTTAGGGACATGGTGGTATCACCAGTCACACCCTTGTGCTGCCTGAGGGGCAGTGCTGTGTCTGGGGGCTCTGAACAACCCCGTTGGTGCAAAAGGAATGCGACATGCTGATTTTTTAAAATGCAGGTATGGTGCCTGGTAGTGGGTGATTTTCATCACAGCCTCCAGCCTCTTCTGAGAACTGAGCAGGGAAACTAGGGAGTGATTAAAATGGAGAGTAGGCATCGCTCACTGCTATTTTTGGTCACATCATTACCAGCCTGCTTCGCTTGTCCTGGTGAGTTGTGCTGAGTCCTTTGAATTAGTAGAAGACTTGGTGGCACAGAAGGGGGAATTAGAAGACATGGCAGTTTGTACAAGCAAGCAGCTGTAAGCGTCGCTGTCAAATAGGTTAAGAATGGCACCATTGCTTACATCCAGTTTCTCAAGCAGTACAGTGGTGTTAAGGGCTGTTTTATTCTGATGTGAATTTTGGAACAATAGTCCACTGCTCCTGAGCATTATTTGAAATCTAAGTAATTCCAACCAATTTATGTGAAATATCTGGGTTTGGGTGATACTCATGGTATCTGTCAAAACTTTTTTCCCCACTTATGAGAATAATGAGTTGAAATGGGAAGAAAAGAGTCCCTGATGGGGCTGTCATCCCTTCTGGGACTCCCTGAATAGAGTTATTCGAGGACAGACAACATGGGCACAAGAAAAAGTGATGCAAATGGGTCATGAATAAACTTACACTAGGAAATAAAAGCTTTCTAATTATGTGTGATATAAACTGAAATAACTTCCAGCTGAATGCAGAAAGCCATCTGCTTTCAAAGGAGAATTTAAGAAATATATGGGAGGGGTAAGATAAGGTAAGTAGGTACATAAGCTGCCTTACTTGCAATGACTTAATGCGTTGGGATTTATTTTTATGTGATAGTCTGAGTCATAATGTGAGGAACCCGTCCTGTCACACAGGGCATGGCACTAGCTTCCCACTGGACACACTCGGTGTCAGTGGTCCCTAAGGCATGGCAGTATGTGGTCTGGTGGGGAGGTTCACCTTCACCCTAGTGAATGCCCAGTGGGACAAGATATTTTTCCAGGATAAGTGTTTCAGGTTGAACTGGCGAAGCCAAAGTTTTAAAACTATGCTTCCGTATGTTGTGTGAGTACCTGTGTCTTCTGCTTGGCTCAATAGAGAGGCTCCAAGGAAGCTCCTTGAGCCAGTACAACATCACAGACAAGGCAGGTGGGGAAAGAGCTGGTTTGAAAATCCTCCCATTGATGAGATGGGAAATAAAACTCTGAGTAGCTTAATGGGGTCAGGCTCTTTCTGGCTGTACATAAAGTTCCCAGAGGAAGTGCAGTGACCCTGGGGAGTGGGAAGGATGGGATGGTGGCTGGGAGACTGCCTGTGCCACACTGTGTGTTGGGGACAGGCACAGAAGGTTGGGCACCTCTTCTTCTGGGATTACATCTGCTGTGCAGTCCTACATTCAAACACACGTGAAGCCTTTGGGAAGGAGATATTTTTATTATGTCACACGTAAGGTTCCAGATACTTCCAAGGCATTGTACCAGAAAAAGGGTTTTCCTTTACCTTCTGGCTGCTCTTCTGTTGACTACATGGGAAGAACATAATCTAAATAATAATATCATCTGAGCATCCCAAACCAAAACGGTGCCTGTATTTGAGGAGTGGAGATGGTGGCCAGGTTTTATGCTCAGATTGGTGCAGTTCAAGCTCCCGGAGCTGTTTGCCACAATGGTGTGAAAACATAAGTGCAAGTATGGGTCTTGTAGTGCGTTTCAATCTTCAAGTAACTAAGATATAATCGTATTTCCTTTATGTGTCTTTAAAGGCCCTAATCTCTGCAGGAATAAAAGAAATAATTTGGTAGGTTAATGTAAACACTTCTTTGTACAATCAGAGTTTTTATTTTTGGCCTAAATATTTATGTTTTCTATCAGGAGGAATATACATAACAGATACCTGTCCATTATTAATTATCTTTATGTTAAGAAAACCTTTCATTTATGGTTACCAAGCACATATTGTGTGATTAGACTATTTTAAAACATGATGAATGGAAATTTTACCTCTGTTCTGCCAATGAGGCAATTTTTATACTTGGATGATATTTACATTATAAATAGCACGAGCTGACTGCATTAATGCTAATAGAATCATTTGTTACTGCTCTCTCAGCACTCCTCCTGAAAGCTGGCTTCATTGGATTTAAATCCAGCCGGAGTGTTTGCCGAGAAGGTATTTATGTGCCTTTAACACGCTCTGTGATGGCATTGGGGTGCCAGCGGGAAGCTGCGTGTCCCTGCATGTGAGCCTCATGTGGAAACAAGTCAGTGTTCTTTCATGACTTAAATTAGCGTATTTCCCTCCTTCTTCCCTAGCTGATTTGAAATGTGGTTTTCAGATTAAACTTCTAAATAAAGCTTGGAGGCACCTAAATGACATTTCCTTGAACATTTTAGATATTCAGATTTCCATGAGACATAAATCAGGACATCTGGCTTACTGCAGTCACAACACTTGTTCTGTCCTACACTTCTTCATAAAAACCAGTATTTCCAATGGAGAGCTCCAAGTCTAATAAGATGCTATGGTAGTTAGACAAAGGCTGCTGGATAATAGTGCAAAGTATGCTGCTAGCATGATTAACTCACTGCGAGCTCTCATCATCACAGAAATACATTTCTATGCTGGAATTCATTTCTACACTCAACCCCTTCAGCAAACAAAAGACTAGTTACAGGACGAAGGCTGAAATTCCCCTCTTGTATAAGTTTCCAACAGTGCTTAAGGCTGTGTAACAGTCCTGATGTGAGTGGGGATACAGAAAATCCCAGTACCAGGCCTTTCTGTGGACCTCCAGCACCATCTGGCCCTGTTCCCTGGCTCATGGGGAGTAGGAGGTTGCAAGCTTCATGTCAGCATGCTTTGCTTTCCTTCTCCATGGGTAATAATATCACAGACACACACACAGGGCCACATGCAGAGGGAGCTGCATTAAAAGCACTCCAAGGAGAGGCAGCAGTTACTCTGGGACAGTGCTGCCACCTGTGCCAGACCCTTGATGCATGGTCATCACTAGCCTCTGTTCGATTTTCCCACTGGGCTGCTGCTGGGTTCAGAGCTGGGGAAGACCAGCCATGCTTTTTTTACTGCGTGCTAGTGAAACTCTGTTCTCACATGCTAATTTCCTAATTTTTTTCCTGTGGCATTTCCCATAATGTGCCTGCTTCACAAACATTAATTAACTCATGTTCACAACATGCCTGCAGCAGCAGAGAGGCACCACAGGCCTTGTTTCCAGACCTTCTGAGGCAGACTGTTCGAGCACAAACTGCATCCTACCGAGGTTGGCTCATTGTGTGGGCAGTAGGAGCGAGAACAAAACTTCAGGGAATCTTGCTTGAACATGTATACATTCAAGAGCACCCCTGAGCCCCTCAGGTAGTGACAAAATCCTGCCCAACCTGAAGACAGAAGGAGATGCTCTAGCTGGGTGGTATTCCCTGTCCTTTCTGACATCCTAGGCACTGAACTGGGACCACAGCTTCTGGTACCCTGGAATCAGTACCACAGTGGAACCGAAGGGGTCCTCTCCATCCTCCTTGTAATGCCTGCAGCCTGCTCATCACAGGCATGAGTGCAGTGAATTAGATTTTTGGTGACAGGAGATGGCTCCTCCGTCATAGGGAAAGAGTTCCCAAACAACTAAGCAAAAGCACAACTATGAGGAGCTGAGATCCTAACATTTTGTTTTCAAGCATCTTGGTTTATTAACTAGTAGAGAAATAAATATGAAGCAGGCGGTAGTCACAAAGGGACCTGTTCAGACCATCTGCAACAGAGCCAGTGTCAAAGATAGTAATGAGTGAGACTCTCTATTGCCATTTTTTACCCTATGGTTGATGGAAGGAGCTGGGCAAGCTGAGTTATTCAGCTGTCTGAATATGTCCCCTCTGTCCTTGAACTGAAGAGACCAAGGTGTGACCACTTCAGGTTTTAGCAAGTCTGATCATCTTGGTACTTTCTGGTGTGGGAGATAGGAAAACTTAGCTTTGTGACATAGCAGACTTTGACTATTTGTATGGTATCATCACAGAAATGGAGCAAATCACCACCTGTCTGTAAAGGAAATATATATGAGGAATAATGCAAAAGGCACTGCAAATGGAAAACAGCAACCCTGAAAACCTCTGGTGCTGTGTTCCTGCTCTGTAATGCTCTGCTTTCAGAAACCCATCTGCATCCTCGCTTTATGGGTGCCCTCTCATTTGGACTCCAGACACTTCACTGATTTTAATATTTAGTTTTATGTGCATAGATGCCCAGTGACAGTCAGCCTCTAATTAGACATCCTTATTTAGAAACATAATATTTCCCAAAAGATGGCATTTGAAGTGTCTTGCTATGGTAATTGGTGGTTTTGATCATTCCTAGATTACAGACATTATAATTATCACGCGTCATCTTTCTGCTAGTTGGAAAAAATCTGTTTACTTTTTTAGGAGGGGAGGAAGGTGACCAGCAACTTATTTATGTACATTGGTTTGTTACGCTGAGAAAAAAAGAGACGTGCAACAACACAAAGTGTTCCATTTTGTTTTTTCTGTCTTCTGCTAGGATATGCATTAGCAGCCATTAATCAAAGCTCCCTTTCAGGTGTTTCAAAATTTCTCCCTTAATACAGTTTATACACAATCAACATATATTTCATAATCAATACCTTGACAAAACATGTTTTAAGGTTATTTCTTTCTGAATAAAACTTACCACTTTTTAAACATTGTGTCAAAATTGCTGGCTTTTCCAATTACATCATTAGCCCCATTTGTACAGGAGCTGAAGAAAATTTGGAGAATTATTTTGTTTTAGATTATTTTGAAGGTTGGAATGGACTTTAATTTTCATCTAGTTCCAAATCCCCTGCCATGGGTAAGGACACCTTCCACTAGACCAGGTTGCTCAGAGTCCCATCCAATCTAGCTATGAATACTTCCAGGAGTGCGGCATCCACAACTTCTCCATGTATTCCAATGCCTCTCCACCCTCACAGTAAAGAATTTCTTCCTAAAATCCAATCTAAATCTACTCTCTTTCAGCTTTAGCAATAAACATCTCTAATCTTTTTCATGTTATTTTTTAGCTCTGTTAGAGCAGCAGTAGCAAAATACCCTTTAAGATGTTGTTTTTATTCATTAAATCATAGTACACAATGAAGCTGAGATGAGCCTAAGTGGGCCATTATTCCATGTGCTATTAGACTGCTTTAGGGGTAAGTTCTGAGCAATGAAAAGTTCAAATAAATAAATTGGAGCCCACAAAATCCTCTTATCCTTCTACTGTGTTATTCTCTTCCAAAACTTCAGCTGATTTCATGGTCACAACTGAAATATCAAGATGTCTCCAAGGCAACAAGTAATTAATATTTTTTTGCAGCTGCAGAATATGGTTTCTGCTTTTGTGCCACTATACACTGAGTCACAATTACCTTCAGCCCCTCTGTGCCCACAGTTCATCCAAAATCTCTGGCAATGGGCTTTGATATGTACAATGTCTCTCATGGATCCGTTGTCTCTAAACACTAAGGTACCTTGCATCATCAGTAATAAAATACCTGTGTGTGGGAACTACAGCAGGTCTGCAGGTCCCTTGAAGGAGCAAGAGGACTTTTGACCTTGGCCAGATTGCGGTATACCCGTGGAGATAAACAACTTGCAGAGACTGAAAGAACCCATGAGAAGCACAAGATAAGGAACCTGGATGAGTTCATACAGAGACAGTAGTTTGCATAGAGACAGTTTGTGACTGTGGCCAATAGGTGATTGTTTGTGTGTAATGAGCACCAATAATGTTAATGCACGCACACTTAGGAAATATATAAAAGTAGCTGTGTGAAAAAAATAAAAAAAGTTTTTACTCTTATCAATTTGGTATCTTCACCTGCTTTTTATCAAGTCTGTCCCAGCAACGACACCTGTGCATAAGCAGTCAAGACATGACAGAGATTTTCAAAGAGGCTACTGGAGTTTCCAGTATTGCTTTATAACAAATATGTGGAATTTAAGTACAAATCTGGTACTTTACTTAACTCTGTTAATTCTAACCATATTGCCAACTTCCACCGTTTGTCATTAAAACTGTATGTCATAGAAGCTCATCTGTCCAAATATTTTAGCTGTGGTTTTGTTGCCCATTTTATCTCTGCCCAGGAAGTACAGCAAGCTTTAGAAGCTTAAAGATTTAGATTCTTGAAGACCTTTGAGACTAGGCACAGGTAATGCTAGCTCTTGTCATAAGACCTAATCAACTAGTTTGAAATAGTGCCATTTGCTGACACTAATTCCAGATTGCTCCTGAAGGAGCTTCTTTCTGCAGCCTGCAACCAAGGTGTGTGGATGTCCAAAAGAAAAAAAAGGTAAAGGATGGCACCACAGCATTATAAAAGGGCCTCCCAGTTTCCTCCCCTTAACTTTAAAGCAAATGTGAGCTTGCTGTTGCCATTGTGGAAATGCAGGAGTAAGTGGTGTGTATTTTTCCAGACCAGTCTTGTGGGAAAGGGGGAGCATTTCTCAAAGACACGCAGAACCAGTGGTTCCTCTGCATCAGCTCATGCTGCTTTGTGGGATGAAGGCTGTGGGGAGCCACTTGGGACTCATGGTACTCTCCAGTTCATTAATGGAGGGTGTCCTGATTTTGACTAAGAGAAGCTGTCCCAAAGCTGCACCTTTCTATAGACACATCCCAAATTGCCTCTTTCAAGTGCCTCTAAATCAGGCCTGAAATTATACTTGTGACAACCTCCATGTGGGTTGTAACTGATGCCCAGGATCACTCAGAACATGGGAGAGGCTGAAAGTGGCGAGGGCCAGCTCCAATCTGCAGGTGGAAGTGGAAGGGTGTCACAGGACCACCTCACAGGCAAAAGCCCAGGTGCCCTTAGAAAGGGTCTTCATTCTTTCTTATCCTGTTGTGGTCTTGTCTTGATGAAACATAAGTGAGCAGAGGTACTGCAGAAATAGGAAGCTCCATTGTATAACTATTGTCAGCTTAAAAGATTTATGACTGCTAAGACAATGGTCAACTCTTTTCAGATGCTACCTATGTGTCCTGTGTTTGTATGCAGTGAGGTAGAGGGGATCTGGGATCTCAATATTGTAAATCAGGAAAACACAAGCAGACTTATACAAGTTAGCCATTTGAGTGAATGGCATTATACCTTATTTATATGTGTATTTACATATTGCTGAAATTCATAAACAGTATACATCATTCTATAATCATTGTTACAATAGATAATAAGCACTACCTTCAGCTGGTGGGAAAATCACACCATTACCTCTGTATCTGGGAATAAATTGATCTGATTAAAAGCAATCCATTACAGAACTTTCATTTAATACTTTTTTACCATTCCACAAAATTTGTGAAGGCAAAACTGAGGAGATAACATGGGGCTGGGAGCGCTGTGAGACAGCACAGAATGGGAGCCATCAAAGACAACCTTTTTCAAATGGCAACATGGAAGGCAATATGGTTGGTGTCATCAGTAAGTAAATCAGCTGAAAAGTTGTCAGTCGTTGTGCTTTCAGTAAACCTATACATCTATCTGATATAGGCTCAAACAATTTGACTGTACCCCATATCAGTATCTGACTGGTGTGACCAAACCTGCCCAAGCACATTGCACAGGGAAAGGATTTGGGATTACACGTTACCAAGTTAGGCCGCGACATATGAAAGGGAAACTAACATTTATTCAGAGCCAACTTTAATTTGTCCAAAATAGCACAGGTTTTAAGTTCTGAAGGATCCCTGGGTGTTTAATACATTTTAAATGCTTGATGGTGAATTAAACATTCCAAGATGTTCCCTTTCTCAGAGGGATGTGGGTGTGAGGGGAGATTAAAAGTTGGATTTGAGGCCATTGTTATGTAATTAGACTTGTTTGGCCTTTTGTTAGCCAGTGCAATGGCTCCCTACCTGTCCATGTAACGCGATTTATATTTCAGCACAGAATAGGTTTTCTTGGCTTCACATAATTGCTCAAATTTTTATTTGTCAACTGTTGTAGATCACAAGCATTTTCAGTTCTGCATAGACAGGCAAATGCTGCTTAAAATAACCCACATTCTGCAATTCTTCCCTCAGGAGCTTATCCATGAACATTTTCAGTGTACTGATTAATGAGACCAAGCTTCCCCCTTGCACTCGTCTGATTAAAATATTTAAAGGAATAGTAGACAAATTCAAATTGTCTAGTAAGTATTGGACATGCTCTTCTCTGTATTAGCTGACTTATTCATCTAGATAAATCTCAATAATCAGAAGTCTGCTCCTGTCTGAGTCAGGAATGCTCTCCTGACTTGTGAAGGGGACAAGCTTTAACAGGTAATAGATAGGGGTTAAGTCAGAGCAAATATTATGAAACAAGCCATGAAACAGGCAGCAAAGCTATTGTACAGTGTAAGTTAAAGAAGTATGTGTTGCAAGAGGATTTTTAATAAATAAATAAATTAATAATTGGGTCTGCCAAAATGGTCCGAAGGTCTGTGACTTAAATGGAAAATGGGAAGGCCCAGTGTGAGAAGTCAGGGGCTTGACATGAACCCTGTTAAGCTCACCATTTTTGTGTGATAAGCATTCCTGACATTCAGTAATGGGATATCATGGCAAGCAGCAGGTACTGCCCATTTCAGCTGCTCATATGTGAATCACACAGATTCTTCTTGACAAAGTCAGTGTTCTCTCTTCATCTGCTCATCATTTTTTATACCAGCTGCACTCTTAAACACAGGGCTAATCTATTTATTCCTAGGAGTGTTATAAAATTTATGAGGGTGCAGAGTGAACTGCATCCAAATGGGCTGCTCTGAGGCTAATGGTTTATAAAGAACAACATTTCCTCTATAACCATTTAGGAACTCCAATTTTTATATATATGTGTATGAAAACAATGGGCAGACATGGGGAAGGCATGAATATAGAAACTTCTGTTAAAACTTAAGCTCCTGCAAGTATATATCAATATACTGACTTTAAGTCATTTTAAATGTATGTGCCTCTTCATCCTCTGCAACATTTAGCTGCTTGAAACTCTTTGTGAACCACGACCCCTTTGTGAAGCTGTGAAATGCTGTCGGTGACATTTCGGAAATGGGGAGAGGGGCGGCTGAGGTCGCAGTTCACAAAGGCAAGCTGAAGCTGAAACACAACTGCTGTCCATGCCAGCAGCACCCATGTCATGCCCCAGGTTACAGATCAAGTCTTCAACAAAGCTCAGAAACAATCAGGAGTCTGTCAAAGCCAAAAGCACCTCCTTGTCAGAATGGAAATTCCTTGGCAAGGCTTCCTCTGCTGCGTTTGCAAGCAGAGAGTACAGTTTTACCCCAGCCCAGGAAACCTCTATGCAAGGGTGGGCTGAGGGTGGCTTCCAGCCTCTTTGCACCAACCAAGTCAAAAGAAGTGAGGTTGGAAAAGCAAAGGCTATAAAAGGAAAGAAGTAGAATTTCTTATTGAAAAGCTCTTCCTTTATTTTAAATATGTATACTTTCAGTACCTCTAGTAAGAAAAGGTAAAAAACTTTAAGAAGATCTTTTAATCCTATAATTTTCCAACTGATATTCCTGCTAAGAGAGGAAATTGACATGTGGGAAGAAATGCTGATGGGAGTTGTTTCTGGTGGAGTCAGTAGTGACGAAAAGTAGGATGCAGCTGCTTGACTGACACAAAATTACTTTATCTCTCTATCAAGAGAAAACCCTGATAAGGCAATACTGACCAAGGAGGGAAAGTTTAAAACTGCTGATAAATGCTGAGTGTGAATGAGACAAGATGGCTGAAGATCCCTATGGAAGGAGGCACGTGAGAAGACAATGACACCCAGGTCTTGCCACGCAGCTCTGGGTGCTTTTCATCTCCCTGAAGTCATGTCCCCTTTGCAGTGGGTCCTGGAGTCTGTGGGACAGGAAAGTGAAGGTGTTAGTGATCCCACCAGATTTGGGAACATGAGGTGTGAACCTCTACCCTGTTACTGTGGCTTTGTTACTGAGCCTTTGCCACACACTGGCCAGCTGAGCACCCCTGCAGCACCTCAGGCTGCCCTGGATGGGCACGCAGACTTTTTGCACAGCCCACCCTTCCAGTGTGAGTGGGTGGAGGAAAAGAGAAGGGAGAAGGAAGGTAAGAAGAACGGTCCAGGAGAGAGTCACTGAGGAGGAGGTGCGGGGCAAGCAATGGAGTAATATTGTCACATTTTAATTGCAGTGGAGCAACCAAGCCACATGTGCAGTGTGTCAGGTGCATCTCCCACCATTAAAGGTCAGGAGAGGCTGTTCTGATAAATGATTTCACCAGCAGGTGGGAGAGATACTGAAGAAGTTTCTCCTTAATCCACCAGAAAGGCACAAATAGTTCCTGAGGGAATACAATATTAAAATTGTTGCTTTTTACAGAAAAAAATAACATCCATGAATCAAACAAATGGCACACTCAGGAATTGAGCAGTGTGTGACAGCAGATTGATTGCAGGAGTTGTCTGTTTCTCCTGCATTTCTCGGCATTTCAAAATGGACATATTACCGAGTTTTATTTGCCAGCCCTTAAAGTTAGACTTGAAATGCAATTAAAATAGCAGTTGAGAGAGCCATACATTTTAATTAACGGCCTGCATTGCTGAGAAGTTGGAAAACAAAGAGAGCATTGCCCACGTGCAATGAGTAAATCAAGACAGATTCGTTCCTGGGTGTCCATACATCAACATGATGACATAATCTAGTAGAGCAAGAAACCCATCTCTGCTGTAATATCACTCATTTTGCTTCAGAAATTTAGCCCAATGGGTGTGTATGGTAAGCTGAGTGCCAGCTGAACAGCCTCAGCTTTTAAAAGTGGGACAAAATATATCTAAGTAGATGCAGTTCTGTCACAGGACTCCAAAAACAAAAGGAATCCCCATGAGACTCAGCCTGCTGAACTCCCCCCTCACCATGCTGCTTCTCCTTTTGATTTCCAGCTCGCAGAGCTCTTGCCCTGAGCTGCCAAATTGGTGGCTCAGATGCAGCAATTGCAGATGAAGGTGACACCTAAGAGTGGTGTGATAAAGGTTTGAGCACTGTGATATAAAGTCTGGAGTCTGCTCCAGCTCAATATGCTTCTTCTCCCAAACGTGCATGGACATTGGGAATTATCTTGGCTAATCCCTGCTGCTCCCAGTAGCACTGCTCCCACAGACAGCTTGGATTCAGTGGCTCTCTTTTGGAGGGTACACAAGATATTGTGCATATGTGTGTGTGTGTGTGCATGTGTGTGTGTAAATATATATGTACATATTTATGCCAAAGACTGGTACCAGGTAGGTTTCAGGCATAGCTGTGGACTTTCTATTCCAGTTCCTAAGTTCACAAATATTTTACATAATGATCATCTTGCACATTGGCATTTCCTGGGAAACATATTGAAATGCTGAAAAACAAGTAATGCCACTAAATTGTGCTAAATAAATAGTAAAATGGGAAGTGGTTCACATGATATAATTCAGAGCCTTTCAAGACTGTGTATATCCACTCATATATCACACACTGGTTATGATTTTGGCTAAGGATCAGAGGCTACATAGTAGAGACTTCTTCAGCTCTTTACAAGGGGAAAACCAAACTGAAGTAAATGAAAAAGGTTAAAGTCTTAGTAAAGGCACAAACTGAAATAAGAGACTGCAAAAATGCAAACCTGTCAACCACTTTGAAACACATTTAGAGATCTTAAAATTACAGAGTGTGGAGTTAATAATTTGCAGAGGACAGCATTTTTTCAGGTAAACTTGTCTTTCCTGGACTAGGGAAGCTTCAGGAAAAACTGGCAAAAGAAAGGCACTTCTGAAACAAGATGACAGAGGAAATTGGCTATTGTCAGTATCAGATAATGAGCCTTCACAGAAATACCTTGGGCTGTCCTGTCCCCTTGTTCATTTCTCAGTGAAATCTGACTGTTTTGGAGAAAACCTGGACAGTTTGTGGGGCTATAATCCAACAGCAGGCTCTGATCTAGGCATCTTCAGCAAGGCACAGAAAGGACAGGGACAGAGGAATGAGAAAATGCGACTTACCAAGACAGTAGTTCTCCTGTATTCAAATGCTTTGGACAGTTTTAGTCACCTCATCTTGAAACACGAGGCTGAAACTCCAGGGAAGGGCAATGAGCATGGGGAAAATCTCTTCTTTATTTCCACCTCGAGGTGAAGGTAGTGAAGGCTCTCCAATTGTCTTGAAAGAACAGTTGAGCTTTCAACACTTGGTATACATCATGGAGGGTTGCAAGGTGTGAACTGACCTATCATTCACCTTTGCAGAAGTACGTCCTCCCTGAGCATCCTCCCAAGAGAGACACCAACACAGACCAGCCAGCTGCCATGCCCAGGGACTGCAAGGGGTTCGCTCGTGCAGGCTTTGGCAAGACTGTGCACTGGTAGAAACCAGCTCAGAGAAGAAGTTGCAAGGCTCTGGATACAAAAAAAATGTCCAGAAGTTACCAAGAACACCTAAATATTCCTTATGTTATATCCATTGTTTGAGATGCATAGATTTTATAGGGAGCAAATATATAATATCTGTTTCTCTTTTTATTTGTGTATATCCTCTTCCCTTTTTGCCCTCCTGGGAATACTCAGATGGTAAGTTGCCAATGTTGGCTGGTGGGACAGTGGGCTCTTCCTGTGGCCACTGCTATTCCAGTTGGCTCACAACATGTTACTGGGCAATCCAGTCCAGTCAACCCATTTAGCACGTGTCTACAGCGAAGTGCCAGAGGGGTTGTGGGCAGGCATAAGCATCCCTCTGCCTGCCTGCAGGTCTTGACTAGTCAAGAGATAGAGACCTGCATGTCCCAATGAATTTGTTGGCACATGTGTGTGCAGATGGGGAGTTGCATATGCATTGGCTGGGGGGATTGGGGAAAAAAACCCCAAAAAGATATTTCTGCAGCCTGGCTTCTATCCACTCTGTCTTTTCATTAAACATGGAAAATATTTCCCAAATGGAAAATTGTTGTTTGTATATTTTATTTTTTTTCCCCTCATCATTTAATAGCTCTTTAAAATTGCATTACTAAGGTTTTTTAGAAACTGGCAGTCATAATAACACGTGTCCACTTCAGAGTGCATGATTTATGCCTGAGATCAGAAGCGGGTGGCTGTCCCTTAATCCACACCTGTGTATTCACTGGGGAAGAAGTGAAGATGAAGTGCACTGTCTTCTGAGAAGTCTGCTTGAGTGTGCAGATCTCCTACTGAGAGCATCTTAGCAGAAACTGGAATATCTTATTGTCATTCAGACTTGTGGAACAAAGCCCAAACAGGCCCCTTACCAGTCCCATTTTATTTTCTGAGGTATCAAAACGTCAGAAGGGGGAGATGCACAGATGAGGCTACTAGTGCTGAAGCAAAGGGACCTAATTAGAGACCTATGTAAGTGTACTGAAGTGAAGGCAGAGAATCTGCATGAAAAAAAGACACTGTGTAATTCTAAAATAATGTGTTGCTTTATAAACCATGACAAACCACTCATTTAGGGTTATGCTGTGTTTTGAACTTTGACTGACTCACATAGCTGTGCCTTTTCACCAGCTTTTATATCAAGACAAAGCAAATTCAGTCAATCTGAGCCCTCAAATCTCCATGCAATCATTGATGCCAAGGAGTAAAGCCACTTCACTATTGATCAAAGACAGAAGGTGAACTCAAATTTCCAAGAACTTGAGGTAGGGTCTGAATAGGAATTTTCAATGAAAATGGTATGAGGCTTTGGATCAAGTATCCAAGATGATGAACAAAAAATAAGGATATTTCTGCTTATTTTGTCATCCATCCATACTGCTGTGGGCAGGCAGACCTGATCACATTCCACCACAGAGCACGATCCCACTGGCCACTTTATACATGTTCACTGGTCTTGCCCTGCCTGTCCTGCAGGTGAAAGCCATCCAGTGGTACAACTGCTAAAGAAATAACAAGTACACCCAGGCAGTGCAAGAAAAATGGGGAAATTTCACTATCCCAAACTAAAAGTGGATAAAATCCATTTACCTACAGTATCTCTTGACTATACCTTTGCTTTACCCTGAGTCATGAATTCAGTCTGAAGGTGTATTTAAGTAGAGCATTTGCAATGGTACATAATGGGGAACAAGCTGAGTGGATGCGGGGAAGGCAAAGGGGAGGACAGGGAGTGGTAGGGAAATCCTGGGAACTACTGGAGGATCTTCACCTCCCTTTTCGGACAGCAAGTCCTTACAGTGCTCCCCCATCCATGCCCATAATCAGCAGTGGTTATTTTTGCTACCTCCAGCCATTTCAGGTATTGTCTTCATCAGCTCCTCATCTGAGGCTCTGACTGAGATGTTGCACATGAACTGGGGACAGGTAGAGACATTTCATGAGAATGTTTGTGAAGGAAACCAAACACAGAATTAGAGATATTCGTAGTTCTTAACTAGGGTTTGCTTACTCAACCTAAAAGAGTAATTTTTTTTGCCATGAATTCGCCCCTTTTTTGGTTTGTAAAGCCAAACAGCTTGAATGCCTAGCCGTTAAAGATAAGCTTTCAGAGTTAAAAAAAAAAAACCAGGATCAAAATTGGGACCTTCTCAAGATTCAACATCAGATAGGAAATAGCCATAGCTTTACTCAGCTGGAAGGATAGTGACTCAAAAAACTTTTCTTGCATTCCCAAAACAGCCTTTCTATGAGTAAAGCCACTCATGGTTACAAGGCACCACGGACTAGACCCTGCTTCAGGAAGTCCCAATGCTACTCACTGGTTTCTGGAGGGAGAGAACAGATACCTGAATGTGCTCTCATTTTAAACACTTTCCCTGCAGTGCCAGGACACTGAGCTGGGCGGTCCTTTCTCTGGTCCTTTGCAGGATCCCCTCTGGTGTGGCAGTCCCCATGTTGCTGTAACCACCCCCAGGCTTTCTCTTTGCTGCCTCCAGATGTGGCACCTGCTCACCTAGAGCATGCTAGTCTATAGAATCATTGAATCATTTAATTGGAAAAGCCCCCTAAGATCACCAAGTCCAACCACTAACCCAGGACTGCAAAGTCCATCACTAAACCATGTCCTAGTGACACATCTCCATGTCTTTTAAATACCTTTGAGGCATATTTGCCCTCATTTTGCTTTCTTGTTTGTTTATTACTAAGAAGGATTTCAGGGGTGTAGGTAAGCCTCCTGCAGCCCTCCAAGACCTTTGGACTTGGTGTTCACAACTCATGACCTTGTCAGATGTGAATCAGCACTTCTTCTTCAGCATACTGCAGGCTAATGTCAAAGACGAGGCTTGGGTTGTCCCCAGGAAATTGGGACATTCAGGAAAAGAAATAAAAAGGACTCCAGGATGATTAAACAATGCCCTGCAGGACTGTCCCCCTGCATGACCATTAATTACATTGGTAAGACCTAAGGTTTCCCTGTGGGACAGTTCAGGGGCTGAACAGGTTAACTAAGGAAAACCACATTAGATCTTTAGAAACAGTATAGAGGAGATCTGCACTGTATAACAGAAGGAAACCCAGTACACAGCTGGATAATCCTGTGATATTTTGAAGAAATCGTGCCCCCTGCTGATTTAATTACATTTTTTTCAGTCTCAGCTCCAAACCTGAAGAGAGCATTCAAACATACTGATTAGTGTTCAAGGTCAATAACTCAGATGTCTTGTCGGATAGTAAAAATCTTCTCTTTCAACACTGAAACAAGATGCTTATTATTGATTTTTTGGAAACAGAAGGCAAAAGATGAATGGCATATCCTTGCAGGGCCAGCATTCTGAGGCTGTGCCTAGCATTTTACATGTCTTTTGTAGCATTTAATGGGGAAATAAAAGCCTGGAATAATAATAATATGGCAGAAATTTGTGATGGGGGATTTGATGACCTTATAAAGCTTCTGCTTGCGACTTACTTGCATGGTAAAATTATCTCATTTTCTAGTCTGCCTGTAAAGGACAGTCATTGGCTGCCCATTTAAAATGATCATGAGTGATGAGCAAAAAAAAAAAAAAAAATCACAGTGGAATAACAATCACTGTTGTTTTACGAGATAGTCAGTTACAACCCAGTATCCCACATCAATTCTCTCAATGTCCAGTATATGAAAAAATGCACTTTCTTTTTTCCAGAAAATCAGCTGTGTCAAACCAGCTAGCACAGAGGTCACCCCCAATGCAGGTCAGACAGCAAGAGGAGGAAAGAAAGGAAGAAACCCCATCAGTGTGCTGTCACAGATATGTGAATTGGGCTCCAGTCAGCCTCACACTCCAGTCCCACAGTGGGGCCAGGCAGAGGCTCACAGTCCACGGGAAAAGGCCAATGAACCCCCATTTGCCATTGCCCCATTTCTGTCTGGCACTTTGGGGCCACTAGAGCTGTGGTACAGATACGGTCCTGATTTAACCTCATCCAACATTTCTTTCCCCTAAAATCCTCTTTACTGTGTTTTCTGGTGCTGCATTGTGCTCTGCTATTGTTAATTCAAGGATCAGGGACATTTTCTTTTGGCATTCCTCTCCCAGTCACTAGACCGCAAACCTGTCTTTCACTAGGAGGTCATTGAGTACCCTCTAGTGGATATTTTGAAAAACATATCTAACTCTTTACTGGTCCCTGGAGCCTTGGCAGCAGCTCTCTGGAGAGCCTTGTGTTTGTAGTTAAGGTACACAGGGGATGGATTATAATAAGCACAGCGCATGCAAACAGTTGCAAACTCTTACAAGAGCTTTCTCTTTAGTTAAAGCAAACATGAAGGGCAAACAAGATTAAAAATCAATACTTCAATACAAACTACTTGGGTTTTTTTTCATCTAGTAGATGTGTACAAGACCAAAAATACCTGTAAGGAATAATCAATATGCCAATAGCATTCAGATCAGTTTTTGGAATAGCCTGAGATGGCATTAGGCCCCCAACATATGGCATCCAAGGACAGGCTCCTGGGAGAAGCAACAATATATCTCCATGATTGGCCTCCTTACCCTTTATTTATTAGCTCTATTAATTATCCAATTTTTATTTTTTTTCAAATTAACTAATGCATTTGCTTTCTGCTTCCCACGATCTACATGTGCTGGGTTAGCCTTCACAAAGAGCTAAAATCCCTCCCAGCCACTCACTCACACACCCCTCATCCTCAGTGTGAGAAAGGTCTTATGTTAAGGTGAGGACAGGAAGGTTGTCAACTTGCCTGTGAACATCACAGGCAAACTAGAGTTGATGAGGAGAGGGGAATATTTTAAGTTGCTGGCAATTAAAGTAGATTCAGGTAGAGAGAAATAAAGATAAACATTAATACTGTACCTTTCCTCTGCTTTTCACAGGCTCAGCTTTGTTTCCAACTCCCCTATCTCCTTTTCCCCCCAGGTCCCACAGAGGGATAAAGAATGGAAGCTGTGGTCAGTCCATAACTGTTGCCTCTTCCTTCTCCCTCTCCCCTGCTCCAGCCTGGGGCCTTCCCTGGGCTGTGGCTCTTCAGGATAAGCCTGCTCCTATGTGAGTCCTCAACAGCGTGGTGGATCTCTACTTCAGATCCTCAAGTACCTCCTCCTCTGACCTCTTCCTTCTCCTCCTCTGACCTTGGTGCCTCCTCTGCTGTTTCTCACTTTGTCCCTTCTCCCCTGTCCATCCACAGTTATCTGCTCTTTCTAATACAACTTCCCTATAACATTTTCACTGAAGTGTTGTATGGCACTGAACCAAGAGATTCACAGAATACCAGGTATTTGCCTACACAGAGTGCAAAGAGTCTCCATGCAGGAAAAAAATGCAATCCCCAAACTGTTCCTTCCTCTCTTCATCACAGACAGCAGCATTAGTTTCTCTTTCTGTCATCTGTCAGTCCAATCCATCTGTCAACAGTCTCATCGGGTTGCCTTGGGCTGATGTCAGACTAAATGTTGTACAATTACCAGACTCATCTTTATGCCTTTTATTAGTGGCTTAATGATAATACTCTGTAAGACTTCAGGAATTTCCCTGGTACACCAGGATGTTCTCAAAATGAAGATAAGTGGGCCAATTATCTCCTAGGCAGATTTTCCAGGCTTTCTGACTATGTAGCAAGACTTAAACCTGTTTATGTCTAATACAGATTTTTAATGTAGCAGCTAAAAAAATGTCACCTCTTTCATTTTGCTCGAAAATACCATCCTGCTTCTTTCTAAATGCATAATAGAAATTTCTATCTGTCTTTACCTCTTATCCCCAACCTCCTTAGTAGGGTGTTGCTGCTGCCTGCTCTCTTTTTCAGCGACATCCATCAGGCTCTGCTCTTTGCCTGCCTCATTTCTCACCAGGAGCACAAGTTCTATGCTGAAATTATCTCCTGGATATTTCATAAAAAATACAGTACCTCTGGCAGCTTAAAAGTTTTTCAGGTGTCTCCTGGTGGTGTGTTGTAAGTTCACTTCCTTTTCTAATGTCTTTTCTTGTGGACCTTTTGTCCATGGCTCCTGGACCTGGAACTCACATGCACAGTTCTTATGCCAAATTCTGAATTTTCAGTTTCTGAAATACACTGATGAATGGAGTTTTGCTTTTTGCTGGAAATCACCATTATTAAGAGCAAGTAGCTAGCTGTCCATGTTTCTCATGACTTAAAAGAAAGCCAGATTGTCTCTGTATACAGGATGGTAAAAGATGGGCCAGCTGAGCCTTGAACCCCCACTCTAACCTCTTATTTCAGGTCCTCCCAGTCCACCCTCTTCACTATCAGGTGAGACACCTCCAGCCCCGCTCTGCACTCCCTGTGTTAGTCAAGGTGTCCAAATCATGAGTGTTTGGTAAGGATATGTTTACAGTAATGGGTAAGGGTTATCTGAGGAGCTTCTCTGTCATTGGAAATTGGTCCTGATCTGAGCACAGGTTTGGGCCAAGTCATTAGAGAGACCTCCCAGGCTAAACTGTTCTATAACTCTATGTAAAAATACAGTATATCACATAGTAAGATAGGGAAAGTATTAAAAAGAGGCAGAGATGGGGTACAGGATGAGATACAAGACATAATTACATTAGAGAAAAAAAATAAAAAATTTTATTTCCTGAACTAAAAATCTACAGGAAGTGTATAACCACTTTAAAACATTTTTTTCTTTTATTTATTTTAGTTTTATATTCCCTAATCCAATGATGTTTTTAATTGCTTTGAAGGTTTTCCTTTGGTACCAGGCTGTGATGCTGGCGCCCAGAGATATACCCAGCACCCGATGATGTACATTTTCCTTGTTGGCTCCTGTGTTACACAGAACCTGTGCTCCACAGTGAGCGAGACGGTGATAACATTGCTGTTTTGAAAGCAATGAGTCACTTCCATTTGCTAATAATGCATTCAAAATCTGTGTCATTTTTGGCTGTGTTTTAGCCAGGGCTCTTCCTGGGGCCAGAGGAAGAAGTTATCCAGCATCAGCAGATGCTAAAAGTGGTTTTCTAAGTAATCAGCCCCAAGGTACACATAGCCTTGGCTCTTCAGAGATGCTCTGAGAAAACTCATCTACCATACAGGAGACTTGTATGGCCTCTCCAGAGTCAGTAAGTCCATGGGTTTGGCTTTAAGTAGTGCATGAGAGGATTTTTTTCCATTTCCTCCTTAGACTTCAGAGAGTTTCCTATGGCATTGCAAAACAGGGTACACTGTGTTTGTAGAGCAAGGTTTAGGTAGCCGGGGTCTATGAGGGCGGCTTCTGTGAGAAGCTGCTAGAAACTTTCCCTATATCCAAGAGAGCCGATGCCAGCCAGCTCCAAGATGAATCCAGCACTGGTCAAGGCCAAGCCCATCAGTGATGGTGGCAGCACCTCTGGGATAATGGATTTAAGAACAGCAGAAAGTTAACTTCCTGGGAGCAAATTGTATCCAAAAAGAGAGGAGTGAAAATATGAGAGAGGCACAACTCTGCAGAAACCAAGGTCAGTGAAGAAGGAGGGGACAGAGGTGCTCCAGGTGCTGGAGTAGAGATTCCCTTGAAGCCTGTGGGGAAGACTATGGTGAGACAGGCTGTCCCTCTGCCCATGAAGGTCCATGCTGGAGCAGAGATCCATCTGCAGACCCTGGAGGAAACCATGCCAGAGCAGGGAAAGTGTAAGGAGTCCTCTCTTTGAGGAGGAAGCAGTGGCANCCTCTGGGATAATGGATTTAAGAACAGCAGAAAGTTAACTTCCTGGGAGCAAATTGTATCCAAAAAGAGAGGAGTGAAAATATGAGAGAGGCACAACTCTGCAGAAACCAAGGTCAGTGAAGAAGGAGGGGACAGAGGTGCTCCAGGTGCTGGAGTAGAGATTCCCTTGAAGCCTGTGGGGAAGACTATGGTGAGACAGGCTGTCCCTCTGCCCATGAAGGTCCATGCTGGAGCAGAGATCCATCTGCAGACCCTGGAGGAAACCATGCCAGAGCAGGGAAAGTGTAAGGAGTCCTCTCTTTGAGGAGGAAGCAGTGGCAGAAAAAACATATGATGAACTGACCGCAGCTGCCATTCCCTGTGCTCCTGTACTGCTGGGAGGGAGGAGGCAGAGAAATCAAAGGTGACATTGAGCCTGGGAAGTAGCAGGGTGGGGAGAAGTTGTTTTAATATTTGTTTTTATTTCTCATTAACATACTCTGGTGTTAATTGGCAATAAATTATACTAATTTTCCCGAGTAGAGTCTCTTTTGCCTGTGAGAATAAATGTTGAGTGATCTCTCCCTGCCCTTATCTTGACCCACAAGCCGTTTGTTGTACTTTCTCTCCCTTGCCCAGCTGAGAGGGGGCATGATAGAACCATTTTGGTGGGCACCTGGTGTCCAGCCAAGGTCAACCCACCATGCAAGAATGTGCCAGTTCAAGCCCCAAAGAGACAGTCTGTTTTGCAGAGCAAGCAGAAGGGTCTTTTCTCCACATGATTTCAAGTGCAAGCAGCAAACACGCATAACAAAAAAATAAATTGGCTTAACAAGCTCTTCCAGGGGTGTGAGCTGCCACCCATGGTAATTTCTGTGTGATACTTGTCGCCTTCCCCTTTGCAAAAGGCTGCTTGAGTGATTCATGCACTCACCTACTCATATTCCTGGCTTCTTAAGCCACACCACTCACTCTTTGTCTTGGACCCAAAATTTCCAAATTGTTTTTAAAAGTTTGTTTTTTTTTTTTGCGTGTGTGAGTGCATGTACTTGCAGAGCCTTCTTTTGAAAGACAGCTATTCCCAGCCTGCATCCCCAGAGACAGGCTTAGCAGTGGGAAGTCGCTATCCTCCTTGGCCTTACTCACCTCACTCACACTTGCTTTTTCCCTGCAGACGGATGAGCCATGTCCTCCCTCCCCACGGGCACCAGTCGAGACACAGAGCTGCCACGAACTCTTCTGTGTCTCCCTGGCAAGAGGAGCCTTACCCTTTTCTGATCAGACTGTAAAGTTATGATGTTGACCCAAAGAGAAAGCCAGAATGTCTGGGCACTTCCTTCCACTGCTTTACTACAAGGCAGAGGAAAGAAGCACCATGCTTCCAAATCCTCCCTCCTTTGGATCCCCCCCCACAGCTCAGATTCTCACCATTTCAAAGAACTTTCAGAATGTTTCCTAAAAATCATTATCATTTTTATTTTTAATCAGTACAGATGGCACTGACTCACTGACTACTTTTGAAGAGGCACAAGGAACACCACATCCCCCCAGCCCTGCAAGAAGAGCTGCAGGGCGCTGGCATGGTGGATGGCAGTGCTTCCCCATGGTGGCAGGCCCATGAGGTTATGATTTCCCAATGCCTCCAGTGACGGATCCACTTAGGAAAGCAGCTTTTCTGGTTACCTTTAGCTCTTTAATCCTTTTCTTTCCTTTTCCAGAAGTGACAAGTTTTCTGTTTGCACCTCCATTGCATCACCACTCCCCTCTACAGCTGCCCTGCATTTTTGCCTAACAGCATGTAATTAATCAGCTCTGGTTAATAAAATATGACGCCCATTTAATAGACTGAGTCACTGGTAGAGCCAAGCAAAATGAGCCCATGGGAAGGATGGCAGGGGAGATAATGTAGGCAAGGGGCAGGCCTGCCTTGCACAGCCAGTGCTCTTCAGAGGCAGCCTGGGCGACACCAAGACCAAACCTGCTCATGTTTCCCTGTTGCTTGGTGAGGTTTTGGCACATTTTCCTGCTTGAGCCAGCGCTTCTGCAGCAGGAGCCAGATTGGTCAATCCTTTCCATAGGGAATGGGCAGAAGCTGAGGGGTAATCCAGGGATGGGGAAACACAGAGGATGGTTGCAGCAGAGAGGTGGCAGCCATCCCTGTAGGGACACTTGTCCTCTGGACAAGGTGAAGGAGTTGGACCCCACCAAGGAGATGAGCCTTTTGGAGGAGGCAGCAGCCTCATCCCCAAGCTGTTGCTGGTTTTTCAAACACTGGGCCAATTTCTGTTTGTAGCACTTTTTGTTGATGGCTGTGGTACAGTCACATCATTAATCTTCATTAGAGGGTGATAAAATATGTATATAAACACCTTGTAAAAGTAGTGATCACTGGCACCGTACTTCATGTGCTCTGGATTCACAGGGTAGAGCAGTTCTGTGACACTGTAAAAATCTCCTCCTGTGGCTCAGCAATAGTCAATGCTAAGGAAGAGTCATTCTTGAGCAGTTGGAAAGGGCTTTAGGGTTTGCACACAAACAGTTAAACTGGTGTGTCTAGGAATGCTCACGAATAACACCAGAAAGATGCTGGGGGTTTCCTACACAAGAACGGTAGGAGAATATAGCACTGGCCCATTAGTTTCATTTTAACATCAGAAATACAGAAAGTAGCCCTGATAGACTGAACAGTAGGTAAAATATACCAAACTTTGAAATAAAAGTGAAAAGCACAACACCATGATTTTGGGGAGATGGGTGTCTGGGTGTGTAGCAAAAATAAACACTTTCTGATTTTATGGCTAACACAACTGCTGTTGTGTTAGAAACTTTTAAAGTAAAATTGTCTTAGTCTTATTTCAAGCAATTATGAATATTTCCATCTGACTTCTTTTCATCTGTTTGTTAGAAAATGCTTATCTAGGAATTTCTTATGATGTAAGGTAATTACATCCCAGATTAAAAAAGACTTTATTATTAATGAATAAGATACTGGATTTGGCACTTGCTTTCAGCATTCAGCACAATTCCTAGTTAATGCTGCGCAAACTAATTCAGTCTCTTATCCCAGACCAGAAACTGCAAAAGCTGTGGCGGTACAAATCACACGTTGCAGCATATTCGTTGCACGAGAAGATTCAGGGTGCTCTGGGGGTGGGCAGGAGAGCAAAAGCTCTGCCAGTTCTCGATGTTTCTCCATACCACCATGTCCCAGGAGGCATCAGTGGTGGCGGGACCTCATTTCCAGCCCCTCACTGTGACAAGTCCTGCACTGAACTTGCAGGCACAGCACCAGCCCTGTGTCAGCCTGCAATGGCTGCAGAAGGAACAGGATCAAAGGAGAGAGTCGTCTTTACCCAAGTTCTTGCAAGTCTTGTTTCTGGTTGTTTACCAAGTATTCCAAGCACTTTGTAAATGCTTTTTTTTTTTTTCTTCCTTGAAAAAAATATTAACAAAGAACTAGGACTAGCACAAATTACCTACCCTGCTTTTTACAGTTGAATTAATAATCTCCTTACTTTATACTGCTGCCAGGAGGGATAACACTATTGTTAAGGCATGACACCACACTGCAGAAAAGGTGTCTGCTCAGAGCTTGTTCAATCCTCTCATCCTTGCCTATAAACCACTGGAAAACATACAAACCTCCTGCAGTTCCCACAGTAGCCATTCCAGGTAAACTACAAGTCTTCTCTTATTCTCCTTTCCCTGTTAAGAAAGACCTCAATGCCAAACACCAAAGAGTGTCTTTTACTGATGTTGAGGAGCTCTTGAAAGAGCAGCTTTTGCTTCTGCTGGTATGTGAAGATCAGCAAAACCATTTTATGACTGCCCATCAGTTAAAGTTTTAAAGCCACAAAGGTGGAGCCGCAGAAACACCCTTCTTATTGATGCCAGAACATTATTTAGCTCTTCCTTAGAAAACATCAGCAGTTAGGAAAGGCTCCAAGTTTTCCCAAGGAAACACTGTAGTGAAATACATCATCCAGCTGGCTGTGTCTTTACTACCACTCAGCTGTATCTGTCCTTGCATCACGTAATCTGGCGACAGCTTGCAGGTTTCGCAAACCTGCTAAACTCAATTGCCACCCAGAAAATGTTTTGCAACTGGATGCAGTTTCCAGTTAAGGGAATTTTCAATTCCTCACTGAAACACCTGGAACAGATATTCAGCATCTGTTATTTTTATTTATTTACCTATTGAAATTTCTGCTCAGTCAATCCAGGAAGTCCTCAGAGGTAAATCAGTCCCAAGGAATAGGATTGATGAGTGATGAGAATGTTGTAATTTTAGAAGTGGGTCAGGGCCAAATATTGCTATGATTTCTTTCAACTTTCACAGGATGCCAGAGCCATCCCTCTGGGTGTGGATGGATTCCTCCTTGCTAACATAAAATGCTCCTTCTGCTAGAGAATTTCCAGTTTCAGGAACTGAAATTCTGGCAAAAGTGTTCAGACTACATTATAACAGCTGAAAAGAAGAAATCAAGAAACATAATTAATTAGCCCGTCACCATCTCTGAGTGTATCAATAATCTCTTCTCTAAAGCATTCTTCACAACTGTAATGGCTATTTCATCTAAGCAACAAAGAGAAACATGCTCCATCTGGGGCTTTAAAACCTCATAGCCATTTTTTTAATTCTATGGAATTCTTTTAAATTTGTGATTTATATCCAGAATGCACTGCTCACCAGGTCAGTGATGTTGAGGGCTAATCTTGGTTTCTGGCATTATGCTTACAATGGGAGGTTTGCTCAGTGAAGGAGACACTGCACAGCATTCTGCTCCTGTTCTAACAAAAAGAGAATTACAGTGCCTCAAGATGGCACGCTGCCAAAATTGCTACACCAAAAATTAAATTGAGAACAGAGCCCCAAATGACTTGACTGGCTAAATCAACACATTATTTTCAGCATCCTTGCAATGCAAAAGCAAGCAAACCACTAACGTTTTGTGCATCTGTTTGTAACTCAGCATGTGTTCCTGCTGCCCATGAAAAACCTACATCATGACATGACACGAAGAAAACACCAAGAATATTTTGGTCACATTAAAATACCCACTTACTCTCCAGCCAGTTGTTGAAATTCCAAAGAAAGCACCTTACAAAGTAAACAGATTCTTTGTACCTAATGCATCACCTCCTGGGTTGCTGAGCAGCCATCTTCTAACACTTGTCATGAATTCCTGAGAGCCCTGTGCTGCTCCTGGTAGCCAGTAGCAGGACCAGAAGTTCACGGAGTCAAAGACTCAAGATGTTGAAAGAACGAGAAATCGCCTCATTGCCAAAAATGTTCTGAAACATACTTTTGCAAGGCACAAAAAAGATCACAGGCTCGCTTAATTTGAAATTCAAGATTTTGTCCTAATGGTGCAGTTCAAGGATTTTAGCAAATCAATACCTCTGTAGCTTTCAACAAAATTCAGACAACACCTTTCATATCCAAGAGATTTGAAAGACCTGTGAGACAGACAACTTATGCCAACTGTCTATCAAGATGGTACTGCAGGTGTATTCCAAGGCACTGGTGCAACCAGAGGCATTCAGGAGAGTTTGAGCTACAAGTGTTGCACATAAAGTCTCATATCTGATCCCCTGTCAAAAGCAGATTTAATAAAGTATCAGAAAGCAAGGAAAAAAATCTGCCTATGCACTGGTCTGCAGCAAAAGCAGAGTTTTCTCAGTAATAATCTGCCACAGCCAACACTGCATAAGTTCAAAGTATTATTCCTTCATTGTAAAGTCTGGTTTTTTAAATAAAGTTTTTGGTACTAATTTTTCTATTATTCTTGTGTGCAATGTGAGGTCTAAATGCTATGTGCTCTTACAAATTCTGTTAGCTTCACGGAGTGTCCTTAGTGAAAATTCTCATTGAAATAAGTGAAACTTCACCTATAGAATCCCAAAATGCACCAAAAAGTCACGATGAAGATTTTTACCTGCACAAGAAAATACTTATACTAGTTACCTGCCTTTGAAATAAAAAAGAACCCAAACCAAAAGTCAGATTTGTATAAAAATCTGGTTTTTATTAAATTCTGATCACAGAAGAGAATAGCTCAGTATAAAATCTCTAACAAAGTGATTTTATAGCGCAGTAAACTCTCCGTCTCTTGTAGCCATAAGCTCTGGTTATGAATGTACAATACACCTTCGTATCAGAATACAAAACTGGAGTTTGTCCTTGTAGCCCCATATTTGTTAAGCAGGAAGACAAAATTTCATAAAAGCTGTTCCTTTTTCTACCTTACCATATCCAGAACACCCAGTTTTGCAATGATGCTTTGAGATCATTAAATGCAAAATACTGTTACTAGTCAACCTGCTCGGACTGTGCAGCTGCTGTTTGGCATTTCAGACTGTAAGAAAAGTCACTTCACGTGCCTCAGTGACAAATCACAGCAGTAAATTATTCCCTGAACACACATCACAATCTTCATCCAAGAAGCCACCCTAGCAGAGCAGAAAGGCATGCACAGTGATTGAAGAGAGAAAAAGGGAAAAAAGGGGAATTTCTCAGTAAAAAATCTAGCTACTACATAAAGCCTTATTTTCTGAATAAATCCTAAAAGGTGATGAGTTTTTTCCTATTTAATTGGAGCATTTCCAGCATATTTGATTTCTGCCAAGCAGCTAAAAATTGAAAAGCATTGCAGGCTCTCTACAAGTACTGAATCCAGAGACACATATTCTTCAAACTCTGTACCTCATGCTGCCAGCAGAAAATATTTAAAACCCCCCTGTCAAGTTTGGTATTTTGAGAGTAGGTAGAACTGCAAAAAACATTCCCCTTTGGTCCAAGGACTTCTCCTGCCCCATTTGCCAAATGTACAGAAAGCAGGTCTAGGTGAGAATCTGTTTTCCAGTAAAGAAAATCCCTAACAGGCTAGATGGACCCAGACTGCTGTGCCCTGTGCCCAAGAGCAGTGTTTGAGGCAAAGCCAGTGCATCAAGTGATGTATCATGATGGACATGAAACCCTTGACTGCAAAACACCCCAGAGTTAATTTTAACATTTTATTTGCTTGCAACTACAAGATCTTTCTGTAAAATACATCCCACTCTGAAATAATTTAGTAAGCAAGCACCTGATCTGAAGACACATTTATAAAAAAGAAACAAAACAACAGGAGCTCAGCAAACCCAGGTTTTTAGCAGTTATACAGCTATTTTCAGCTTTCCAGAGCTTTGTGTTACTACAAGAAGCTCCTCAAAAACTCTGAAGATTATTAATCAGAAAATACAGAGCATATAGTATTTGTGAGCCTTGCCAATGCAGGACTACAACATTTGTCAATATTTCCACTACAAGCATTTGTGCTTAGATAAATAGTTCTCTTTATTGTCATTTAAGACAAAGCAAATTTTTATGTACTTCAGAATGTACTTATGCACAAGTACACTACTTGTATACTGTTACAGCATCTATAAATAATAAATACACAGCAGTAAGAGTTATAGTCATTTAACTACTGCAACATCTAGGGGCAAAGGCAAAAACCAGAGGAGCAACTACTTCATGTTCTCTAGCTTTTGGCCCAAGTCATTTCTTGTATTTCTCTAGTTTTCTCTCATAAACACACTCCAAAAGATACCAGTATAAAGGTGGTTTTCTCATGAAACGTATTAAGGTGATACCGCTGCAAAAATAAGAGTTCTCTGTCTGAAGATAAGGACAGACAACACTTATCTTTTCTCACTTAGCAGACTAAAACCTACCTGATACTGATTTGACAGACAGCCGTGATGCCATAGGAGATCATGTCAGTTCCCACATACAGAGTCAAAATGCAAATAGCTTTTCCCCCTCAAAGCTGCACTGACTGCACGGTGGTCTGGCAGGAACTGTCAGCACTGCTTCAATACTATAGAGCAGCGTGCACTAATCAGGACCTGGAGAACTGATGCCACGATGATCAAGAGCCTTAATCCTGCCCAACAATAAGAATCTTTGTAACTAAGTCAAATGCAATGTCACTGCCACATCAGGCAATCAACAGAAAAGTGTGTGTGCATTCATGAGCTGACCTAGGAAAAGCCTCAAGCATAGAAAGACACTGAAAGGCACTAGTCCATAGAAGATACTGCCTTCAAAGCTGTCTTTGAGGACATGCTCCATGTGTGCCTGTGTTCACGCAGTGCTTTGAGCTGAGCAAGAAAACAGGTAATAAACCCCTTCACCCAATTTCCTGCACTTCAAGAAGTGACACGATAAAGAAAATTGAACACGAAAAACAGAGGATCCCATCTATTCTATCTAATCATCTGATGAATCTAACTTGTTCATGTGTTCTTAACTACTAGTGGAGAATAAGCATTATGGAAGAGATGCCTTGGGAGAGTCTACCACCAGCATATATTAATCATCTAAGGGACAATTCCTGCTCTGAACACTTACACTATTTTCATATTCCAGGAAGGATGTAAGCAGTAGGTTGAAGCAACAGCTGAGAATTATGCAAGAGATAATTGATCACACCATATTTTGCTAGGATGGCAGACTTGATTCTCTACTACCTGACATCCAGAGTACCTATCTGCATTTAGGTGCTAGGAGTGCAATGTGGGTGCAACTCAATATTATAAGGTTGATTACAGAGATCATACTTGGCAATCTAACTATGAAGGAACTTACCGTACACAGCAACATGCAATCATAAACTATACCTACTGCCAAAAGTGCTCTGGATTCTCTGGGATGAGAAATCACATTAACACAACACAGTGTCCAGCAAAAGCTAAACCATGTGGCTAATTGCATTCCTAATTGGTAATACTTCCAAGACCAAAAAAGGAAATTTAGGGATCTTTTTTGTTTAAGTGGACAACCTATTTTCAGTCAGTTCCTTAATGGTGATTTCAAAGCCACTACAGTAATATTTGGGGATAATATTCAAAATTTGGAAATGCCCATAACCTTAAAATGGGAGGATGTACCACAAAAATGTTTTTCTCAAACTTCTGGGCTACAAAACAGATTACATCACATGATCTGCACAACACTAGAATTAGCAAGCATCTCAAAGCAAGATGGGACACAGAAGAATATACTATGGAATGTATAAAACCAAACTCAAACACCATGAAAAAAGTAATGTTTATTTTTAATATTTACAAAAGCATGAACACCTTATGCAAAAGCAGCACCCTGAACCATACATTTCCCTCATCCTCCCAGGATATTGGCAGAAAGCAAGTATTTTCTCCACTCTTTAGGGTTCAACATACTCTGCTGAGGTAAATGGGAATTGCCTCACCCATTCCCATGGAGCTCCAGCTGCTTACGTTTGGAAAGAGGCCAACGAATCAGAGCGCAGTGCAATGAGATGTCACATGGGTGTCTTGCTTTAGGTGTCAAATGGGGTAAGTCTGTGCTTCTAAGCAAGATAAATACACTATCCATATACTTAATAAGCTCCTCATTCTCTTCAATTTTAACTGAAACAGATCTCATTTTAAATATCTGTTTCAACATTATGACTCTCAGCCCACACTAGCTTCATGAAAGGTTTAACTTTATGCACCATGAACAATTTTACTCAAGTTTTTAAGAGACAGAAAATGAGTTCATAAGCTATTTTAGGACTGAGACCTTGCAGGACAAAAGCTATTTATTTAAGCTTTCTTACCTCCCTCCCCAGCACATGCAGTTCAGGTGCTTACTCTGAAGAAATGTTGCCTAAGGTTAATCTGAAAAAAATATTCATAATTTTCATTTTGCCTTCACCTTTTCCTCCCGATCTGGAGCTGGAAGTAATTGATGGTCACATAATCAAATTGGTCATGCTTTTGAACCTAGAGAGAAACATTTATTTAACAGTTGGACTCGGTCTTCTTAATGGTCTTTTCCAACCTAAATGGTTCTATGACTCTATGATTTATTTTTTGTAGTGTTTTATTAAACAGAGAATATGACTGCAATGATTTCAAAGACTTAGCTGGAGAAAGTTACTCATACTGTTTCCTAAAAGGATCCCTACCATAAAACAGCATAATTCCTCAGCTACACTGAGTTGAGGTCCCTCCCCTCAGAATCTACAACTGATGCCTCAAAATATTTATTACACTGGATGAAATGGCTCTGTCTTGTCTGCCATCCTATGTCTAAATGACTGAAGAATACTATTTATGTTTGCAAGATTGATCTTGGATCTACGGATCAATGAAAACTGCTTCATTTTACTGCTTGAGCTGTAGGAACCATTCTGTTAGCTCCTGCCAACTTCACATTAAAGAAATATAATTTCCTTCACATATTGAAAGAATCTGCTAAGAACCCATACATATATACACACACATACATCATGTATGTGTACACATATATACACACATGTATTGGTAATTTGTATTTATTTTACACTGACAAAGTACTAAAATAATCCAACAACTGTCACTGCTAAATGAGAGATGAGGCTAAACGTATTACTTATATGGCATCAAATAATTATGATACTCTGGTCCAAGAGCTTCAGAACTCCTAGCGAAAAAAAAATACCTTTCATTGGCAAAAAAAGTTTCAAATTATTTGAATTTCATTTTTAAATAAATTGGAAGGATTTAGAAAAAAAAACAACATGCAAAATAGACTGTATATTTTAAATTTCAGTGCTGTGTATAGCAAACACATATTTATTTATACATATATTCTATTACTCTCATGGCAAAAGTTTGAGGTGCCTTAGACTCAAAGATTAATGAATCTGTCAGTATCTCACATGTGCATCATTGCCTCAAATATTGAAAACAAAAAAAAAAAAAGCTGTACAAGTTCAGCCCTGTATGTTGTGAGTCTGGCTGCATAGTCAGAAACAGAAATATTGCACTCAAGACCATGCCTACAAAAATGCACATTTAATAAGGCCATTATATTCAAGATTGTAATGGGACAAGTTACATGAACAGTCAAATATATCATAAATAGAGCTAGGAAAGTCATATTGCAAAAGAGGTACTCAAAACAGCAGTGTTCCAGCAATTTAGTAACTGGAGTTTTTTCCCCATGAAACGATGATCTCTCAAACTGGTTTTATGCATCGGGCCAGACAACATGATGTGTATGTACCCATGCATTCTCACAATGTGTTTTTTCACTTTTTCTCAGAATTTAACAATTACCCCAGAGTTTGGCAGTAGGTTCCTACTCAAGTTCTGCCAATAAGGTTTAAATTGCCATCATTTTAAGCCACTTCCATGCACGATGAGGGGAAGAAAGACTTAACTTTCAGTTATTTAAATATCTGCCATCATGCAAGATATAATTCTTAATTTAGAAAGTGTAGCAAAGACATAATTGAACCTGTACTGGAATACTCCTCAGTATTCTCTTATAGAGCTAGATCACATTGAGAGTATCAGTTTATCTGATCTGGCTTACCAAAAGAATGACAGAGCAAGCAATCAATTTAACACAATTCAAGGAATTATACAGATTTACAAGTTAGCTGCCCACATCCCATGGCAAATAAAAAGAAGCTACCCTTTAATCAAAGTAGGGCAAACTACGTTGAACTTACAGTAGGGTAAGTGTATTCACACTAGACTTTACCTTGGAGTTGCAGGTGTGCTGTAAATCTGCTTTGTAGTTATTTACTCCTTTAGCCACTCTAAAGTTACCAAGTCAGCTGGCATTTTGGCTTGCCTAAGAGTAGTGGCATTTGTCCAAGAAGGAATGGTAGACCACTGTCCCTCCTCCCCATGCCACACTACATAAACACACAGTTATGCAAATGCAAAAAGCATCAGTACAAAGGCTGGAAGAATCACAAGACACAACAGAAAGAACCTTAATGGTCACATGCATTACAGTTCAGCAGAGACAGTCTTTCACAATTCTGTATTCTACCATAAAATCCACAGGGGTGGCGATTACAGATGAACCTTCCAGCTGAACCAATTCTGCCATTAGGAACTGTTTTTGAATACAACAGACTATATCCAAAACTTTTTTGCTAGGACCTGCTTTTGAGTTTAGATTTTTTTTTCCTATAGAGACAAGAGACAAACCTGAGACAGAGATGTGACCTGCTTGCATATTATAAACAGACAAATTGATAATTGAGATGCAAAAATCTATTAAAACTGTCACACACTTTACACCTCCAGCTCCATGTACTTTTTCCTGCAACAATGGTGCTATTTGCCAGATGCAAGTTTGTTGCTACCTGTGAACATGTTTTTGACCAGAGCTGGGGAGAAGGCATTTGGACAGCAATAATGCAGCTCTTCAAGTGGTGATCAAGGAACACAGGAGTTCAAGACATGGTTTCTAATTCCATCCCTGCCCTGCACTCACTGCATGCTGAGTAGCTCAAAACATCTCTTAGCAATCACATTATTCAGAAGGAGAATAACTCTTTCCCTATTTTTTTATTTTTTTTTCCACAAAAGGAAAGGTAAAAAGTCCTTTATGTAACATGCAAATGAAAATCCATCTGAAAGGCTTCTCCTTATTTCAGAAGTTTTGACTAAAAATGGTGGCCCTACCTATCAGCAATACTTTTGTCTTCAAGTGTCTAAGAAATTGAGTTTTGACAGGTATCCAGCAGTAGCAGCATTTTCAATGTTTTATGTTTGCTGTATTTAGTACTTCTTATCCAAATTCTCTCTCCAAATACAGTGATAGTCTTGTAGTTAGCATGACTGGCCATGCACACAGAATTCCTAAATAGAATTACATTTTGTTGTTTTCCCTCCACCATAACATTATCTTACCATTTTCAGTATCAGTCAGTGCCACAGGTTTAATGCAGGTCATGGAAAACAAGTAGCAGGCCTACTGCAACTGCTTGCTTCAAACAATACATTTTTTCATATCTATGCATTCTTAAAATGTTTTCTTAATTTAGCTATACTAAAAGTACCATTCCAAAATTTCAGTTTCCATTAAAAAAAGCTCACTGATGACTTGATCAAAAATATCACCCTAAATCCCTTTTACTTACACAGGAAATCATATTTTCTTCTGAATTAGTATTAACAGATATTTAGATTAGAAGACTCCATATTTCAGAAACCAGTTATTTAATACTCAATATTCTTTTCAGCAGATGAAGAGGTAGGTATATTTCCACACAAGAAAAAAAATAAAACAAAAACCAAAGTGTAACAGATACTCAATTAAATCAAGTAATGTCTGAAAAGTCAAACACTGTTCTGAGAGCACATAATGTGTCTGAAGATACTCTCCACAGAGGACAAGAAAAGTTGCACATTCTGATTAGATAATATGTCATAATTTGAAATTTAATAATTTTCTGGAAGGAAAACACAAGTATCCAAACGCTACTTCCCTCCCCACCCCCCAGAGAAATGTGGGTGCCAACAAACTGCCTGTATCAATGGTAGTATTAACTTTTGGACTGCTAAACATGGAATCAACTGCAATTCTTCCTTACATTCACCAACACCAGCAGTCTACAAGTTTACACAGAGACCATATCCATGATAATTACATAATTACAGTAGAAATTCAACTTTAGTGTTGTTCTTAAAACAATCTTCATAAATAATGAAAATATCTGTGTTCTAGCTCTTCAGTAACCTAAGGTTAATTGGTACAGATAGTGTTTTTTTCTTCCTTTTATAAACCAAACTGGAGGTTCCTCACTGCCAACAATGGTTAAGGCCTGGATCAAGTTATTCTCCTTTTGCTTTTCCCTTTTTCTGCTTTTTTCCATTTTCCACCACTGCATTATTTTCTGGTTTGCTTACTCCATTTGCAACAGCACCATTTGCTATTTTTCCGTTCTTTATGGGTTCCTTGGGCAGCTTATATGTCCGATAGTAGAAGTTACCAAACAGGAAAATGAAGGTGACAGCATAGAAAATGACACCCCAGTGCATCCATTTAGGGAAAGGACAATCAATATAAATAGACAAGGCTGTGTGGCCAATAGTCACATGGAACTGCACCTGTAAGACAGAAAATATAGAATCAAAAAGGTCTGGATATATTCTGTAGGTCTGACTGCACCCATTTATATCAATGCATTAAGTTATGAAAACTGCTAAACTGTGAGGTGGTAGGGAAGCTGCATTTGGCTGTCACATTCATGCATGCACACCTATGCTCGACCAGGAACATCAAATCTATCGTATAGTATCAGTTTTCAGAAACAGAAAAATGAGAAGATAATAAAAGATCTAGATTTGCTATACATTTTGAACATATTTTTGCATTTCTCTTGAAATAACCAACATGGAAACATTAGACTTTAACTCATACAACTCTTATCTATGCTGCATAGTTTTTAAGAAATTGAATAAATGCTTCCATCTCCAGGAAATATTCTAACTTGCGCTGTGACTGTCAGAAAACTTTGGGAAGGAGCAGCATCTGTTCCAAAGTTCTGCAAATGCAAATCCACTAAGAGGCAACACCTTTTGAGATAAAAGGAGAAATTTGACTTACCAACTGCAATATGGTCAAGTATCGTTTCCACCACAGGTACTTCTGAAATTTAGGGCCGCAGGCTGCTAATCCATAATACATGTACATAATGACATGAATAAATGCATTCATTTGAGCTCCGAAAAAAGCTGGCACAGAACAGAAAGGAAGACTGTCATGTCATTTTGGAAAAAAACAGAGAAGTCTTCTCTAGTATTATCCTTGTAACAGTAAAAATTACAAAGTACAGGATGTGCCAAGATGTCATCTTCAAAATATTCAACAGTATAGTACAGACCTGCCTGTTAACATATATGCTGATAAAAATAGCTGTTCATGCAAGTAGTATGCCACATCTTCCACAGAACTATTTATGCGATAGCTTTTCATAAGATTTTTGTTCTACATACAAAAATGACATGGATTACACATTAGTTTTTGTAGTATAGCTGCAATTGCTTTGCTAAAGGATTATTAAAAGATGCATTTGACAATTTAAAGTATCATGGTCTGAACTTAAATGCAAAAGGTTCACTTCTCAGCAAGAAGTCAAGAAACACATGTAGAAGTCTGATTAAACAGGCAAAAAAACCCCATACAGAGCAAAACATGACTTATGGTTATAAGAACTTTAAGGGTATTGCCGGGTGAGTTTGTCTAAATTACTCATCTTTAGGTTTTTTATTTATGATTTAAAATACTCAGCATTCTTAAATATGTAAGTGTATAGTATAACATTTCCCAGAACGTTCCATCTTGTAAATAAAGACAGTTTCACTTCTGTTAAGATCTCTTTGCTTTGTCAAGATCAGCAGTCATTTAACAGAAACACATGGTATCATGTTAAGGCATTCTTGCACTGACAGAGAGACTCCAAAAGGCCCTAACATCTAAGATTAGGCCAATACAGACAATAGCTGCTGACATCAAACAGCTCAGATGCCTATGTGGTCTAGACCCAGTTAGTTATAATAGAGTCTAGTTTATAATAGACCTGTCTATGTAAGCAATGTGCTATCAACCAGAAAACAGAAGAACACAGATCTAGCCACATTTATGCAGTAGTGCTACATAAATACAGAAAAGCAACCACTGCTTTTCCTTTTGCAGGATCTAGAAACTAAGAGGCAATGCAAGAACACCAAAACTTAAAAGAAATTTGGAAATAGTTGCAACTGCTATATTGAAAACAGCTGATATTTAGCATGAAAACACTGAAAAGGAAAGGGAGAGGATCTTTTGAGATATCCAGAGAATTTCTAAGCAAGACTACAAGTAACTACCAAGTCTCCAATAAACTTATTTAATAGGTGCAGTTGTCAATAAAGATCATGAAATATCTGGATGAGTACCTGCTTCCTGCAGATTACTTGGGAGAAATTAAAAGATAGCTACAGATACTAATTTTATATATTTCTTCTTTTGAATATAAGTGACCACTCAGTACAAAATACCGGTAATAAATGGGAGCATAAACCCTCTATGTACAAAGTATTAGTGCTGTTCAGAAAAAAACCAACAAATCCATGAAACCCAAAATATTAATTTGGTGTTTACAATACAGTATTTTGTATTTACTGTATGTATTTTCAGTGTCATAAGCCTACAAAGCACATTACAAAAAAAACATGGTATTTTCCCTGTATCCTCAGCCCTGCAGAGCTTGTAATTTGAGGGAGACGAAGGCAAAACACCGGGAACAAGAGTACAAATACAGGCAAGGGAGGATGCGGCAAATACAATGAATAATTATAAAATTATTTGATGGAGTTTTAGAAAAGAAGTAATGGGGAAAAAAGGCTGATAATGAATTACAGACTTGTGTCATTATGAATAGGTTTTAAAAGTTAATTGACATATTTATTGGCTCACCTCCAAGGAAGGTTTCAGAATTTTATACAAGCCTCTTAATAAAAAAGAAAGCAAACCTCAGACTCAGATACAATGCCAAAATGACACCTCCATTAATGTCACTAAACTTGCACACAGATTGCAGCCCATAGTTAGATTATGCAGTTCTCTGTATCTGCAAAAATTAAAGTTAGGCAAGATACATACATCTTTCTGTTTCATACAGAGCAAGGATACTTCTGAAGGCAGAACTTTAGGCTTGCAATTGATGCCCATGAAGAAGAGAAGCTTTCCAATTCATTAGATTATTACCCTGTTAACTCTTCCTCCCCCATGCTTCCCACAGAGGGAGTCTGTACGCATTAATAAATAGTCTTGTACTTTATAAAGTCAAGTCTATGGAACTTTCTTCCATTGCTCTCAAACAGAAATAATTCTCCCTTCTACCCAGTCAAAAGGGTATGTCAGGAAGGCAACTCACCTTGTCCACCTGCAACCCACTTAATGCCAATCCACCACAAGGTGAACATGGTGAAATGGTGATAGACATGGAGGAAACTAATCTGGTTAAATTTCTTCCTCAGGATGAAGAATACTGTATCCAAATATTCAATTCCTTTAGAGACGTAATACCACCATAAAGCAGCAGCTATCTGCAATGAAAAACAGACAATACACATATTTAGTGATTCCAAGCTGAATGGAATAAAATTCTCTCCATCTGTGTGCTGCAAGAGGATAATTCTTTCTTCCCCAAATCCTGGTAAATGTTGAGATGGAGTCATCAAGCACTCGACGGTATGAGAATAACAAAAACAATACTCCTTTCCCCTATTCTGGACATGGAAGTAGAACATTCTGAGTCTGCTGCTCACAAATTACAGCTGTAAAAAAGAGCCAATATAGTTAAAAGCTTTACCATCTCTGAACACTTTATCAGTTAAATAGGGAGTTCATATCCCCATTCTCTGCCCTAAGCTTTGCAGAAGAAGACTACCACAGGACTTCCCCTACTTATGAGGCGACACTTTGATGTCATCAGAAGAGTGAGGCAGAAACAACATAATAAAAAGAAGTTGCAAAGACTGAAACCTTCAGTATCACAGGCACATTGGTGGAAAAATACCAAATCACTATTTCAAGTAAGGTGCAGTACAGATTTCACATCCCTTTGAGCAATATTCCCTCAGCTTCTTCTGGCCTGCTCACTAACTCCCCCTCTGTAAAGCAGCCTTCCTCCAATGGCTCTGTGCCATTCAGGAAACAGAAGAAATGAGACCACAGGAACCATAAAAACTGCACAGATATAACCCATTTACCCAACAGGGCAGTGCTACACACCCAAAATTCTTCTTCTAATCCATTCATCACAGTTTATCTTGCCGAGGATGTAACATAAATATGGCTTACTTCTGAAATCAGGATGTTGTTAAACCAGAAGCCCAGACGCTCAGTGTAGCAATTTGTTAATATTATGATATGGGAGTATGGTGGTGGTATGGACTCCCTTCCAGATCCCAAAGCATAACAACAAGTCTAGTTCCTGGCATGGTAAGTCATCTAGCTTGTTATGCAAGGGTGGAACCAGAACATATCCCAGATGGTGACTCACATAGAGAATGGGAAATAAAAAAAAAGGAAAGTTGGAATTGGTACCACCTGCAAGAGGAGAGAGAGTAGGCAATGTCATAACACACTTATTTGTAAGAAGTTTGCCTTGTCTTTCAGGACTCAGCTGATGACAAATCAGGCATTCTTACCTTAACCTGGTGTGAAATAACCCCACCATCCCCTCAGTCCCCAGAGGAGATAGAAGAAAAGTTAACACAGTGTAGCTTCCCTTCCCAACTACACACAGAGTGTTAGGGGAGCGAGAGAAAGAAGGATCAGAAAATTGAGCTGTACAGAGCAATGCTACAGGCCCTTCATGGTGTTTTCCTCCATCTCTCCAAACTAGTGGGAAGGGAACACAACTCTTCTCAGAGTAAATTTTTCACAGCCAAAATTAGACTGGTGAACAGTTTAGGAGAAATTCCAGCAGAAGCAAAAAAGCAGCACAGGAGAAGAGTGCTGCAGACCTGCATTGCAGACTGCAGTTTCCCAAAGGGACAGCACATCGCACTGTTGCCAAACTGCAGACTTCAATGTATTTGTTAATGAACACCCTCCTCACTCACTGAATTTGATTTAGCTTACTTCAGGTGTCAGGAAAAGAAGGCAGATTTTGCCAGTTTTATTAAAAAACTAGTATCTCTTGAAGCTGGAGAGAGGTTTATTGAGAGAAAAGTGACTCCCGCAGATCTTGGAGTTCCCAGACACACAAGCAAGCTGCAAGAACCATCAATACATATATATATGTTGCTCAATATCCAGTACAGTACTGCCTCTGGGACAAGTAGTCAGGTGTTTAATAACAGGCACATCAAGGTTTGTCTCACACCCATCGATTAGCATAACAGTCCAGCCTCTTTTACAGATCTTTGCTAAAGCTGCATCTCTCAAATAAATTAAGATAAGCATCTTTTCATCTCACGAGTTAACAACAAACACTTTGGACTATAGACATAAAATAACAATCCAGCACTGCAATACTTTAGCTCTTTGGAGGTCCTCCATTCAGAGAAACTTTTAAAGGATCAATAGGTCAGTTACAAGCAAACTGCCATAACATCTTCTATAAAGCAAATGTATATTTTTGTTAATGAACCAGGGGAACAGTAAGTCAAATAGCCAATAAGCAAAAAGCCAATTTACTGTATGATATAGAGCAAAATATAAGTGGAGAAAAATCCTACAAAAATACTTATGTTTAATGCCCAAGATGTCACAGCATCAGTATGTGCTCCTGGACAAGTCACTTAACACACTTCATTCCTCCTTTTTTTGAATTCCACCTGTCTAGCACAGAAAGCAATCACAGTCTGTGGATTAAAAGAATTTGAATTTTTGATCAAAATATTTCCCAACACTTACGAACAACAACAACAAAAAACCCCCTCTATTTCTTTGCAGAATGATAACTGCTGGTTTGGTGTTCACGTAGATTTTTTTTGCCTGTCAGCTTCTTTGCTCTCTCACTATTATCAAATATTACTATCATTTACTCTCAAACCAGTTTTCTGTACTGATGATCTATTTCAGTGCTTCCAATGACTTATGTAGATGTTTTCATCATTAGCTTATAGAAAGAAATGAAACAGAAGTGAAGTCATTTGCTTGAGGCTGTGCATGCAATCAGTGACAGAGGGCAGAAATAAAATAAAATAAGCAAGCTATGTCAGGAGCAGGTGGCTAGTATTAAACTTCTTTTGCAAAGCATCAGAAATCATGACCTAACCTGTAGTCTTTCTTTGGACACAGCATCAAAGAAAGATTTAGTTTAAAAGAAAATATGAATTAAAAATGCACATTCCTGTAATTAATACTAGTCACAACTGTATCTTTTCTGGTAGTTTTCATATATGCCAATCTAAGTCTGTTAAAACACCAGATGGCACAGAAAGATTACATTACAGCCTAGGATTAAGGGGGTCAACAAGAGGTCCAATCCCATTTCCTCTGCCTCCTGCAGGGTTTTTGAATGGAGGCCTGTTTTAACACAGGGCTCTGTTTCTGCACCATCCTTTCACATTTTGGGTTGGAAATAGCTATCCATTAAGGGATATGATGGGATGGTCACAAAAACATGAAAAATTAGAGTGGCTTTTAAAGAGAACTCTTTTACCAATTATAGAACTCTGTTCACAGAACTTAAGTCACATTCCCTTTTCACACAATTTAAAAGCAAATTAATATTAGGGTTTTTCATAGGAGGAAACCACTCAAGCTCTAGACATAAATACAAACAATGCAGATTACAATCACAATACAGAAGACAACCATTGCTCAGCTTCAAGATTACAATCAGCACACTTAAAATTAAGAACCTATTCACACTATCCTGTATTCCCATTTTTCAGCTTTTCAAAAATGCTAATAAAATAGATGAACCTTGACCTGGGAAACAGGGGCATACCAATGTAAGCAGAGGAGGAAAATGACCGCTCACAGACACTAACATGCCTTAACTTCGACAGTAATAAGAAACTGTTCCCTTCAAATACTGAAGCTCCCAAGAGAGTACTAAAAAATATGGATTGAACACCTCAGCCCTCTGCATTTATTATTTTGACTCTTAAGCTATAACAAAAAAAAAAATAAAGGTTTTTCCAAGATGCAGCTGTAGATCCTTCCTAATCCCTTCTTGGAGATTTGTTCCCTCTTTTCTTTCTTGTCTGCTATGAAAACTATTTTTTTTTTTAACAAAACACACTCAACTTCTGCCAACAGTCAGTAAGGTGGCTACCTACTATAATCAGAAGAAAATCCTTCACAAAGGAGTTTATTTCTGCAACCGTGGAGTCTATTTTTCCTCCTTGCTTGCTCCAGGAGTCCATTGCCTCTTGTACAACAGCCAGGGGAGCCTGAATTAGATTAACGGGTGTGGGTAGGCTCAAAACAGTAAGCAGGAGGACCAGTTCCTTCATATTATGTGTCAACTACCTACAGAATTAATCATCAGTGAAAGAAAGAAGCTTGATAAAGTTGAAGAAAACATACAGGCAAATTCATGAAAAAGCATCCCCATAAAAACTGGCAAAACAAAGAGGCTGACTTAAGAGGTCTGCAAGCTACAGACTGCTAGTGTTGCTAGACTACACAGGGGAAGTGCCACCACATTCCTTTACACTGTTTCCTTAATATCACCACTGACTTACTGTCTTGACACACGATGAAGGTTGGAGAGGGAAGACATTTTCTGGCACCCAGGATACATAAACTTTTTTTTTTTCCCCTGGGAACTGTTTAACAGCTCTCTGTACTCCCTTGAGGGACAAAGGATAGTTTTGATCAAGACCTTCGGACAAAAAAGGGCCACTTCATGGCAACATCACAGCGGCACATTCCCGAAACGACAGAAACAAAAGTCATACCAAGGCTTCTCTGCTGCCATTTAGACCATCATATGCAATTAGTTTCACATTTCTCAGTATGTGTTCCAGATTTCTAAGCCCCAAAGTAAAGTCATACATGAAGATGTTCTTTCCAGAGCATGTTCTATAATGCTTTTTGGGCTCAGTGTTTCCATTTGAGTTAGTCACAGTTTCCTTTATCTGAGCAATACAAGATTTATTTACTCATTCTCTTACAAATAAAGTCATTGCATTTGTAATTAATTCTACTGCTTCAGTGCAGCATTTACCACCAGAGAAAACCTCATGCCAATAGATACTATACATTTAGTATCTAGATCTATTAGAAGGGTGTGAGAGATGTGCTGCAACGTTTATCAGTTCTAAACTCAAAACTTCAAAAAATATTTGAAATTGTTTTTGCAGGTTTATATTCTGAAAAACTATGGTGAAAGGAATCTTGATGTTTGAGGATATAGGGTTTTTTCTGTTCATTGGTGTAAAAAGCCATCATACCTTCTAAATCCAGAGCATGATACACTGTAAAGCAGGACGGAAGTGTATCCCAGACTCCTCAGTTAGATATAGTACATTTGTGGAGACTATAATTTTCTACTTGCAACTTACTTACCTAAATTGAGAATTCATTCCAAGAACTACCAGAAAATGATCAAGAGTCTTGACTAATAGCTTCCTGTACAGTTGCTGTAACAATTTGAGAGAACTCAATTTTCCCTGCTTCCTCAACTCCCTCAGTTGCAAACTGAACATGTTAGACCTTAAAACTTCAGAAATAAATTTTACGCAAATCCACAAGTTTGAAAAAAATGATGAAAAAGTCAGGAAATCCAAAGAGTATATACTGCTAGAGCAACATTCTGCTCTTCATTTTGCCTGTATTTCATTGTATAATAATGCTCTGCTTGTCAAAACAAACAAAACAAAGGATAATTCTTTTGAGCAGTCATGACCTCTCCACTGCCACCCGCAAACAAATGCACCTAGAAGTGAGTCTATGAAACGAAATTTTTGTATGCTAGAAGTCATACCTCTTGTGCTTAGTTAATATAAAAATTCTTTCAATGTATGTCATACCAGTCCTCAATGTCATTCAGCTGACTACATGACCATTCTATTTTGCTTACCAATTAAAAAAAAAAAAAACCTTTCAAGCACTTGCTGTGTATTGCTAGATTTTGTTTTTCAACAAAACTATTAACAGATGTATTCTAGTGACTGAATTAGAGAGAGCATGGTATTGGCAACGGTGAGAGACTGGCAACTACCCTAAAAAGAAAGACTCAAACCTTTCTGCCTCACCACGAGCCCTGCCACATGCACGAGCTTTTGAGTAATACTATCCATGAACAGACACCCTGTAGGCAACCACTTTTCAAACTGTGCTATAAACATTAAATGTGTTTAGACTATACTGTACGTTCACTACATTTTCAGGAACATGTTCTAATCTGTAAGTGAAACTTGCAGGAACAGCTGAGAGATTCTCAAGCGTCAGCTCTGCTGGAAGATAAGGCTTAGCACATGAGCTAATCAACAGCATTACACAAAAATTAACATGCATCTGCACTTTGCTTTTAATTTGGATGTTTCCCAAACCCCATGTATTTGAAATCTAAGATTCTACAATGAAATGTACTGATAATACATTTACCAGAAGCCATCAAGAACTCATGAAGCCAAAGATGGGTAAAGGAGACAAAAAGTTGCCTCACCACTATGGCTGAAGTGCAACCACAGTATATGCAGACAAATCTTTCTAGCTTTGATCTAGCTAGAAAAGAGCACCTTTACTGTGGTTATCCTGGTATCATAAACTTCAGCAAGATCTAGGAACCAAAGACTGTATACAAAGTTTATCCTGGATTGTACAACCATGGATGAAGCCAATGATAGTATCTTTAAAATTCCCCTGACTCGAAGCACTCAGATCAAAGTTAATGCAAATATGCTGCTGCACTCTGAGTAAACCTCTGTACAATGTAGTCAAACCTGATGTGGCCTGTGAAAATATAACGGGATACAGTCATGGCTGACAGCAGAACTGTGGAAACACTGTTTTTACACAAGACTTAAACAGTCATGTAATGCTATATATTACACACATTCATATACAAATATACAAAAAGAAATACTCACCCTAACTTCATAAACATTATCTGAATAATCCACAGTCTGGCAGACATAGCTGTACCCTCGAGCTCTTGATGACAAGAACAGCTGAAAATATTAAAGTCATACATGAGGGGAAAGATAGTACATAAAGCATGTTTATAACAATTATCAGCAAGTTTCTTGCTACATCCAACTTACCTGAACAAAAATATTTAAAATATCTTTATTAGTCTGGAGAATACTACTGGAGAAAGCCAATATTTAGTACTAACAACCTACACAGTACTTACTTTTTCCTTATAAATTAAAAAGAAAGTACTCATTTCTCCCTGCATGTATCTGCCCAGGTAATTACAGCCTCATACAAATTACTATGAATTCCAATATGACCTTGAGCTATTCAAACACCAGTATTCTTTCTGATGCCTCTAGCTTCAGAGTCAGAAAATACCTAATTGCTTTCATTACAATTGACAGAAATGCTATTCCCAGGGTGAATTCAAAAGAACTCTATTCAAGTGACAGAGATTTGATAATTTGGATCTACAATTCTTAACATAGTACACCAATAACAATCCAGAAAAAAAAAACAGCCAAAGCTGAGCACCCATAAAACACATTGAGAAAAAATGAATGGAGAAAGGTTGCCCATTCTGTGCCAACAGAAATGACCTAAAACATGAAGTGCTCCTGTAGCGCCACTGCAAACCAAGCACATTGCAAAAACTTGGACAGGAGAAGATAAACTTGATATTTGACCAAGTTTCCATTGGAAAGAAGTACACTTGTCCAGAGCTATACAAAGTTCAAATAATATTTATAATCTCAACATTCATAAATGCTATAATCCAAGATCATTTAAAGCCAAGCAATCCCATTCTGTTATGGATCAAAGAGACACAGCAGTGGAGGAGACATTACCTGTAAATTGGGAGCTGTAAAAGTAAAACGTGACAGAGAAAGATCTCAGGAAAAAACATGGGTAGGCACTGACTACTCTTACCACTAACCTGACTGCCATCTTACTTAGACTGACTTTGAGTTGACTTTGGCATCTCATCTAGCACACAGCACCAGGAGTGCAGTCAGACGCAGAGAGAGGTGTTATCCAGTAAAAAAACAACATACAAGACCTTGTGAAGGTCTGGACTTGTTTGCTGCACATGTCTTTTAAAGTAAGTAAAAGAAAGAACTGTCCACAGAAATCATCCTAGAAAAGAAACTGAACTACTTTTGCATCATCCAAGTTCATTTACAAACTGCTGTAACACCACTACTCTCCACTGTGGTCCCCCACAGGCACGAGCACACATGACACTGTTAGGGAAGAGCAAGGAAAGTTTAGTCCACACTGTTACAGAAACCAACCAATCTCTACTGTAGCCTCCTGGATAACCTGACCAAGGTTACCTTGGCAAAAGGCAGTAGACTGACTTCACCACATTGTCTCAAAGTAGAATAAGAAAGTCATGATTTTGTGGCAAAATAGGGTATATACATCCCCACATATGGGGACTTTTGCATGTTCTGAGCAAAATTTGCTCAAAATTTGAACTTTGATCCAATGCATGGGAGTCTTGGACAAGACAACCTTGTAGTGCTTTATGGACTTACTATTTACCATAAATTACACTACAGATGAACAAAACAGCTTGCCATCAGGATGGTTATTGAAAAAAGCACTAAAAGGTATTTCACATTCAAATTCTATTCTCAGCAGCATCTTGAAACTTCACTGTCATTCACAAAGTACAAACTGCATAACAATGCCATTAAAACTTCTGTGAGTCACAACAGTGGCACAGTGGTATTTGTAAACCTCACATAGATGGAAGAAGTTGCCTCGTAAAGGAGTCAACTGAAATTTAAACACCTTCCTCCATCAGTCTCTAAGATTAAGAAAAGACACTTCCTGTAAATGCTATATCCATAGCCTTAACATCAATTGAGTAATAGCCTATTATTTCAGGGAGCAGGAAACTAGAACCTCTGTGTCTAAATTTATGAGCGTTCAGCACATCAGCAGCAAATATGTATTTGTCATTCATTTTTATGTCAGTTCAATGACTTGGAAATGCCACAAACACATGTTATTCTATAAGCAGCACAGGTCTGAAAACTGACCCCAAGTTTGGTATAATTCAGCCTATGGATAAAACAAACCCATTTGAAAGAATAAATGAAAAAGACAGGCATGGCAGTAACACTGCAGAACTCATTTCCGAGGAGTTTCAATTTTAACTTGCCAAGATGATTGGATTTACTCTATTCCCACAACTATCCTTGGGTGTCAGCATTAAACTGTACCAGTAGTACTTAATTACTTAGTTGAATAGTCCAAGGAAACAATTTAGACAGAATGATGACTGAGGCATGATGGCTAAAATTTTACTGAATCATGTCTTAAAAAGAGGCTGGAATCAGTTAAATTATTTTATTATAGAAACTTTGGAAAAGGGTCAATATGTAGATCATCATCAGATATGCCATGCTTTCCTAGCAAAACTACAGAACAGACCAGTCAGAGAGTTCTTCGGTGCTGTAATTTTAACTGTTCTGTTAATTTGCTTACTCCTGCAAACAGATTTTGCAAATCTGTGATCTGAGGTCTTCCAGGAAGACGGCTCTTGATCCACATGAGCAGTCACAGCAGCATAAACCTAGCATCAGTCATATTCTGTACAATTATCCTTGAATATTACCAAACTGTTCAGTAGTCCCGGTTAGCTACTACTACAGAGCTGATCCACTCAACTGTTACTACTCATTTCCTCTGTACAGAAAACCTAACAGGAAAAATGCAGCAACACAGAAATTTATTAACACACTCAGAACATTTCAAACCAGATATTAGAACTCTGTATCCTTTAATTTTTATTTAAAGATATAGCTCACTTCATTTTTATTCTTATTCTAAAAGGTAACTTACAGACAAGGTACTTTTTCTCACTACAGATAATGGGCATCTGAACTTCTGAAAATGATAAACATCTTGAAAGCAAAACCAAAAAGCTCAATTTGCAACAAGATGCATTCTGACACTCTTTAGGATTATTAAAATGAAAAAAAAAGTCATTTACAAGTGTTAAATCTCTGTGGATTTTACTTATTCTGTCCAGTATTTAGACTGACATGTCTAAGAAGAACTTGGAATAGCTAGTATATATATTTTCTCTCTAGACTCATTCAGTGCATTTATTCTCAAACAGAAATTACCTAGCTATAGAAATATTTGTATCAAAGGCAAAGTCATCTTTAAAAGTCTATGCAGAACATTCACTCTTGATAGACATCGTAAATATGCAAGATAATTATTTTAATTTTGCAACCTTCAGACATCCTCAAACCTCAAAAAGAATTCCCTCTTGAATGAGGGCATACACACCTCTTTGAAAATGAAGAAGTTGAGCAGAACCATTCCAAAGTTGTAAACAACCAACAGGAAGCGTAACTGAAAGGGCTCTCTTGTCTTCATCCATTTGGGGCCCAGCCAGACAGTGAGGAGATAAATAGTGCTTATAGTCAGTGTTGGAAATGGAGACTGCATCAAGGGCCAATCATCAACACGTTTGTCTGGGGGGGTGAAGCAAACAGAAGGAGTCAACAAAGTCTGAATAAAATATATTTCATCATCACTTTAAGCACTGAATTCGTTAAGTATTATTCTCTGCTAGACTAGCTGCATCAGCTAGTAGAAACACAATGCACTCATTCTTTCTAGGAAGGTTAAAGAAAATAGTTTTTTTTTAAAAAAACACTATATCACATTACCTCACGCAGAGATTCATTATGTCATCCAAGCTCTACAATCCAAAACAATAATGCAAACAATCACACGAGCACAACCACAACTCAACCCACTAATCCCTCCAAACCAATTTTGCTTATGATGAATAGTGACTGCAGGGGCAACATAACCAAATATTCAACACCACAAATGAAAGACACACAAATCTGACAAAATACTAGTTACACTGGTAGCTTTTATTTGTTTAAAATTAGGCACTAGAAAGCCTCCTATTAATTTTATACAGGTTGTATGATGATAACGAAGTACCTTTGCTATTTGATGTAGGTCAGTCTCATGTTTCAGACAGAATACTAACAATGTTACTGGAGAACAACTAAATAAAAGAGTTTAAAGGGATGGTTCTAGTTAATCTGTGCTGTCATATGGGAAACAAAGGTTTTATTTACAGTCTCCTTCAGCCAATCATGGGATCCAGGTTGCATTACACATACTTCAGAGCCCAGAATATGCTATATTAAGTTCTGGATCAGTATCAAAAAAGCACTCTTAGCCTGATGAACCGGTGACATGCAGGATTAGAAGATGGCTCTGCTAGAGGAGAGAAGCAAGACTACAATGACACCGCCTTACTTAGTGCCCGTGTCGTCCCATGCGTCATACGTGGCCCCCCCGGCCCTGAAGGCTAATCTCGAGTTGTAGCAAGAGATAAGAGGTAACTACTTCATAACCATCAGAACTTAGATACTGCATAGCTCTATGATACTAACAGGAATATTTTCCAGATGCTTAGGCCAGTTTTTGATCATATGGAAATCACATTGCAGAGCTCCATGAAGAGTTCAGACACCTAAAACACCTGCCTTCAGTCACTTGTGGGCAAACTCACAAATGCCCACAGCTGCCCACAGACTTCTCTAGAGGACAAGTTTCTTTTAGACAACTGTAACTCAAAGACAGAGAAAAATCCCTATATCATAAATTATTTCCTGATCCCAGGCATACTAATCCGTAAGTTAGAACACGCTACTTATCTTGAAAATTAGGAACTCTAATACAATGAGGAAAGTACAGAATAGCACTGTCATTACTCCTCCTACTCTTCTTTCTTGTTTCCTTTGTTGTCCTTAAGAACATAAATTAGAGCCTCATTTTAGGAGTAGATTTCATGAAACCGTTAACAAACAACAAGTATTATGACCTACAGAAAGAGAGAATGCAGAACGTCAATTTTTCACATAACCAGATTTAACAATAACTGAGCTGCAGACTCTAAGTAAGATGATAGGAAGCCTAAAGAAAAGTGAAAAAGAAGACAGAAACCAGCCTAGCTGCTTCCATTATGGCTGTTAATACCAGAAGAGAGAATTCATGGAAACCTCCAGCAAGGTTGATGCTGCCAGAATGATGGGATTCAGCTTTGCAGTCACAGCCACCAACAGAATCCAAGGGTAAGACAGGGGAATGAGTGGCAAAAAAGGCAGAAGATTGCCTGTAGAAACACAGACTGTCAAAATAGAACTGAACAAAGCAAAAGAAGACAGTTACCTGTTAAATTCTCAGGAATTTCCTGGAACAACATGGAGTACCACCTACAGAAGGGGAAATCACTGCAGCATTGCAATTATTACACACTTATATCCTTTACACTTTAATTCCTGCTTGAATTTAGCAATTGCTCTACCATCTGAATTTAAAAGTAAAAGATAACACCATCAAAAAGAAAAAGAAATGGAGAATCTCATCATCTATCTGATACAAAGTAATAGGCAAAGACTCATCATGAAGCAAAAAGAAAGGTGTCAGTTAAGAGACACCTTTCTTCTTGTTAAGTGACACAATTAAGAGAGACTGGGAATAGTCAGTGTACTTTAATCAAATCCACATCTCACTTCATTGTAGTGTGCAAAGAGTTAATAACAGGTGAGGCAAGACACACAGTTGTTTTCCTAGTTTTCTTGCAGTAAGCAATATAAAGAGAATAAAGAGGCAAAGAAACATTAGAGAATGTCTTCTATTTTATAACATAGCGTTTCATGGTATCTTAAACACTAACCTGGCAATACAAAGAAATGTGAAAAAGGAAGATTTGAATTTTACCCAGGAGCTGAATGCTACCACCCACTGCTGAAAATAGAAAGCCATGATCTATTCCAAATTTTACGTCAGAAGACAAGGATTTCTAGATGGAAGAATGAGGATTCACTAGAGAGTGAAAAGAAAGATAAAGGGACAACTTAAATGAGAGCCCCACTGCAAGGAGGCTTTGCCTCATGCCTCATCAGCACTGTAAAATATTCTTCCACCTCCTTTCCACAAGTATTACAAATTAAAGAACTTCACTGGAAAAAAACCAAGAGATATATTTCATTAACTCTGACAAGAACATAGGAGCACATGAGAAGCTGCCATTACTCCTCCATACCATGGTTTCAGCCTGTTACCTTCCCTTTGCAAATGGTTTTTTTGGAGAGACATCTCACAGACAAGTCTTGAAGTATTTGCAAGAAAAACGTAAGATTACTGACACAGATCTCATAACACGCTGCCCAGGGAATCTAACAGAATGCAATGTTTGAGGCCTGGCCTCTCCTAGGACAACTAATTACACTCTGAACACAAAACACCTGTATGAGAAGGAATACAGTATTCAATTCAGTTCTGGAGTACATCCTGGCCAAAACAGAAGTATATCTACAGGAAAAAGTTTATTCTAATTTCTACTGTGCTAACTAAGAACACCAGCTTATATTTATTTTAAGAGCGTCTAGGAAACTCTGCATATGATTATTTTTTACTAGTACTGTGGCATCAGAAAACATGCTGCTATCCATCCCAGAACTTTTTCATCACAAGATCTCTCCTGGATAATGCAAAGTAACTTGGTGCACTTCAAGTCAGCTCCATATGTCATTCTTACTGCAGAGAAGGTATTTTAAACCCAGTTTCATTTCAGTTTACCTGGCAAGCCTGCTTGTCCATATTCTACACAGAAAACACAGTAATATGTAGACCCTTGCTCCAAACTTTTCAGATACTCTCTTTCAAACCAAGATAAATTCACTCTCTTACATTATCTGCTTAAGTGACAACTATTCCAAGCTACTTAACACCTTCCTCACTCCCACCCCCTACTTTATTTTAGCAAAACCAACAGAATTTTGTGTCCTACTTACTAGCTGATGCTGATGACCACGAAAGATTCTGCAAATTACAGAGAACTGTGATAGCTTAAGGGGACATATGAGTGTATTAAATCCTCCACTATTTCACATGCAATAGGGACGTTTTTACCTGAAAAATGAAATAAGCTTGAAATAAAAAGGCCAGCACCCTGAATTAAAAAAAAAAAATCCTTCTAGCTGCTTTGAAGTAAAATGACCAATGCCTTTACCTGATTAGAATTGACAGAGATTGACTGAATCTTTCAGGGGATTAATGCATTTGTCTTTCAAATCCCAAGACCCAGATTCTAATTTGATCACAAGTAAAATGTCTGCTGTGATGGCACAGCCTGTAGTACAGTGCTCTTTTGGTAAGGTGGGAAAACTTTAAGAACAAACACTTAGAGTTGCACTTTATAGCAAAGATGAATCCAGTGTAGAATAGAAAATTACTGTCATGTAAGGAAATAGTATGAAATATTTAAATACACAAGGTTTTCCTGTCATTTTTTGTAAATACAATTTAAAGTTTCACCTTGCAAAGAAAATAAACAGATGAACTTATATATGTGTGTGTCTGTGTGTGTATATATATATATATTTATTATTGACATTGCCCTGAGGTACCTACCTTTGCAGGATAGATTTTCTTGTTAATTTCCTCACATAAAGAATACACATATAAAACTCTCTGATTTTTTTTCCTTCAAATCAAGAACAAGAGCATGGCCAAAGAAAAGCACTGAATATTCTGTCTGGTAATGTTCAAATTACCTTATAGTCAAATATGGATGTCACGTGAAGATGAATTTCAGTAAGTAGGGTTGCAGTGATGGCATGCTAGCCTTAAAATCACAAGGAACTTCTGTGAAACAATGTAATTGTTTTAATACACAAACACTTCTGTTAAATGTGGTTCAGAATTTCCTTTCCAATAGAAAGGATTTTAGATGGTTCAATTTCCTGCATATTGCTTAGTCTATGATACTTTTTTTTTAACTTTCCTCTACAACTACAAATTTTAAAAATAAACAAGTGCATAGCACAGTTGGTCTGACATTCACCAAGAGAAATCCTGACACGGTACACTGGTGACTATCTCTGCTTTTAATATTAAAGAAAATATTACATTCCTAAACTACATGGTTTTTTTAAATTCCCTGCATTCATGTTAGATTCAAAGTCAATATTTAGATAGTCTTTGTTTTTACTTTAGCAATATATGTATTCCTCAGCTATAAGGTCGCTATTCGCTAATTTATCTGGAGAGACTTTCAAAGTTATTAATAGCTATTGATACTATTCTCAGTGCAAAGACACTTACAGTGCCAATCCAGCACATCCATCTGTCCGATTACATTTCTAAAGACACTGCAGAAATGATGGCGACTGTTTAAAAGTGGTTCTGTGAGAGCTCTCTGCAGATCATGCTGTTTATTTTAACAAGAAGTCCTCTCAAAGCCCAATCTCAAATTTAAGATAGATTGTTTTTATACAAGCAAAATTTGAATTCCACAATGAGAAAAGCAGACCAATATTATCTAGTTGCAGTACTGTTCTAGGAACTGCACTGTTTTAATTACCTAAGAATTTCCCATGCCTTGTTAGTTCCGCTAGTACTGAAATCAAAGGCTATTGCAAAAGGAAAACATATTATATAAGAAAATGTGAGAAATAAAACTTCACACACCTTAAAATGTTTACAAAGCTTTCAGACTAGATCTTTCTAAAGTATTTTAGTACCCCGTTCTCCCCTATTCTTTCTGATGCAGCAGAGTTCTCTTTCTACATTTGTATTAGAAATACTGATTCAGTCATGTAAATATTTACAGGTGACTATAAGGTTCACTGTGGCTGCACAACCCCTGCAGACTGGCTCAGGAGAAAGCAAACTTGAACAAGCACCTACCTTATTAGACCCTAATAAACTAAACTGTTTAGTTTAGTTAAACTAAACTGTGTAATGTATCAGAATAACTTAGAAGTACATTTACTGTTACCAGTTTGTAAAGTACCAAGAAAAAAAGCTCAGTCTTAGATTAACACCTTAGAACATACAAATGGACCAACAGCAAATGGAACAGTCAGAGTCCAACCTCTGACTGAACACCACCATGTCAACTAAACCACAGAACTAAGCGGCACATTCAGTTGCTTCTTGAACACTTCAAGTGATGGTGACTCCACCACTTTCCTGGGCAGCCCATTCCGATGTCTGATCACCCATTCGGTGAAGAAATTCCTCCTGCTGTCCAAACTGAAGCTCCCCTGGCACAGCTTGAGGCCATTTACTCTTGTTGTGTCACTAATTATCTCAATTCATCAAGTTGTTTTTTTCTTTTTTTAATGAGAAATCCTATGATAGTAGATTGAAGCTACTGCATGAAATAATAAAATTACATGCCTATAGCCTCATCATTTCTTATGTCCCAATCCTTTTTCCTGACTGAAACAATGCCCAGTTTACACTTCTTTCTTACCTATCATACTTGGCAATGTCTGCAGTCTTCTGGCACTATGGGTATTTCTAAGGAGTCTGACAGGGTCAAAGATATCTGTACCTAACTCAGAAAGAATCTAATATCATTTATAAAACAAAGGTCATGAAACTTCCCTTAACACATGTACTAGCTAAGGGATCTTCCTTAGTATAGGTGATGCTTTTACAGAGGCAGAAAGCCCACTGGAACATATAATAGCTTGCTGTAAAATGTTAACTAGACCCACTGCATAGATTTGCTCTCTAAATCCAAAGGAATTAGGATTAAGCTTTAACTAGTTCATTATACTTTTCTCTGCTAGACTGAAGACATGTATTTTAAATTTCTTTCCCCCACTCCTCATTTGGGTAGTTTTAAGCAGTTATCAGGTGACTCAGTGACTGCCTGCCTTTATTTTTGTTAATAGTTTTATTTACAGAAACACTTCATCTCAATCACCTGAAGGCATATTTTCCAAATACAGAATCATCTTCATGGCTCTTCTCTGGATACTCTGTAAACATTTAAATCAGCCTTGCACTGGTTTCAGAGGAACCAATCAAGTCTCTGCTGATTTATCTCAGAAAAAAATCCTGTATTACCACAATAATGTCATAGCATCAGTGGTGGCTATGACTGGCAAGAAAACAAAGATATAAGTATCACAGAATGGTTTGGGTTGAAGGGGATCTTAAGGATCACCGAATTTCAACCTCCACTATGAGCAGGGACACCTTTCACTAGATCAGGTTGCTCAGAGTCCCATCCAACCTGGGCTTGAACTTCCAGGAATGGGGCATCCACAACTTCCCAGAACAACCTGTTCCCATGCCTCACCACCCTCACAGTAAAGAATTTCTTTCTATGTATGTTACTGGTAAAGCTAAGGATGACAAGCATAAGATGATATATGGATCAAGGTTTCCAGGATCTCGCACAAAAGAGCCTAACAGCTGACCTGGTTTAAGTATTTATTTTTTTTTAAATACAGAACAGTCCACAGAAACCAAGTTTACTTTGATCTTCAATAATGAGTGGAAATACCTGAGTTAAGTATTTTGTCTATCCTCAAGCTTTGGCTAGTCAAGAACAAACTAACTTTTTCGCGTCAAGGACAAGAGACATCAAAATTTTATGGCAAAGCATTGCCATTTTAGCAAGCCATGAAACATAAAGCTAAGGTTCAAGAATAAAAATATTCAGCCTCAAGCACAATGAATAATGAAAGCACATACTCTAAAAAATGAAGTTTGCAGAAAAATATGTACAAATACCATTGCAGTCAGAAACGAGAGATGCCTGCCCTAACACCGAAAGGACTGCATGACAAGACTAAGAGGAAGCACCTATTAGCAGCTGCGGCTTTGTTTTGAATTTCAGGGCTTGGTAACTGACTGCTTAGTCTTCTTTAAAGGTATATACAACAACATTAAATCAAAATGCCACACAGCTAAGAAAAACATCTCCTGCAGGTAAAGAACATACATGCAATATGCAAATGTTTCATAAACTTCCATTAAAGTAACAGGAATGCTTAATCCCAATTTAACAGACCAGGTGTATTTTTAACTAGCCTTACCATTATTCTAACTAGCAGTCTACTCTTCTCAGGACTCCCATCATTCGATCATAAATACCATATTGTCTTTGTGCCTTTATATAGGAATAACAGGACTGACTTGTTTTAAGACAAGAATAATAATGGAATTATTAAGAAGTTCAAGAGACACAACAATTTACTATCAAGTCTTGGGATTTTCAAGTCTAAGGAGATTACCTTGCTTAAATTATATTTGATTTATCTCTTCCATTGATTATGATTACTCATGGGGACAGTGCAAATGCTCGGCTTCAAGGAATAATAAAAATATAATCCTTATGGAAGCTTACATAAGATAAAAAATGCTTCATGCCTCGAGGGGTTCTGTTTTGTCAAATCTTACTTTTCCAAACATCACAAATGGAAGATGCATTCCCACTGCAGTGACACCTACGTGCCTTTTCCTAAATATTTAGTTATGGAGTAAACAGATGAAAATAAACAAAAAACCCAATTCAGGCACACAACACAGTCTTATAAACTAGTTGCAGACTTTATGATCCAGTCCATGCCTCTATGTTTCCAAAGCAATAAAAGTACTGCATAAAACACACTTCATCAAGCTTTCCTTCTACAGTAATTTCCTTACTGAAACTTCTTTAAACTTCTTCAGTTTCTGCCAAAACTACTTCTCAGCGTTTAGGCTGGAGATGTCACTATTTCACACAAAAGTGAGGGGATTTGGTACTATGAAAATAGTTCTAGGGATATCAGTAAACAGTAATACAAACACAGGATTTATGCACATTCAGTGTTGCAATAACAGATTAGACTACTGGCCCATCCAGGGTTTTATAATGCTGAAGGGGATGATCATAGAATATGATTATGTTCTCTGTAAACAGGTATTTTTATTAGATTCCCTCAGTTTAAAGCTAAAATCTTGAAAAATGTGAAGGATCATTAACAACAGTTTAATAATAACTCTGCAAGGTCTTATCCACTGTAGAGACATGTGTTACATACTCAGCATACACGGGACAGTAAACTCAGCAGTGATACTGCTAACACAGTGGAAGGATAGTGATGCTTAACTACACTGCAAACATAAACTACTTACACTACTGCTCTTGCAACACAGAATAATTTGGGGTTGCAGATGAATATTTAGAGATTTCTAGATGCAGTGCTTGAGAATGTATGAAAAACAGCAATGGCAAGTGAAAACTATCTAAAAATACCAGAAAGTTACTGGAGAACATTTTCAAGTAGTTGCACAGAAATCACTCTGATAACTTACCTGTTTTTTCTGTTTGGATCACCACAAGGATGCTCCTCATTACTTCAGTTTTACAGAAGGATGAATAAGGTGGGAATTTTGTTTTGATTTAAAACTACAAAAGGAGTTATTTAAATGCATTAGCTCTTCAAAGTTCAGAGGCAGAAGTAAATTTTACAGTTGTGAGTTACATTAAGTCTTCTGTTAGCCTAACACAAATACATCAGTCAAAGCCTCCAAAGAAAAAAAACACTGTAAAACATTTAGAGCTTAATTCCCCAACATGCCTTTAATATCAGAAAAAAAAAGACAAATTAGGGGTGAGGAACCCAACACCAAAAAAAAAAAAGAAAAAAAAAGAAAAAAGACTAATTTTGTAATGTTGATTTTCAAAATATGAACTGAATGACAAAATATTTTTAACTCAAAGATGATGAAAAGAATGATCACTGAATCCTTCACTCATAAGTGTAGAGTAGCAAAATCATCAGTTTGGCAGCTACATAATGTCCATGCCCAAACCACTGCTGCAGCTACGTCTTTTCACTTCTACAGTTGTCTTACCTTCCATGGTAACACATGGCTCCCAAATCTAAGCTTCTCTAATGGTTTCTGCAATAAAGTTTCACTTTAAAGTTTTCTTTTAAGTATCTTAAACCATTTGAAACCAAGGTGTTACAATGATTCTCTAAGAATAGAAGGACATAAAATACTTCCTGGAATGGTAAGATTTATGGGCTTAACAAGACATGGGTTATAAATTCCTTCCTTCCAGCAATATTCTGTGAGCATTAAGAAAGCAATACAATCTCTCATATTGGTTATAACTGGGAGAGGGAAACAGAGATGGTATTTATAAGCAGATTAAAAAAAAAAGAAAAGAAAAATCAAAAATAGAACACCATGGTCGAGCATGTGAACTAAGCATAACATGTTCAAGAGCTGGAAGAAGACACTTTAGAGATACAGCAGAAAGAGGTAAGAGGAAGATATGATGGAAACAAACCAAATAGTCAAGAGTTCACAATTATGCTGAAACAGAGGAGTACATGTGGGAGGTGGATGGATGGATGGAGTGAAACTATGACTGTGGTGGTTTGACCTGGCTGGAGGCCAGGTACCCACACAAGCTGCTCAATGACTCCCCTTCTCAGCTGCACAGGGGAGAGAAGAAAAGGCTCATGAGTTGAGATAAGGACACAGAGATCACAAACAGATTACTCTCATGGGCAAAATAGACCAGACTTGGAGAAATTAGCTGAATTCATTACAAATCAAAATCTGAGTAGTATAATGAGAAGTAAAATAAATCTTAAAAACACCTTTCCTCCAACCTCTCCCTCCTTCGTGGGCTTAATTTCACTCCAGATTCTCTACCTGCTCCCAGCCAGCAGCACAGGGAGATAGGGAATAGGGGTTACAGTCAGTTCATCAAATATTGTTTCTGATGTTGCTTCCTCCTCAGGAGGAGGAGTTCTTCCCCTGCTCCAACACAGGATCACTCCCACAGGTGACAGTCCTTCACAAACTTCTCCAGCTTGAGTCCTTCCTGAAGATGGCAGGTCCTAATGAACTGATCCAGTGTGAGTCTCTTGAACAGGGTGCAGTCCTTCAGGAGCAGGCTGCTCTCCATGGGTCTGCAAGTCCCACCACAAGCCCGCTCCAGCACAGGCTTCCCACAGTGTCACAGCCTCCTAAGGGAATGTGCCTGCTCTGGCATGAGGCTCCTCCACAGGCTGCAGGTGGATCTCTGCTGCACTGTGGACCCTCCATGAGCTGCAGGGGCACCGCCTGCCTCATGATGGTCTTTCCCATGCGCTGCAGGGGAATTCTGCTCTGGTGTCTGGACCACTTCCTCCCCCTCCTTCACTGACCTCAGTGTCTCCAGAGTGGTTTGTCTCACACATTCTCACTCCTCTCTTCTCTGGCTGCAATTTATTCTGTGCCATTTTTTTTTCTCTTCTTAAGTATGTTATAGAATCACAGAAGGGATTGGAAGGGACCTTAAAGATAATCCAGTTCCAACTCCTCTGACATGGGCAGGGACACCTTTCACTAGACCAGGTCATTCAGGGCCCCATCCAACCTGACCTTGAACACTTCCAGAGATGGGGCATCCACAGCTTCTCTGGGCAATCTGCTACAGTGCCTCACCCCCTTATGGTAAGCATTTTTTCTAACATCTAATCTAAACCTCCTCTCTCTCAGTTTGAAGCCATTCCTCATTATCCTGTCACTACATGCCCTTGTAAAAAGTCTCTCTCCATCTTTCTTGTAGTCTCCTTTCAGATACTGGAAGGACACAATCAGGTTACCCCCAAGCCTTCTCTTTTCCAGGCTCAGCAATCCCAATACTCTTAGCCTTTCCTAATAGGATAGGTGTTCCATGCCTCTAATAAACTTGGTGGCCTTCCTCTAGATTCGATCCAACAGGTCCTTTCAGTGCTGGGGACCCCAGAGCCGAATGCAATACTCAAAGTGGGGTCTCATGAGGGTGAAATAGAGGGACAGAATCACCTGCCTTGATCTGCTGTCCATGGTGCTTTTGATGCAGCTCAGGATATGATTGCTATCACAGAGCTGTTACTCCCATCACTGATGGGCTCAGCCCTGGCCAGTGGCGGGTCCATCTTGAAGCTGGCTGGCATTGGCTCCTTCAGACCTGGGGAAAGTTTCTGGCAGCTTCTCCGAGAAGCCGCTCCTATAGCTCCCCACTACCAGAACCATGCAAGGGAAGAATCCCGTGGTACAAGCAGACACAATGCAATGGAGAGAACAAACACTCTGGGGCAAGAGTTAACGATCAAACCACAGAAATCATTCAAGTAACTTCTTTAGCAGTTGAGTTGCAGGCACATAAGTGAGACAAAACAAAGAACAGTTAACGCCCACAGGCTCACCACTACCTTGCATCAAGTGCAAGCCAAACTGAGGTAGCTTATTCCCCCTCCTCCTCCATGAGAGAAAGGTAAACTAGCTCATGCTTATCTTGAGATCCAAGCACAAACAAAAGGAGTTAATACAAACCATACTGCACTCAATTCATCTCTAGGCTTGCCTTGCAGCTACTTAATGCTTTGTCTACAACCTAGGGTGCAGTACTCAAAATCTCAACAGAGCTGACACCTAAGTCTTGGCAAGCCTGAATTTCAGAGCTGCCTTCTTTGCCACAAGACCGTGAAGTTCAGATGCTCAGAAGCACTTGAGTCTTGACAACATTGTACTCACAGATCACCAAAACAAGATCTGGTAACTATATATTCAGTATTTACATCCTCCTAAAAGAGACGTCAGTCAGACAGTCCCACTCAGAGTTCCTTATGAAACACAATGGTTAGCTCCAATTTGGTTCCCAAATACAGCTTGAGAAAGCAAAACCTTGTCATATATTTACTAGTGAGAGAAGTCCTACCTCATGGATTAGATCTGTCCTTAAAATCACAATGTCCCAATTTCTGTGCTCCAGGCACACTTCACTCATACCACACACTCTTTAAAATCCAAGGGTCCCATTCTTTCAATGGCCAATTCTTTTTAGATAAATGAACTCTCATTTAGCTCCAGTTTTTCAGGCCCCACTTGCCTTACCTCTAAAAATTCTTCAGTACACACAACAGCATTTTCTCCTCCCTTAGTCTTGCATCCCAGCAAATTCTTCCTCTGAAAGTTCTCTCCATATACCTTTAGAGTCTTTCCATTCATTCATTCACCTTTCATCTAAGTGTTCTCTTAATCCATGTGAATCAAGTAACTCCAAAAACCTGTCTGAACTGGCAGAGGAAAAAGTGGAGTCTTGCCTCACCCACTCCTCATGACTCCTGATCTACAAGACCTTAAAAGGAACTACATCCTATGCTTCCTACATCTTCCTCTACTTATTGTCCTTATACAGCCTTTGACAATCTTCCCTGGTTGCACAGGGCAGTTCAGCACAGCTGCCTTGAATAACCCTAACCTCTTCTGGTCTTCCATACCTATAACCATAGCTCTGCTACATGCCTCTTCACCCTCAGCACAGCATAAATACAAAGTGGCTACCACGATCAACTTCTAATCAAGTTACTCCAACTAGACACAACTACCTTAAAAGCAAGAGTACAGGCCCTTTTTTTTGATCAATTTATGCAACCAGTGGACTCTTCAGGATAAACGTATCTGCTTCATACCACAGCTATTTCAAGCACTCAAGAGTTCTTCACCTCTGGTTGTATATGTGGCTCCAGGACCACATACCGATTTGCACCTCACTAATAGCATGCAGCCTCAGCTGAGAAACATGATCTGCTGAGAATTCCACAAAAGCAATTTACCATGTGCCACAAATCTAAACTTCCAGTTATTTGGCTTTCTGCAGTAGGTACTAAGGTCATGCAATCAGCTTGGCTAAATTCTGTATAAAGCTGTATCCCAATCTTTTTCCATGGATTCGCCTTTAAGAGTATTCATAACACTTTATTTCCTTCAAAGTTTTCAAGACATGCTATCTACATAGCCTTAAAATGAATTTTCAAAAGTTCAGTTACATTCTTGTGATTTTTTTTCTACACGTTTCCTTTTGCTTCTGGAATATGCTGATGAATGTTCAAACAGAAGTTTGTATCATATTCTTGCTGATGCTCTTTGAAGGCTTCTTTTTGTTTCAAGTCCTTGCTGGAGCTGAGAGTTGCAGGTGACCCCTACAACTTCTCCTCCTTCATTTCAGGAAAAGGACATCTACAACCCACAACTCAGCTCCTCATCCATAGCATTTTCACTTCATGCTACTCTCTCATGATCGACTTCTTGAAGTCTAGTGATCAAAAATCTCTAATCAGACATTTCCACTTCAGTAATGTACTTTTCTGAATGATGTTTCAATTTCCAAAGAAGTTTGGTATCTGTTTAGTTCTGATTATGTTTTTCTAGTGCCACAATCTGATAAAATCTCCTGGTGAGGAAATGTGGGTGGTATTTCCCTCAAACACCCAGTAAATTGCCTTCAATACCAACAGTTGTTTTTTCTTCACTAACAAAGTCCCTTCCCATCACTGACAAGCAATTACATGTGAAACCAAGTAAACTGGAATGCTTCTGTTGCTCAGTTTGGTTGACAGCAGACTCATATGATCTAGTCTTTAACTTCTGTAATCTATTTCTCCAAATGCTGGTTTTTCTGCCATGAGACAGCCAAGCCTAGTTACACTGCTTCTCCTGTTTCTGGTGTGTTCCTGTCTAATCCTTATATTTTACCCAATCATGGTCACAGATTAAATAAAACTGTTCCCCAGAGAAGAAAATTGTATGTGCAAGACAAGTTATCATGCCAAATCACCAAGTGTGATGCTCAGCCAGCCCTCCAAAAGCTTAGGAACACATTCTGCTCTGTTTCTGTGAAACAGGCTTCATTCTGTCTCCTCATCATCCCTCTGAAGAATTTTCACTGGGATTCTGCTTGCCTCCAGCTGTGGCAAATCCTCAAATACACGAGACTGCCTGCACTCAGAGTGTTCTGCTAACCACCCCAGTGAGCTTTCCTCAAGCATAAACATTCAAGATCCTTTGGCCATAGCTGGTTCCTCCATGGAGAAAGAAATGAGGGAAGAAAAAAATTGTTTTGTTCCAGTTCTGTTTCCTGGACTGAAAAAGAAAATGAACCTGAACTTCTTGGGCACTCTTAAATCAGTCCCAAGATCTTCCTGGCAGAAGTTTTTTATGACAGTCTGTATTCCCATGGAAGCTGCTCCACTAGTTCACTCTTTAGGCAAGAAGCTACAAATTTCCCATGTTTTCCATCCTCACTGCCTGATGTTTATGACTCAACTGATAAAAACTGATACTGCACTTGAACAAGATACTATGTAGAAGACTATCCTACCACTGAAGTGAAAGTTTGCATCTTTCTCCTTTCCTACTGATGGAAAAAGTCTGTAATCTTATTAACTGCAACAGCTGTAAATAGTTGCTGTTCCAAAGTAGTCCCACCTGGCCCAGGATGGCCCTGCCTCCTTTAAACACTGAGCTCCAAGAACATTCATTCTCACCCAAAGTCAGTAAAGCCTTCTGCTCTTTAGCTCAATACATTCAAATTAATTAGTTCCTCTAAACAAATCTTCTAGTACAGCCTTTTACAAATTTCCTTTTCAAGCCAGAGTGCCTCATTTCCCTTTCCCAGCTGTCAACGATCCCTTCACCCAAGTTTTGAAATTTCCACATTCTTCTTCCCTGGATTGTGTCCTGAGTTATTCATCTTAATAGATCCCCTAGACTCAGTCTGGAACCTCCCTTTAAGTCACTTGCTCAGTCATCTAATCATATCCTTAATCCTTCCTGGCAGATCTCACCCCAACCAGCTACCCAAGCTGAGAGAAAGAAGGAAGCCCTGCCCTAGCTATTACGTGGAACCGGTCCCATGCCCTTACAGAAATAAGGGCATGGAATTCCTAGATCATCCTTCCTGATAGTAACTGTTCTTCCGACCACCTTTTTTCTTTTACCTTTTTTTTTTTTTTTTCTCTTCTGGTGACTGCTAAGACCATATTTTTGACCTTTCTATCTCTCCTTGAAGTTTATAGCTTCCTAAATGATCTTCAATCTTATAGGTCAATATATGGTTACAATGGATTTTAGGCTTTCATGGAAGGGGTCTAAAGACATAGTCAAAGAAGGAGAGAAAAAGTAGTTTTTCAAAAAATGCGAAAACATTAAGGTAAGGCTGAAAATGTATTTGATAATACATATGAGGAAAAAGGCATAGAACAGTGTTATTACTCCCAAATGCAAGACTCAAAAAACCCCCCAAAAGACGATAACCCCCAAAACACTAACAAAACAAGTTTAGACAGCACGGTCAATGCTAAAAAAACTCAACTGTGACACCATTCAAACAAAATCCAGTTAGGCTCATCATATACTTGGTCTTTTTGGGGTTCTTTTTGGCCTCAGGAAAGGTCATTTGCCTTTCAAACAGTACAAAGCACGGGAGGAAAAAGATCAAACCCTTAATGTGCAAAAATGAAGCAGGACAAGACTCAGTGGGATGTTCTGGCACAGTTCAACACAAGTCTCATCACAGGAGTCTGAGGCAGCAGGAGAAAACACCTGCTGGCAGGTCAATCCTGCTGAATACTGAGAACAGGTAAAAAATAAAAAATATAAAATGGAAGTGGAAACCAAAGAGAATAAGTGTAGGAGTAGCAGTGGGAATAAAATTTCTTCACATTTTGTTGTGTAATTTTGCTGTGTAGTAGTGTTTCAGTATGATTTATTGTGCAATGCTATTGCATAGCATCATTTGTTGAGCAACTTTGCTGCGTGGTATAGTTTTTTCTTTAATGATATTGAACATTAGGCAATGGTCTTGCATGCCATAATTTGTGTTTTCTGTTGAGCAATATCACTGTCATAGCTCTTGACACAAGGGTGAATTGCATGAATTCACATAACAGTGCTGAATTCATGATTTTAACATATCATAGAGTGGTTTGGGCTGGACGGAGCCCTAAATATCATCTAGTTCTAACCATCCTGCCAATGGGCAGAGACACCTTTCATCAGACTTTCAGAACCCCATCCAACCTAGCCTTGAACACTTCCAGGGATGGTGCATCCACAGCTTCTCTGAGCAACCTTTTCCAGTGCCTCACCACCCTTACAGTAAAGCATTTCTTCCTAATATGTAATGTCAACCTGCCCTCTTCCCATCTGAAGCTGCTATCCCTTGTCCTATGACTACATGTTCTTGTAAAGGGTCCTTCTCCACCTGTCCTGTCACCTGCCTTTAGGTGCTGATAGGATGCTATATACTCACTTCGACATGGCAAATGGAGACAATTATTTTTGTCTGAACAAAGACACACGCCGAAAAGCAGCAAACTGAGTGGAACTTAACGCACTGAGAAATGATTTCACTGAACAGCCATGCAGCACTGCCCCATGAATGACATTTTCTTATCCAGAGCTATCTTGTAACGACAATGTGAGATACTACATGTTTTGGCTTTCCATACCAAATCATAAAAACTACAGGAGCATGTTGGTTTACATGCTATTAGGTGTAAACAAGAACTGTAGTATGTTTTTCATGTGACTTAGGCTCTACCCAAAGCTACCCTTGCAAGGACCTGCTGAAATTTGGAATTTGAACAGGAAACACTTCACCTCTTTCACAAAATAGGACTGATTATTTCATTACAACAGAATCCTGCATTAGCAGCAACACTACTGAACTTAGAACAAAAATTTTGAAAATTTGCATTAGTAAATTAGCAACACTTGAGCATATTTTAAGATGCCATCACAAAGTCACCCTACTACTACTTAACGTTCTCCAAAGAACAGAAGGAAGATGTGAAAGTTTGCTCTATATGTAATATCACTGTTAGTTACGTTATTGTTACATTATTTACATTTACTTGCTTTTTCAAACCTCTTTTTTTTTTCCCCTCTCATCATTTTTGCTTACAACAAACATGGTCTATGTTAAAGACTTAAACAACATGCTTGAAGTTCAGAAAACATATCAAAACTTGAAGTATTTTTTCCAAAGAAATCAAGTAATCCATAAGTATATCAACTTTGTACCCACATCTATTTCTATATCCATCTGAAAATGCTATTGATTGGCTGGAACAGCATCTCTTTCATGCGTTACCTGGCAGTCTATGAACAATGGTATGCTGCAAGAGGCACAGAAAGAGAGCAAACACTGGTAAATTACAATGCAGTGCTGCTGCAAGCATTTTTATTTGCTCTCATATTCTGGCAGTTTTTAAATACAGAAGAGAAAAATACGCATGCAAGCTTAATTTTTAAAATATGGCAAAACACATAAGTTACGGGAAGGCAAATTGTGAAAAAAGTGAGCTCCTTCCCTCTATAACATAAGATTAATTTATTATCTGACAGATGGCAGAAGGGAGGGGGGCGGAAAAGCAAAGACTGCTGATGCAGTGAGCTCCCCGGCTGTAATGAAGGCCCCACATTCCCACTTGCCACGCTGCCACAGAACACGTTCGTAATTTGCTCGATGTGTTTTTAGGTTTAAATCAAAATAGCCTAGACCTCATCGCCGTGTGGGCAACTAAAAAATGAGGAAAACATCCAGAGAAGTGATCCTTCTGCCAGCTGCCCGTGCCTGCTCTCAACACGAGCTCTGAAAGCCGCAGCTCCTTTCATTTGAACAAGGAGAACAGAGCCATCCACGCTGACCCACAACACTTCCAGAGCCTCGGGTCACTGCAGCAGGCTACCCCCTTCATTTGCCGTCCCAGCACCGAAAGCCGCTTTTTCACATTTCTGCAGCATTCCAAGACATTTCCTCTTCCTCCAGCATCTTCCACACTGCGGCCGCGGGGCGCAGTTACAGACACGGAGCGTATTGAAAACGAGACGCAGCAGAACTGACCCAGACGCGCTTAAGGCGAATGGAAAAGCCTCCGCACCGGCGGCAACAACCATTTCCTCGCTTGCTCTGCCGGAGGGCTCCTCCCTCACCCCCGACACCAGGCGGGTTCCCTGCCGGCACCCCGGGCACAGGGAGCCGGCGGAGCGCGGCGGGGACCAGCGGGTCCCGCTCCGGGGGACACCCTCACCTTGCCGCGGCGCGACCCCGGGCCTCACCGGCATTACGGCAGATAAACAAACAATCAACCAACCAAGCGATCAAACACAGCAAGCCCTGCGGGGAGAGGCGGTGCGGGGCCGCGGTGTCCGCGGTGGGCCGGGGCGCTCCGCGTCTCCCTGGAGACGGAGCCATTTTGAGGCGCCGCGGGCCGGGCGGGGGGCGATGGCGGGCCGGGCGGGGGGCCGTGGCCATGGCCGGCCGGCCGGCCTGCCTGCCGCCTTACCTCGGATGCTCCAGGTCCAGCGGTAGAACTCGAGCGTGTCGTTCACCACGCTGGACACCAGGCCCATGGCGCTGGGGGGCTCGGCGGCGGCGGCACCCATGGTGAGCAGCAGCAGCAGCGGCGGAGCCGGCAGACCTGTCTCGGCGCGCGCGTCCGTGCCTCTGCGCCGGGAGCGCGACCGCACGGCACGGCACGGACCGGCATGGAACGGCATGGAACGGCATGGAATGGCACGGCATAATAGCACGGCACGGCCCGGCCACGCAGGCAGGCGGCGGCCCCCGTGGGGAGCAGGTGTGGGGGTCCCGCTCCTCCCTCACCGGGCGTGCGGAGAGACGCCTTGTGAACTTGATTTGGCTTTTTATTTTCGGACGGGATTTGGTTGGTTTAATTTTTTTACCAGACCGGGGCGGGGGTGTGGAGGGTGGGGAATAAAATAAACATTTCAGGCAACTCGTGTTGCCTTTCTCCGTTCTCACTTTGTAGCGGTTCGGATTTTTCCCCTCNGGCCGGCCGGCCTGCCTGCCGCCTTACCTCGGATGCTCCAGGTCCAGCGGTAGAACTCGAGCGTGTCGTTCACCACGCTGGACACCAGGCCCATGGCGCTGGGGGGCTCGGCGGGGGCGGCACCCATGGTGAGCAGCAGCAGCAGCGGCGGAGCCGGCAGACCTGTCTCGGCGCGCGCGTCCGTGCCTCTGCGCCGGGGCTGCTGCTGCTGCTGCCCCTTCTACAGCCGGGGATGTGATTTAAATCTCTATCTCTCCGTATCTCCCCTCCAGACTCCGCCTCGCTCCCGTCACCGGCTCCCGCGCCCCGCGGGCAGGGTGGAGGGCGAGGAGGCGGAGGCGGCGGGGCGGGGGGGCGGCCGCGGCTCGGTGCGGTGCGGTGCTATGATGTGCGGTGCTGTGCGGGGCGGGGCGGCGCTATGATGTGCGGCGCTATGATGTGCGGTGCGGTGCTATGATGTGCGGCGCTATGATGTGCGGGGCGGTGCGGAGCCGAGCCGAGCGGAGCGGAGCCGTCACGTGGGCGCCGTCCCGCTGCCCGCCCGCGGGGAGCGCGACCGCACGGCACGGCACGGACCGGCATGGAACGGCATGGAACGGCATGGAATGGCACGGCATAATAGCACGGCACGGCCCGGCCACGCAGGCAGGCGGCGGCCCCCGTGGGGAGCAGGTGTGGGGATCCCGCTCCTCCCTCACCGGGCGTGCGGAGAGACGCCTTGTGAACTTGATTTGGCTTTTTATTTTCGGACGGGATTTGGTTGGTTTAATTTTTTTACCAGACCGGGGCGGGGGTGTGGAGGGTGGGGAATAAAATAAACATTTCAGGCAACTCGTGTTGCCTTTCTCCGTTCTCACTTTGTAGCGGTTCGGATTTTTCCCCTCCCCTCCCTGTGTCCCCCGTGACGGACGCGCCGAGCGGCGCTCGCGTTACCCGCGCCTGTGCGCACCGAGGTGTCCCCTCTGCTGCTACTGATGCTGCTGGGAGCCTCCGCTAAAGCCCCTTCTCCTCCCAGCACAGATAACACCCGCAATCGCAGCGGGACCTCGCCACCTCCCTGCCCTACCGAGCGGTGGCACTTCCCTGCCCAGTTTCCTCCGGTGCCCTTGGCACGCTGTCCCCTCATCTCCTGCACCAAGGCCTGTATGTTCGCCCCGTGGCACACGGAGGGTCCGCCTGCCCGGAGCATTGCTGGCTGCTGCAGAAAGAGCATCCATTTGGCAACCTGACCTTCAGCCCCAACAAACCCTCTGCCTGGTGTGAGGGCACCAACCTCTCCTCACACCCTTTGCTTCTTACCTCCTCCTGCCAGCTTGTCTCTCACCCTCCCTCTCCCATGGTCTGCATAGTGCAGATGGCTGCCTGCATGACACCCCCAGGATCGGTTTGCCCACTGAGGGGCAGGAGGGGAACTGCTCCACCCGCGTTGCGAGCTTTCCTCCTAGCAGACAGCAGATCAGATGGTATCTACCTCTCCCTCCTCCAGTGCCCCAGCACCTCTGTCACTTGTTGTCACTTGGTCCTGGTGAGCACAGCTTGCACTCCTCCTCCTGGGTGAGTCACCCTCATCTCAGCTCCTGGACTGCCCTGGCTGCTGCGATCCCAGCCCTATGGACAGGAGAGGCACAGTGGCCATCAGCTAGATTACTCCACTGTGAGCAGAGCTGCTGCACCAAAACTGGGTGTTTGGGAGTAGGAATCACCTACAGTGGGAAAAGGAAGAGGAGCTATGTCCACGCTGAAGACCTGGATGGACAGGGAAGTCCGCTTATCCCAGTGCTGCCTGAAAGTTGGAGCGAAGCAAGGTTATCGCATATGGATGTATGGACAACTGCTACTTCTCATGTGAGAAGAGTCAATCAACACTCTGCATGAATTACGCTGACTTGAATTATGCTTTGTTTTGATGGAACTGATCATGGCAGAAAGGTCTGGTGAGAGCTCTGAAATGGATCTGTCTAGGACAAGGTGAACACCAACCTGCTTCCCAAGTTGCAGGCGGACAGTGTAGGGTTAGTTGTGGTTCCTGTGCCTCCTTTAGGAGAAACCACTGCATTGTATTGTTGGACATTTGGAATCTTGATATGTGGTTAGTATTGTCTAAAGCACAGCTTCAGAGCTTTTTTCAGCACTATCATTTAAATCAAAAGGAAACCAGAAAGACTGAGTCATAATCCTCAAACCGGTATATGGCCATTTGTGTTGGCCACATGCTTGGAATAGAATGGGCTACTGAATGAATCAACCTGACAAAGGATCACTCTCACCTGCCCTTGTTGGGCAAGATGTGGACTAAAGAGAGTTCCACCAACACAAGGAGTGAAGATCCACAGTCTACCAAAGAACAAAAAAGGAACAAGACATATTAGCAACGTATTCTGTTAATAATTATTTATATTATAGCCTAGATATGCTTACTTCTTTATTAAAATAATTATTTATTTATTCTGTGGGAATCTTTTTTGCACAATTGACACCAATAGTTATTGTTTATAAAATGTTTATACAATCCAGTTTACTGTTTCATCTGTTTCGGATTAGGCAACTTTTCTTGACTGCAACTAAATCCTTTATATTGGCTGTATGATTGTACATAGACAATTTTACAGAGCAATTAAGACTTGAGAAAAGCCACAACTGAGCTGCAGAGGTTGGACAACAGGGAGAAGATGAACAACCTAACCAGGGTAACTTCCTTTATGCTTTGAGATTACCTTTTAAAAATGTGCTGAAATTTATGACAAACTATTTTCATTAGTTTAACTTTCAACCTGGAAGTATGTGGACATGCTTTTTAGATTAGGTCTGTGTCTGGGGACTTCCAAACACATTCCAGCTAGTTTCCTACATTTCTGCACCCAGCAGGATGTGCTCGTTCTGAGCATGCTGAGACCATATCTTCTACTTAAAGAAAGCAGAAGGAGGAAGGCATCGAAAGGCAAAGTAACAAAGCATCCTCCAGTAAATATGCAGCCTAGCAGTCAGAAAAAGATGATTTTTCAATATCATTAGGTAGCCAGTGTTGTCATCTTCTACTTGGTAATCTACATGTTCCTAAAACCTGGACATCTCAGATGGGCAAATTTCTGCTAGGAAAAGGCAGACCTGTGGCAGCTGACCCCAGAGGAGCACATACACATGGATTGCCAGCTGTGCTCCGTCCATTTGGCCCATGCTCCAGGGTGTTTATGCTGGCAGCAGGCAAGTCTGTGTGCTTTGGGAAGGATACAGAAGGTAAGAGGAAGTTGTGGGACAGCCTGCCTCAAGGAAGATCTCCTCACAGTTCCCATTCCAGATATAAACTGGTTGTATTTCTTCCAGATCTTTTTGTAAAAAAACCCCAATGATGTCTAATTTATGCACAGTTTCAAGTAATTTTCTGCTTCTTCATGAAACAAGTAAATAGTGATAGAAATGTTACAAATTCTAGATGACCAGTGCAGTGCCATTAGTAATGCTCATAAAAACACATTTATTCATTAAGTGAGGCATATTCTGTCATATTGTTTGATGAATCAGCAGATACCTCTCCACTAGCTGAAAGTGTTCCCACTCAGGTTTCGCTTCAGGTTAGCAATGAAATTGTTGTAAGGGAAGAATGTAATACAGGTATGTTTGGTAATATTTATGAAGTGTAGTAGGAAGAAAGCAATCAGAACTTCATATGTTGCCACAAGTGATCCCTCCAGGCAGCTCACTAAAAGACAAAAAGTGCCGTAACTCTGCCTTGCTACAAAGAGAATCCCCACAACCAGGAATTTCCCTGGTGGGAAAGCAAAAAAAATGCTTGGATCAATACATTTGACAGATCTAAATGTTATACCATGTGGTAAGGGACAACCTATTCACTTATCAGTAGGGAAGGCACAGAAAGTATTATATGTGTTAAGCATGATCAAATTTAAATGTTCAACATAACTTTAGAAATGTGTTTTGCTTTCTTTAACTGTTGAACTATCATATTTTGTCATTTAATTCCATCAGTGTCTCAAAAGCAAATTATGAAATAAATTAGCACATTAATTTGCAGTGCATGGGATTTTCTTGCACAGACTCTCCAATTGTTACGCTCCTTGCATTAAAGCCTTTGAGCTGATATGTCTTATAAAGACTTCTAGCTGAGCCCAAAAAAAAAACCTTGTTTGATCTTTGAATCAACAGGTACAGGCTCAAGTGTATTCACATGCAATAGTACAACTGCTATCTGCTTCAGTACAGAGGCTGATTTAAGGCAGCATTATACTATATAAGCTTGAAACACACTGTTTTAATGCAACCATAATTTTTTAAAATAATAACATTAAAACCAACAATGTGTCTTTCAGCACTAATTAATTTTTTTTTGTTTATTACGTAACATATTGTTAACTCTATAATTTGAGGTGGGGTAACTCAGGTGCACAGCGATTACACAGCTTTTGCATAGGGAGTTTTCTAAAGGAGCTAAAACAGATCCTGCTCTTTGTCTTCTAAACTGCCTGCTAGATTCCATCTGTCCTTTCATGCATTTTGCTACATGAAAATATTTTTTTCCAACACAAATATATTGGAATGATGCATGAGAAAGTATCCAGAGCTGTTAATTCCCAGTGCAGGCTTTGGCCAAAACTTACCTTTGATCTAAATTCCCACTAGGTTCCACCTAACTTGCATCCGTGGGCACCAGCTCTGAATTGGATTTCTGATCTGTGTCAACTTCATGTTTTGAACATCAGCCCTTTCTGCTGTGGCTCTATCTGAAATATCAGAATTAAAGTATGTTTAATATCCTGCTTTAATGCTCAAGGACTAGATCCAACGTTCCCAGTGGCAGAGTGAATGCAACTTTTGTTTCCACAGGACTCTCTATACATACTGACATTTCTTCTTCATCTTTCTCCATGAAAATTTGATCCCAAGTAGAAAACCAGGGAAGTGGTGGACAGCTTTCTTGCAAGCCACATCAGGCTTTATTTCCAAGCAAATATAACCATGGTTTGACTCTGGATCATTATGTTTGTAGGTTTTAAACTGTAGAACTAACCCTATTTACTGTAATCTGGACAGAGACTGGAAGTGTTGGCCTGCAGTGCTGGGCTACACCCAGCTTTTACTGCTGTTCAGTACTGGTCCAGAAGAGGAGCCATTATTCCAGTGGTTCCCAGCCCCATTCTGAGAGATTAATTAATCATTAGCTCTTCTGTGGGAGATGTCACTAACACCTAAGAAGCTAATGTGTATACACAGTGTATGAGATGTGCTGTATACTCACATGTTCATAGCTTCACCCATGTTTCAGCTTCCTTTTAAAAATGAGTGTTTCACGGACATGAAGATGATAAAAACCCATATGTATACTATCTCGTTCTGCCTTACTGATAGTTTTCTTACCTGGTTTCTCATACTTTTACACAGCTAAGATTTTTATCTGCAGTGATATCTGTCACAGCATCTATCATTTGTGAGGTGTGGCAAGCACACTTTTGCAATGAGGGCTTCATATGTGTACATGCTGGAGAACAACGATGCTAAACTACGGGCTGATGTTTTGAGGGCACTGTGTTGAAATGACAGCGACATGTATAGTCAGATCTGCAGCACGTCGCTAACTACCAAATCCAGTCTTTTCCACAGGTGTGTGTCACTGCTACTGCACCCACTTCGCTGGGTGTGTCAGCCTTCTGAAGGCGTGTAGCTGTTTGTAGGGATGATCTTGCACCTTTGCTTCTGCGCTAGTAATGGCCTGAAATGTAGGGCATAGTCCCCTGCAGAAGCCGCTTATAGCAATATAGTGAGGTGGAAGGGCGTTGATTATGCAAGTTGAGTGCTATTATATTGTCTCCGGCTGTAACTGTGTGAGTATGGGTGGTAACAATGGTGCTGGCCATACCCTTTATCTGTGTGGTGTGTGGAGGACAAAATTGTGGTAAAGGAGTTACATAAAGGCTGTGTCAGCCTCTGGGCCTTGGAACTGGTGTGACCTGGTGCACGCTCTGCCTTTCACTCTACCAAGGGTATATTCTGTAGTTCTGTACGCTCTTGATGGACAGCTTGAGTGCCAGTCCTCATTACAAGCTCATGTTGCCTGATCCTCAGAAGATCATGTGGAAATATTTGCCACAAGGTTAAATTTTATGAACAATAGGTTAGCCATATAACACTACTGAGATAAGCTGGCGGTATTGCTGTCATTTTATGTGTGGTGAAACCAAGCCTGGAGAAAAGTGATACCAGTTCCAACTCTTTGGAATGGAAGAGAGCAAAAATTCTAGGATCTCTCCTAGGTTACCTAAGTCTTGGCCACTCACCAGTGTAAACTCTTGGTTCACTGGTCTTTCCAGCACCATATGCAGGCATGATTAAGTAGGGCATGAGCCTCAAGACCCTACTTGGAAAGAACTTGAAGATCCACTAGGTAGTTATAGGCAAGTGACACACAAATAAAACATAGCATTTCCTACATTGTATAGTAAAATTCCAAATTTCTTACAAAGTGTATGAGAATTTTCTTGTAATTTTTCATGTAGTGACAGCTTTAAAGCTTTTAGTTGGCAGGGTTCTCAACAGAAAATTTTGTAGCAGTAGTGTGTATGTATGTGTGTATAATACAACGGTGTTTTGAGAGAACAACAAAAAAAAGAGCAGAAAAAGATAGCAAAATATATGAATATGTAGTTGTTGAAATCAGAAAAAACAGTCAGTACTTTGTAAAGGACTCTGAAAGTGTCATCTACAACCTCCTGTCCACACTCAGCCCAAGCTGTCATGCGTCTGTCTCTCCCGCCTGGGGACAGGCAGGGAAATCCCCAGCTTGGGCTGCTGTGCAGGTGTACGATGCTTCCTGCTGCGATTTGTGCTGCCCATTACAGGGAGTTGTGGTGCTGGGCCTGGTGTTAGCCTCTGAGCCATCCATTCTTAGCGCAAGAGGCAATTAATACTTAGGGAGATCTTACCAGGATTACAAAGCTCTGCTGGGAATGAAGTCACCTGTCCCCAAGGTAAGAGTCACAGCCCTACGTGGCAGCTAAATGGACTCCCAAAGGAGAAGCTGAGACCTTAAACTGTCATGTTTTCTAAAAGATAACTGTTGCATATGAGTGGGTGCACAAAATATGCACATTTTTTTCTGTGTGAACATTTTATCAACTCTGCATCTAGCCACAAATCTTTATTTTGCCTCAGGTCTTCTCTCAAACATTTAGGTCTTACCTATGTAATGGAGCAAAATGCTTAAAACCAGAGCCTGGGAAGTCTGACACTGGAAGAGGATCTATCTCTTAGATTCAATATCAAAGTATTCCCAAATGAAAAAAGACCAACCAAAAACTGTAATACCTGCCCCAAAATCACAGGAACAGATGTTCTAATGGACACAGAATAACTGGATATGAATTACTTCAAGAATTCACAAAATAACAGAACAGAACCTCAGCTCGTATAAATGATCAGGACTCTGTGGAACTCAGTACAGTCTTTACAGATACATATTTTATGTTATTTACAGGCAGAGACACCAACAGAAATATACTACTTGCCTTTTCATTAAGAAAGTGGCAAACGTGAGGGAGGCCAAAGACGTTGCACTAAAAAAACAATATAATATTTATACTAACATATTCTGAGAATTAATTTATTCATACATGTCAAGGTGACAAACTTTTATTTTTTTTAAATAAGCTCATACTTCTTTTTTTTTTCACTTTTACACAGTACAATACTGGTACCTAAAGAAAAATGCCCTACAGGACAGTACCTGATTATAAGAGGACCTATCTCCTCTCTGTTGCTGACATGTGGGTAAGGGAATGCACCGGATACTTCTGCCAAAGTGCAGGTCCATACATAACTCAGTTCCAGGCAGAAGACATGGTCCTCAGACCTGCTGGTTATTGTGTCAAGAAAGAGATTGTGTCAAGAAAGAGATCCATCTTGTTTGCTGTCACCATGCCCACTTTCTTGTCGGCCTCCAGACCGGCTGCCTATCAAATAACCTCCATGTTTCTGCAGCAGTGGAAAAAAAAAGTCGTATCTTTTATCTCTGTGGCATAGAAGAGTTTTCATTTCTCTTTTATTTTGAATTAAGTACTTATGAGTTGTTATTTCTCATAATATTTTCTTGTCTGAATTTTCCAGTTGCAGCCTTTATTCTTTCTCAGCCCTGCTGTATAGATCAGTCTAATGTCAATAATCTCATCTCTATGTAGGTATTCATATGCCTTCATTTAGTATCTTCTTGATTTTTTATTAGAGTGCAAACCAGAATAGTCTTATTCTGATGGTTATTGTTAGGCATATTCCAGATGTTGCATCATTCACCTAAATTTTTGCAAGTTTTTAGTATTTTTGTAGAAATGTAAATGCCAGATATGTTGACAGTATCTCAAAACTGATCTTACTACATACAGCAGTTACCCTTGATGTTCTGTCACTTAACTACTTGTTAATCCATATAATTTAATGAATTTTTATACCTCTAATTTTTTTCATAAACTCATGTAATTCATGTGCTTATATACTAGTGCAATTATCTTTATGGGTCAGACTTTTGATCTTCAAATAGTAAGCCTATCTAACAAAATCTGTATTACATAATGCCAGGTTGCTGGACATTAATTGCTTACTGTTGTGGTTTAGGAATGGTACTCCCTAGTTCTGTGTCCCCACTGGGACTCTCCCAAACCAGACGCCTCTTGCTTGCTCCCCACCCCCTTCCCCTTCTCCTTCTCGCTCCAGGAACAGAGTTGAGAACTGGAGGCACAGAAAGTGAAAATCACGGGTTGAGATAAGAACAATTTACTGAAAACAGCAATGAAATGAGAAAATTAACAATATTGATAATGAAAGGTATGAGACAAAAAAGTTATTTACACAGAAAACTGTGAAAAATACCAATTGACTCTTCCCCACAACACCGGTTTCTCCCAATGGAAGGAAACACCTTTCTTCTTTGAAGTGAGAGAGTGCCTTTTTCCCATCACAGCAAATGATATAAGGTGGTATTGAATAATCTCCTAGACATGCCTACAGCCACACCCCCTCAGCTACTGAAAATAAAAAAAAACATAGCTCTGTCCCGGCTGCAACTAGGATACTTACACGTTTTACTTCCATTCTCATAGTTCTCCTGTTTCAGCGTTTTTAATTGAATCTTGAATCCGAGTCATATTAATGAGTTAAAAGTTTGTGAAAATCACCCAATTTGACATTTTTAACATGTTTTAATGTTTCAAAATTTGAGAAAACTCAACTTTAATATTAAAGAGAGTTATTTGACCAACTATTGTAATGTTTTAATGTTCTTGGACAATATGTTTTCCATTCCTAGGTTGGGTTTGTGTTGTGTTGGTTTTTTTAATAGTACCAATATAATGGAGTATCTGTGTCTAATAAATTATAACATCACTTCATTGTTTCAAGTGAGATAGCTCTACTCAGTGAATTGTGAAGCAACTAGGTGGGATGCAAATTGTATTCTGTTCCATGGGTATTGCAATTAACGTGTCAGAAATGACAGAAAAGGTTTTATATAGCAACTAAAAATGAAATTTATTCCTAGCAGTATTGTAGGTTTGGTTTGGGGTTTTTTTGAGGTTGTTTTGTTTTGTTGGTTTTTTTTTCTTTTTTTCTGATCTGTGCAAATGTATCCTAGAACACAGATCACAGCGTGACATGTCCTGAGCTATACTTCCAGTATATGCTATCTCACAGTACATCATACAAGATTTATGATCAGTTAATATTTATAATCCCAAATTTGCTCGAATTCATGAATGATACAGATAGGACATACTGCAAAGGAATATTTGTGAATGTACAAATGTGATGATAACCACAAATATGCTACTTGTAGGAATTGCAATACTGTGATTAATTATAATAACAGGCACAACTTTTATTGCCACTTGGGTTCAGATTCCCTATTGTATGGAGTTTTTTGTTGCATGACAGTATCAAGCATGTTAGAGTAGCTTGCAGTATATATCCATTGTCTAATAACCATGTATTATAGAAGGTTTAGAAAATATTCTATTAATTGCAAATAAAAGTAGTTTCTCTGTAATGCCATTGCAAGTAGAAACTTTTATACTGGAAATCACTTACACCTACAGTAGGAACACAACTCTTGCCATAAAGGCCTTGCAACATAGACTTGGATAAAAAAACCTTGTAGGGAAGTGGGATATTGTCAGTTTCAAAACACTGACATGCCTGCATGAAAAATGCTTTGGCCATGGGATGGAAAGCTAGGGAAAATGACTTCTGGTCCATGCTCTGGGTAGAGGCTGCCAAGAAAATATTCCTATGTACGTATAGTGATGTATAACAATGATTCACATCTTACTGATGTTTAAATAGGTATCTGAGGTGATTCTACCTCCTCTAGCTCTTCCTACTCCTCCTTTCCTTTTTCGAAACTTGAGTCCAGCTTTGATGTTAGGTTTAAATAGATTCTTGCTGTGTATTCAATTTCTGGCGTTAGGGCTTGCCATGCATTCAGTGAAGAAACCTGAGCTCATGCCTGCAGGACTTGGAGTTTCCAGAGTTACCAGGTGCATCTCCTGTGTCTTGTCTGTACACTTAACAGCACAGTGCAATAAAATCCCACAGGTACAATAATAAAGCCAGGTACACACTTGTATAATTTTAGTTTGTGTCTGTCCAACTTGACTTAAAGAATACCGTGGGAACAACATAGTACAACACAGTGATATTTTGGCCCTATCATTTTCATGAATAAGTGAAAAATAGTAGCAGTTGACTGATCAAAATAGTAAGTCCGTACTTAATCTCACTTTGCTTTGTGCACTCATATTTTCTATTAACTACTCCAGGTTTCATAGCCAGTGGGGAGAAACAGACACTTGCAGAGGAAGATGTATTCTACTGCCCTAGATAAAGAAGATGTATTCTAACACCCTTAGATAAAACAAGTCATTGCCTGAGGTTTTCTGTCTCTATCAATAATCTATACAGCCTAGAAGAGCAACTAGAAGGTGTTATGTGACTACTCTTATGTATAGTTTAAGTAAACTTTACTCATTCTGAGCCAGTATGTATATTGTCTATGTACATACAAGCAGAATGTGCTGTCCTAATATGAATAATAAGAATATTTTTCATGTATCTATCTCATTCACACGAGGATATCCTCTGCTTATAAACATTAATTAATGTGGCTTCATAACAATCTCATGAGGAAAGAATTGCCCCCAATTTAGAGATGAAGAAATGCAGCCGTAGCATGCTTAAATAAGTTGTCCCAGGTTGCACAGAAAATCAGTGGCATAAATGTAGATACCAGAGGATGCCTCACAATCATAGCCCAAAGATAAGGTAATCATAAGGTGTGGTTCCCAAATCAATACAAACAGTGTAATATGGTGCTTGCTTCCGCCCTACTCAAAGTAAATAGGTTGAGGTGTGGTGTGCACAAATTAATTCCTGATGACTTCACATCATTCATACACTAAACCTGGTACAGATGTAGCCAGACTAAGGACAGAATGACAAGGCAAGGGTCAAATACCTGTTCCACATACTTTATATATTTCTGTGTCTGTAAAACTCATTTATTTTGATTCTGCAGAATCCAATCTTTCAGCAAAGATGCACAATTTGACAGCATGCCTGACGAGAGGGACTAGGTAGTACTGGTGGATGAGAGGCTGGTCTTGAGCTGACAACCTGCACTTGCCCCTCAGAAATCCAACTCTATCCTGGACTGCATCAAAAACATGACCAACTGATCAAGGGAGGTGACTGAGTCCCCCTACTCCTCTCTCATGAGATCCAACCTGTGTTTGTCTCTGGGGTCCTCAGCAAAGGAGAAGGTCCAGAGGAGGGCCATAAAAATGATCAAAGGGTTGGAGCATCTCTCCTATGAAGACAGGTTGAGAGCGTTTGGGTCATACTCCCTCGACAAGGCTTCAGAACATCTGGGGAGAAAACTAGTTGGTTTAGGCTGAAAGCAGGAAAGGGAGCATTTTAGAAGTTTGCTAGTGTAGCTCATTTAATTTTAGGATCCTGAACATCCCGTGCTGCCCATTTATTATTGGGAACATAGGTATCTACTGATGCCAGGTTTTGTTTACACCTCCAGTGGGCTTCATTTCACTACTTCTGAGCTTGTCTTCAATACTATTTTGCTGTATATTTTTCCCCACACCACCCCTCTTCCTTCCTGGCTTCATTCTCCTACTGCCATTCCTGTCCAGCACTTCTTATTTGCATGTATAAATATACTCTCACCAATGCATGTATAAATCTACTCTCACCAATGCATGCATCGCCAGAGCTGCAGGACTAATCCTGTGCAGTTAACTCCCTGCTTTGCCATATGGAAGCAGCAAACACATGGATACTTAAAAGGCTGTTAAAATAGTTTCAAAGTATTATTCACACAATTCCCATCATGTTTTTATTCTCCCTGCTTTTTTCCTTGTCACTTTTCTATGTACTGGAGAACTTCCTAATGAGCTGACATTTGCACAATGTTTCACTTTCCATTTCCATATGTCCCTCTCCATTTGCTACACAGTTCATCACAGTTATGCCATCCAACAAAATGCCAAGTCACCTTTCCTGCTTCTATCTGGGTCATGGTACGGTTTGGGTTAGCTGCTGGTGTGAGCAACCAACAGCCAACTCCTTCAGCCACCGTCACCTGCTATGACATAACTTTGAACAGAGGCTGTTTCAGTCTTTCCCTGCAGGATACAGGTGAAAGCAATCAAGAGCTTGCATGTTAATGGCAGAGATGTAGGAGAAGAGACCATGATGATTATGGACTTCAAGGTCAGCTTCTGGTAGTGGGTGAACTAGGTCTTCTGTTGAATGCTTACAAGTGCTGCACTAAGTAAAAGCTGTGGACACATCTTTGAGAATCTGGGTCTGGAAAAAGGATCCTTTTTACTGTTGTCATCGATACGGTGTAACGGAACAGGAAGAGAATCCTGAATTCCACTGCAGTATCCAGCTTTATGCACTGGATTTATTACTGTTTTACAGATATGGATTGTATTTATCTTTGTGGAAACATGAAGTGGCATTTCTCTTGCACCAATTCTTTTTTTTTCCCTATCCCTGGTAAACTATGTAGGATGCAAGAGAAGTGATTTAAGCATACAGCTAGGGGGTCTTTTAATCTGTCATTTAGCTTAGTTGGTTACATCATGGTGCTAATAACACCAAGGCTGTGGATTCAATCCCTGTATGGGCCATTCACTTAAGAGTTGGACTCAGTGATCTTTGTGTGTCCCTTCCAACTCAGCATATTCTGCGATTCTGGGAAGATCCATCTTTTATAGTCAGCAGAAGTATAAGAGATATAGGTATAGTAAGGAAGAGTACCCATCTCTTCTGACAGTTTTGTATCTCTAACCTAGCAGTAGACTAAGATAAATTAACTAACACTGAAAAATTGTCCCAGATGGATGGACTGTGGAACCCAGTACAGTTACAGTCTTGTATCATTTCTCAGCAAACTTTTTTGGACTGAGAGGGATGTGGAAAAGTATGGGAAACAATCTGCTTCTTTTTGTGCTTGTCTACATTTCCCTGTAGCTAGCACAGAACACCTCAGACCACTTCATACCTGGAGAATTGCAGTGGTCAACAAGGTGCTAGTGAGTGCTTGTTTTCAATGGCAACCTCCATAAGACATGTTGCAGTTTGTAATACACTGTTGAGTCACCAGGTAATGAAGAAATCTGCTTTGCATTAACAGATGGAATTATGCTTATCTTTCCATAGTTTGCCTGTTTTCAGTCTCCGTTACTAATGCATTCCAGGGCCTACTGACTATGAAGCAATAGTGAAACCATTTCTGGTAACACGATCACGATGCCATACTATGTTATATTATTATTTTCCCTAGCAAATCCTTCTTACATTTTCTCAGTTATCAAAGTTGTTTTTTTTCTAGTTAATAAAGAAAAATAAATTCTTAACAGAGACCTGTTTGTTTATTTTGGCCTAGACTGCTTCAGAGCAGACTTCCAAATCCTCATTATTCCAAATGGGAATAGATGCATGTCATATTGATAACAAATCCTAACTGGCTTTATTTGCTTAGAAATGAGGAAGACATTTTCAACTACTTTTATTAAAAATATTTTCTGTTGTTCTACACATACTTTTGGTTTTACACATATATTTGATTTTGTTGATATATTGACTGGCTACCCTAAAAATCTGATAATGTTCTTGGCAATTGAAGGAGAAACATGTTGTTCCACCCACAACTATTCTTTAAGGTAGAGTCTATAAAACCAATAGTCTCTAATGCACAACATCAGATCAGTCCGTAATAGGAGAGTGGATATGCATGCCACACCAGTGCACAACACGTGACCCACAGTTGCCTGGCATTCCTTCATTCCTAAGCCACGTCACCCTGCAATATGGGATGTGGGAGCAGGAGGCATCCCTCATTTTCCCTGATAGCCTTAGAGGGAGGAGACAGGATTTCTGTCTGTGTGTGCCCGACTTACAAGCTGAGTGTGTATGCGGATAACATATGCAACCAGCCTGCCAGTATCTTCTCAGATAATGAGAAGACAGCATGGGTAGTGTGTAAGTGCTCACTATGTAAGCTGCAGCACACTGCAAAGACATGGCCAGGACAGCATCCAAGTATTTCCCTATACACTGGTGGTTTCACTGCAGCCTGCACATTCTTCCATCATCCTGCAATCACTAGGCACCATGGTAGGAGCAGGTCAGTGGGATTCCTTGCAGCAGCTGTGAAATCACCTGCTTACTTTGTCAGTAAGAGAGTAAGGTCTCTGTTGTCCCAAAAGGCAAATATCACACCTTTTTAACAATGTGACAATATATACCTTTGCTGATACTTCTTATATCCCTGGAGATGTTCAAGATCAGGTTGGATGGAGGGCCAAGCAGCCTGATCTAGGTGAAGGTGTCCCTGCCCACAGCAGGGGCATTGGAAGTAGAACATCTTCCAGGTCCCCTTCCAACCCAAACCATTATATCGTTCTGTGATTCCATGATATGTACACATACTCATGTTGAGCACCACTTGAGAATCATGGAATAGCAGCCTCAATAATTCACTTTCTATACGTTCATTTGATATGAAAATAACAAGAGTTTAAGTGTCACTGATGACCTTATTGGTATTTGGAAAATCTAATTCCAGACAGCTACTATTTGAGGGATATTTGAAGAATTTTCCTATAACCAGAAGTATCATTTCAAGGCAGTCGTGGCTCCAGTGTCAATTTGGTTTGTAGGGTGTCTAGGGACCTGGTGGTACCTCCCAGACTTCATGGTGGTACATTTTTATAGAGAAGTTTCCCTGACTTGGAGCTAAGTCTCTCACTTTCTATGCAAATTAGTTATCATGCAAAGCTCATTTTCTCAACCTTTCTGGAAATGGTTTGGAAGGCTTTGGTAGTCTTGATCCCTGGTATTGGGTTGACTTTTGGTCAACAGTCAATGCCTGCTTCTTGACATAATTCCTTGTGTTGTACTGTTGTACTCTACTGTGCTTATCTCCAGGACATGCTTGTCTCCATGGACATTTGTCCCAGAAAAGTGCAGCCCTACCTCTGTATGGCCCCTTCTCCAGCCATATCCCATTCTTTCTCACAGCATATTCTTATCAACAATCCTTGGTTCATTCCACAGCAATCTGGCTACTGTTATTTGAGACAGACACATTAGCCCCTTACCTTCTAGGCTTCTACAGTATGGTGCTACTCTAACAAAGTCAGTAGAAGAGGGAACAGGAGTGAAACACGCAGCAGTAGAGCTGCATCTGGATGCAAGCAAGAAGACAAATGCAGGTAAGGAAATAGATGGACCTTTCTGTTTGGGCAAAGTTATGTACAGACAGAGAGAATAAGAGTACAGTTTTACAATGTGGACTTGGGAAGGAATTCTGTCAAAGAGGATGGAATTGTTTGAGAAGACATGCGAATATAGTACTACAAAATAATGCCAAGTGATAGAGGCCTCAGATAAGTGTGTGCATGGAAAGCTGAGGAGAATTCAGTGAGGAAAAAGGAAAAAAGATGAACTAGTGTTTAAGTCACTGACCAGACAATTTTTTATCAGAATGAAAGGAAAAGGTATGATATTACACTTCTATTATGATGACTTTCAGAATCTTGTTAAATAACAGAAAACATTTGCTTATGGGGGTCTCACTGATGCTGAGTCTCTTCAACATTATTCACCTGTGACTGGAGCTGTGCCTTTTTGAACTGTTCCGTCATCAGAGAGGCAGTGCACAGGTAAATCTAATTGTAGCTTCTCTTAAGAGCACACTACAACCACCTTTCTTAGAAGTATGTTAAAAAGGGACCATAGCTGAATATTCAGTTTATTCCTTTGGAACTGTTCTGGAGTTCTGAAATTCTTCAATTCTGTAATGTAACTTACTTTCTTCTTTCTTTTTGCTTCTTATGATACAAAATTTTGATAAATACATCATTCCACAAAAAGCTGTGCAACTCTTGCAATAATTATGTATTTTCTGTTCAACAGAAAGGTCACATCTGAGAGAACTACCTCTCAGAAGTCTCATTTTAAAGCTATCTTTAGTAAATTCACCATTTCAACAGATGGACTAAAGAAGACATGGGATTAAGATGGATTATAGTGAAAACAGGGCTGTGATGCAAAAATGTTCCCCAAAATATTCATGTCATAGGAATTATAACTCCTATATATCTGTGCAACCTAGTCACTCAGCATATGGCAAGTCATTTAGGAAGCAAGAAGTAACTAATAAACATAAAATAAACATTACAATGCATTTTATAGTTCTGGAAAGTTCATTTACAACAAAATCCATCCTATTGTCAATGTTGCATTTTTAAAAATATAGAGTAATTTACATACACAAATAATTAGTCCATGATGACAAAAAATGGATGTAATTCCATGGTAACTTCATTAGTACAAAAATTATATTGAAACACTAATGAACAGGAGTTTCAAAATGTTCATTGTTTAGTGGGATCTCTTCTTCTGATGAAATGAAGTCATGTTATACTAGGTCGTTTTTTCTGATCTAGCTTTCAGTCACTGCATGTTTTGAATTCCCATTTAATTTTGGTGTTCATGCCTTGACAGTAACAGAGAGAACATGTCAGCCTGACCGGTATTCTTCAGATGCACAGCATCAACCATACCCATCAGCATATGCAGTACTTTTTGAAGTCTGACATTGATTTTGGCCCCAAACTCACTATCAGGACCTCTAGAATTAATTGGTTCATAGTTTTAAGTCAGACAGGACTGTGAAATTAACCTCTATGCTGATATATCACAACTAACTGCATTTCATTGTATTACATTTGTATTGAGACAAACTTTTGACAAAAACATTCTCTCAGAATAAATATGATTCAAAGATGTTTATCCACAAATCCTCTTGAAAGCGTTATTTCAGTGCTTATGTTGTGCTGTGCTTTGTCTCCAGTTCCATCCTCCAGACACTAGTTCCTTGCAATTTTTCCCACACTAGATTAAAGACCGTTATAATACCCACTTTTTGCATCCAGCAATGATAAAAACAGTTATCAAGTTATGTCTGAAACATATATTTCTTTTCCTCTTTAAATAACTAAGAAGGCATTTTGTTAAGGTCTGAGGCATTTTTTGTGACTTTTTTTTGGTGTATTTTAAAAAGTCATTTTTTGAGATGAGGATTCTTTGCTGTTGACTGATATGAGACTTACCAGCATATAAAATCATGTCTGAGCACTAACCCCCTGATTTTTATACATAAGAATTGAATAATTTTCTTTTGCAATACCATCATGGTTTTAAGTTTACTGTCCTTAAAATCAATATAAATCTCACATTTTCCAAGATGCATCAAGATTCTGTAGCAAGAAAGATTTTCTCTTGGTAGAGGATCATGTCTAGGACTATTTAAATAAACTGGGCACATGCACTGGACGTGGTGGGATGTGCCAGTACAAGACTGGGGAATGCCTTTGCAAAGAGACTCAATTATCTTTGGAAGGTAATGGCAACTGGGGCAGGTAACTGAAAAGTGTTAGCAAATGTCAGTTTGGTTTTCAAAAGGGTTGTGATCCTGCTTTTCCTGTTGCTTCCTCACAGGGTCTGGGACTTCACCATTCCATGGACATTGCAGCCAAGCCTGCCCTCAACCTTCCCATTGCCAAACAGTTCCTCCTTGTTTGTAACTACCAGATGCAGCAGAGCATCTCTCTTCATTGGCTCTTCAATCAGCTGTGCCGGGATGTCGAAATTAGTGTGCTCCAGAAACCTCCCAGATTGCTTTTGCAATATCTCCAGGAAGTGTTGTGGTGGTCCAACAACAGAGCAGCAAGTGGACAGATGGCCAGCAGTAATCTAGGGATCTGAAGTCCCCACATATCAACTCCTCATCAGTATCTCCCCATGTGTCTACTCTCACCTTGTGGTGAAAGTGAGCTCACTGAGAGGTGATCTATTGACCACATTCTTTGGAGATTAAACCAGACAGTAATGCATGGGCAATTATGCTAAATTCAGACCCTACCTTAGCCCATAGTAACTGGCTGATACATTCATCTCTTCCTGATATTAATATGTGACCACACGTGGTTTCTTATCAGAAGACATGTAAAATAAAGACTAGGGCAAAACCAGGTCAGATGTTATTGGTTGCACTGCCAGTCTTCTGGCCAGCTAGTATAAAGCATTGTGGTATTTTTAAACATGGGAATTCAGAATCCAATGAAAAAAACAACATGGAGTGTAATGGTTTCGTACGTGAGAAAAATTTACACACTGTATTGAATTATTCACTAGTCCTACTCTGATAAGTTTTAAAAAGTTCACTTCTGTTATATTAAGTTATAATTTATTTTTGCAAGTAATAACACTGGTGAGTAGAAGACAACTCTTATTTGTAATCTGTTCTTCTAAAGCATCTTAAAAGTATTAGACTACATTTTTGTATGAAAGCGTTGGTACTGAGGCATGAGACATTCCTGTACTGGTTAGTGGCTGGGTAAGCTGGAGTACCTGTAAACACTCAGGATCTAGGCTTTCCAGAAATGATAGAGATCATCTGCTGAAACCACTTTCAACATCTGTAGGGTAGCTTTCCTTTAGATTCTCATTGATAGGTCAGATTAAGTGCTAATTCTAACATATCCCAGTCATTTCTTCTGCACACTTTTCCTCCATGCTCAGCCCTTGATTTGGAAGATAGCCCTTGCATTGCTTCTTGGCTTTATGGGATCACCCTTCTTGACAATCAATATACTTCATTTAGTCATAATTACACTTCTTGGTGCTGCAAATGGGCACAAGCTTTTCAAAGCAGTTTTCATAAGGAGTATACATAAACATAAGCAGGAGCACCATATAGCTACAGCAGCATAAGGAAGCTCTTCACTGAGAGTGAGGCTGAGCTAGTATCCTACCAAGCGATTACTGTAGCCAATAATCAAGTTTTCTTAGTATGTGTGAAATACATACTAGCCATAGGCCTGCACAGGTAGTCTCATAATGTGGCTGTACTTCAGTTCTGAAGGCTTTCATATTAGCTGCATTAAGACAATGGTCTTAAGGTACTCTAAAATGCCATAATCTTGAATTTCAACTTTCTCAGGACATGATGTAATAAAATGGACAACTATGTGGTTTCTCCACTAGACAGCATAAGAAATGTGTACTGCCATGATGATCTCCCTTCCATTACTCTTGTATTTTTCTCCCTGGGGTCAAATCCTCTTGTGATGCACTCTAAGTATGGAATAACTGTTTATTCACATGACTTTGCTTTTAAAAAGAAGCTTTGTTTTGTCTTGTCTTACCTCTGGGTATCTATTTCATGCACAATGAAAACAAGTGTTGCTGCAAGACTACCACAAGTAGGTCAGCCCTTCCAATGAGCCTGGGGTTACCTTGGCAAGTAACCAAGGGTAAGCTTTGGGTAGCATAACCCACTGTCTCCACTGGCCTCTCCACATGTTCACCCACAAATGGGATGGACAGCAGCAGCATCAGTAAGTATTAATATGTGGGCTGTTCTCTGGTTAGCTCAGTTAACCACAGCACAGATAATCAGCAGTAGTCAGGGCTATACAGTGAATACAGTACACATTGCCTACTGGCCCACACTCTACTGCCATGTCTTGACTGCTGTGCTACCTCTGCTTACTGGATTAAACCTAACTTGTGCATGTCTATTCATGCTGCTCACACATCCGATGGAAAGCAGGGTGGACAAAGCCTTCTAATATTTTTTTTTTTAAATCAGTAGACATTTGCTAATTTCTAATTTCAACTCTCATACCTTTGATTAAATCACCCTTGGTGGTGGGTTCCTTTATGTCATTGGTCTACAGATTACTTTTTGAGTAATCTCCTTCTTTGAGAAACCTTGCAAGAAGGTGTTGCTGCAGTGAGTTAACACAAGTACTTTTTGTTACTGAAACTTTCCTAATTTTCTGCTGCTTTCAAACCCCATCAATCAGAGAAGTGTGCAGCTCAGTCTACAAGATCTGATTCCTAGGGAAATAACATGATCTTTCATTATCAGCCACCTTTCAAACCTGTCAGGACAGAAAAGGGGAACTGGCTCTGTACAAAATTATCATCATCTCTTAATTTAGTCAGATTGTTATGGAGAAAGAAACTCTATCAGGCAGTAGTCTGTACCATGCTATATGTTATAGATATTCCTTAAAAAATGGCTACCAGAAGCAACAGTGACAGCATGAAGAATCATGCAGGATAGTGCAACAGTTCTCAGTATGGGAGCCCAGGTTGTTTTCTACTGCTGGCCTTGGATTGCTTTCAATAACCAGGTTAGATCATTTAAGATGAGCTAAAATTAAGTGCTCTAATGAGGATGTCCTGAGGTGGATCTTTTGGCATTCATGCTGGTATTTACAGCTGTGATAAAAATCAGTTACATATTTATTTCTAGTAATAAGATCTTAAAATGTACCTCATGTTTGGCAGGCTTAGATCCATTTTTTTTTCTTCTAAATATCTCCTGAGGCTTCTTTCTGGGCAATCTGCCTAGTAACAACTTCCACTCATTTTACTTTGCTGTGTCATCTTGAATCACATTTTCAGCTAAAAAAGTCAGTTCTTTTTGTGGTAAAACATCAATCAGTATCACAATTTTAGCCCTTTTGAATAACTTAGTATTGGGGACTAGACTGTCAGTACTGGTAAGTCCTTCAGACCATTGCTTTGGAAAGACACACAGACACTTGTACTCAGCAGTACATCCTGAGAACTGGATGCCAGATCACAGTCACTTTTTTTTTCTGAAAGAGATAATTTAAGCAATCAGTGATCAAGTAGTCATTCTTACCAGTAGTAATTCTATAGTAAAACTATGCTCATAACAGGAAGCTGCATTGCAAACACCATAAATTGTTGCTTTTAATATTAGCAATTATAAGTAAATTTAATCAATTTCATCACTTCAAAGAAGAGACAGATTGAAGAAAGGGGCTGAAATGGGCATCTCCTAAAGGATCACAGAGAAGACCACCCACAGCCCCCTCAAGAGAGGAGGATACCTTCCCGTTCTTTCTCTCAGCATTCTGCCTCTTTTCCCACCCCTTAGCATTCAGTCTCTCCTCCCAATCAACAGGTGATGTGGCAATAGGAAACATGGAATAGTCTTAAGTTGCACCAGGGAAGGTTTATATTGGATATCAAGGAAAATTTCTTCACCAAAAGAGTGGTCAGGCATTGGAACAGACTGCGAGGGAAGTGGTGGTGTCACCACCCCTGGAGGTATTTAAAATACATGTAGATGTGGCACTTAGGGACATAGTTTAGTGGTGGACTTGGCAGTGCTGGGTCAATGTTGGACTCTGATCTTTAAGGTCTTTTTTCAACCTAAACAACCTATGAATCTATGACTTGTTCTTTCAGCTTCAATTTTGCTTTCCTTCATGCTTTAGAGAAACAACATTTCAATCAAATTTGAATCTATTCTAAAATTTCAGTTTGTTTCTCTTTTGCTGAAGTTTACAAACTTTTTTAATTCCAGCAATGGAAACAATCTCTGGCATTTCAAATCTTACTATTCTTCACTGTTTACATGGTCTCATATTAAGAAAAAAATAAAAGCTCTTTATTCCTGTTTACTGAAAGGTGGCCTGAAAAATAGCCAAAGAAACATTTAGCTCCCTTAAACACTTATCTTCAGTTGAACAAGGTTTTCTTTTTTTCATTAAAAATAAAATAAGCCTTTATTTAAAACCTATCACACTTTAAAAACTTGCAGGAAAATATTATCGATTTTCTTGAAACATTAAAAATCAAACCACAAAATTCAACTCAAGGGAACTACTGACTCTTTTGAAGAAAATAAATTGAGGAAAGCAATTTAACATCAGAGACAAAGAAATCAGTTTCTACAATGTGCATTTTGTGGAGAGCATTGATGAGATTATTTTACTGTAGTGGTAATTAAAAGACTATCTGTGTAACTTCAGCTTAAGCAGTATCCACAAGCAGATATTTTTCTGAGACTGCAACAGATAGTTTGTATGTCAGGTTCTATCTTCCTCCCTGGCAAAGTCTGATTAATCCCTATTTCCTATATGATTAGACATAACAGGCTTCTCTTTCTCAACAATGCTGAAGGACAGTAATTGCAATGTACATCCAAAGAGTGCTCAAGACAATTAACAACATGATGCAACACAAAGCTGACCTATGTGTATCATACTAGAATCTGTTGCTACTGCATGTAATTTTAAATATTGGTCCAACTGAATGTTATGGTATGATACATTCTTACTTCTTGTCTGGCTTCATAAATAAAATTAATTGCTTTGTCCCTATGTAATTTTTTTACCAGCTGCCTGCATTTTTAAATGATTCTTTAAACTCTTTTCAATTTGTAAATAACTTTGTAATAACATAATAACTTTGTGATGAGATGGTGGTCAGGAGCCACCATGATATTTTTGATGCATTCTGTCCAGGGGTGCTAAGAAAAAGAAGATCAGAAAATCTGAATCTAATCTCTCTGCTAATTCTGGCAGCAAAGATATTTGAAATCATGTCCCTGCCATCCTGGCTGAAATGTCAGGCTTCTTTGTTTTCAGATCATTAATTTGTTGTATAGTTGTGGTTTGTGCATGCTCATGGTTCATCTGACACAGGAAAATCTCCTGTTGAAATGAGCAGATGAATGCTTTGTGTCTCTGAGTCTTCCACTAATGCTAAGTGTGAGACAAATGTCAAATCCTGCATGTTGTTAACATCTGAGTTGTTTTCTCATTATTATCAGCAAAACCAGTGAGAACTTTCAAGGTAGAAAATAATTTACCCATTTCCAGGGATAGGAAATGATTTTGAGAGTAATTGGCCTTGAATGTTTTGATCATGATGCTGAGAAAAGAGGTGAACCAGTTTGAGGATACTCCCTTCCTCCCATGGCCTTCGATTACTTTTTATGTAAGAGTGCATCAAAAGGAACACATATTTAAGATGCACCACTTCAGTGGAGCATCCTGCTTTCACTGGGATGAAAGAGGTACACTGCATTCTTTATCTGCATCATGAAAACAGTGACCACCAGCAAAAGAGGGAGAAATCAAGTAAGGGGTGAAAAGCAAGGTTCATGAGAACTCGGTGAGAGTTCAATTGCTTAAAATGGCCATTGCCTTGGGGGGCAGTTATGAAATACTTAAGTCCTTGCGTAACATCACCTGTACATCCCTTGCAGCATTAGATTGCCCACTTTTTGAATGCTTGCAGGGTTTTGGTTTTTTATATAATTTTGTTTTCTGTTCTGGTTTTATTTTGTATTCTTCTAAGGTTGTTGCATGTTAGTTCTATTCCAACTCCTCCCATTCACTTATCGATTTCACTAATATTTTATTTACTTCCGTCTTAAGTTCATTAGTGAAGATAGGCCAGAAGTGTAATCTTTGTGGCCTAATGATACATTGTTTGGATGTACTGATAATTCAGAGGGTGGAGTATTAATGATTGGCTACTTAAAAAAGTTTTGAACCCTACTTCTTCTAGTCATGAGGTGACACTTTGTTCCAGTACAAATATATTATTATATATGCAATAATGACAGTAACTGGATTTACCTATTTATAATTGTATCTTTCACATGAGGAACTGCAATGATTACAAATCCATTGTTATCATCACTTTTCATAGATGAAGAAGATAAAGAAGAAGAAGAAAAAGGAAAGCTCTAAACCTTAGCTACACGTCATTAAGACAGTGGAAGACTTATAAAGAAAACACAAGCCTTTTCCCTATTAGCTTTTTGTCAGGTCTGTTTTTATAAAATTGTTGAAAAGGGATGCTGGAAAAAGAGGCAGCTGGCAAGTAACAGGTGGTGTAGAAACAGGGTCATAATTACACCCGAGTGGCAGATGTTCCTATATGTTGCATTTATTGTCTGAAGACCCTGCCTCAGCTTGTTGGACCTTGATTGTGCCTCCTTGGGTGTAGTTATCTTCAAAGACTTTACATCTTTCTAATTCTCTAATTCTATTCTTTTTCCCAGCAGATGATTTCTGGAAAATCAGCCCTTCTGTTGTTGGTGGATTTGTTTGTTTGTTTAATTTGTTTGTTACTAAATATCACAGTTACATTGGCTTATAGAAGCTGTATATGAAACTAGTCTCATATGAGATGACTTCTTGGTTAAATATTTAGAAGTCACTTCCTATTCTTCTGGATAAGAATATCATTTAGGTTACCCAAATCTAGATCTTGACATCACTTTTTCAGGACCAAATTCACAATTATATGCAATATCTTTGGTTGCTTCCACAGGTTGTGGTGAAGTAGTTATCAAAAGAGATTTTTAACATTGCAATGGCCTCAGCAGTCAGTGGAGCACCATGACCAACATTTTATAGATCTCCCAACATTCTAAAGACCCCACACAGTCACATGGACTAGGGAATTAGCAGAAACAAATCTGCATCCTATTTTCACTGCAGGGTTCTATGATCTGGCAATAAACCAATGTGGTTTGGTATTAATCTTATTTTTTTAGGCACTGAGACAAGAAGTGTCTGATACCATACCATGTAGTTCATATTACAGTTATAAGGGTGATTGCTGTTTAGGTGTCTATTACACCCCTTTTGAAAGGCAGATGTTAAAATGACTGATACACATTATTGCATTATGGCCACCTGCTCTTTGAAATACTCTAATAATGCAGTGAACAATGGTAACATACTGTAATAACTTTAAGCCCTGATCTGGTATTGCAAACAAATATATCTTTCACCCGTGCACATACTTACATTTACTAATTTGAGTTGCCCAAGTAAAACTACTTTTACTTGGTTCTTTCTGATACTCTATTTTCTCCAAAACCTAACAATAACAAAGTCTCAAGTCAGTCATTCATGAGGAAAGATGTGAAGAATAGATGTTGAACAAACTCAAGTCTCAGATTTCTTAAACTGGATGGCACTCAAAGATTATATCTCTCTGCCCACACCCCTTATTTTCATTAAAAAGTAGATTGCAGTCTCACAGGGCTTATCAAAGCGAGAGGTGAAAATAGGTTCAAGTTTCTCTGGCCATGCTTAGGCTAGTCCCATAGAAACCACACACAGTCTAAAGGCTGTGCAGAGGAACTCTGTGCACAGACTAGCATCTGCTGCCTTCCAGGCAGGTGTCGGAAGACTGTCCCTATGCAATTGTGTCTTTTCTGAACTGGACTCCTTCCATATTCATTGGGACCAGAACATGAGCAGAAAAGATCGTAACTTGTGACTATCCCATAACTGGCCTAAACTGACCACTTCTGCCAAAGCTTTAATCACAGAAGTAGTCAGCGTTATTTACAGTTGTAGAGGTCAAAACTCAGATTTAAAATTTCACTAAGGAACTGAGTAGCAACCCGTGTAGCAAGTTTGATTGCAGTTTTATTGCAGTTAATACATATTATCTGACATTTTTAGAAATACTCAAGATGCACTAATATAAAGTGTACTGCAGTAAATGTGGGCACTGTACTATGCTTAGCTGCAATAAAATGGACCCTCACAAGATAATTTCTGACAGATATATATAAAAAATACGTTTTCTTCTGTTCTTTTTACATGGACATCCAACAGAACCTATGGATCCAGCATGTCCCAAAGCTGTGAAACTGCACAAGTGACTTTTTACAATTTCTCAACTCTGTTCTTTTCCAGTTATTTCCAGCCCACATAAATCTGTAACTCAGTTTGGTCATATACGACATAAGCTGCTGAACAACGCCAGCTGGATCTGATAAAATCAATGTGTACAGCTGGGTATTATCCACCTACTGGAGGTACCATAACTCTCATATCATCATGGATTTCCTGTGTGGCCTCATACATACATCGTACTGGCCAGTTAAGAGAACAAAACAGAGGACAACTCCAGCTGAAAAGTCATTCATGGCAGATTACTAATTATCCAGTATCCAGGTGAGCAATCATCTACTGTTCGTTGTACTCAGTGCCAACCTGTAGAAGCTGACATTATGATAAATCTACAATTATCACTGCTTGAAGTGATCACATGTAATAATACACTTTTCCTCAAAGATTAGCGCAGCTATTGAGTGCCAAAGAAATGCTCAAATGAGAAAGTTCTTAGTGTGCTTGAATTGCTATTGGGATCTCTGGGTTGATCAATAGATGTGTTTTGGGCATCCTGTATGATGTAATGTATGCTACTGACTTTCCCATGCCTTAGTTTTCCAATATAAGATGTGAATAATACTTCTCAGTCTTACATAGATACCAAATACAAAATTCTCAGATACTTTCAAAGTATTCTGATGAGATGGCAATGCACAGGAAAGCGTCTGAAAAGGAAGAGGCACTGACAGGATGAAAATGAATGTCTGGACTGTGTTAGTAATTCATCATTGAGATGTGCAGCTGCCTTGTTTCTTTCAAGGGGTATACGCTAAAAACCTGGAAAGCAGATGATCAGCTGAATTAAAGCCGTTCAGTTTTTAACTTATAAATGAAATACAGATCACCCAGTGAAAAAAATGTACCCATGCAAGAAGGAAGCTAGTAACAAATTTGGCTATGAGATATAGCAGAGGACAGGATGAGGAGAAATAGTGTTTCCTGTGGAACGAAGCAGTTTAGAAAGAACTCACTTTACCTTATTTAATTGAGCTCAAGTTACACATTTAGACTAAGATGGCTGTAGATATTCCCTCAACAGCCAGCAGAAATGAAGAAAGATGCCTCCAGAGTCCCTCACCTCAACTGTTATCTGAAAGGACACCCTCCCCTGTGCTGGCTGCAAAGGGAACATGCATCACCAGCTTTGCCTAGCTACCTACCTCTCATATAGCTTGGAGGAGGTAAAATTAACCCTACCCTACCATTTTTGCCTTTTTTTTTCAGTAGTAGCTAGAAGCCTAATGCTAGAAGTTATTTCAAATTGTAATAGTGAACAACCACACATTGCATCACTACATGAGTGAAGATGTGCCTTTATTATGAAAGAATATATATATAGAAATTAATAAAGTGTAACTAACCTTGTCTTTTCAATTTTTGTACAAGGAAGGAGGGGAGCCAGAAGAATGGCTACATTGGACTTCTAGAGGGCAGACTTTGGCCTGTTTAGGAGCCTGGTTGACAGAGTTCCTTGGGAGCAGTCCTGAGGGCAAAGGAGTCCAGGAAATTTGGACATTCTTCAGTCACAAACTCTTAGGCTTTGGCTGGAATTCAGGGTGAAACAGAGAGTGCATCACCTTTGGAAGAAGGGGAAGGCAGCTTGGGAGGACTACAGGGATGCCATGAGGTTATGCAGGGACAAAAGTAGAAGGCCAAAACCCAACTAGAACTTATTCTCGATACTGACACAGGGATAAGGATCAAGTGGTTATCTCTTGTTTTTCCTCTTCCTCTTGTTCTTGTGGTAACTCTGCTTTGTCCCTCTTTACTAAGTGAGCTCGCATGTGCATTTCTTCTTGTGTACAGGGGCAGTTGATACCAGCACGGGTTGGTTCTCAGGTTCAGCTGCAGTGCCGGTCACAGGGGTTGGATTAGCCATGGGATCTGTCATTGGAGTTGGGGTAAGCACAGTGCCTGTTTTTTGTTCTCTGATCCAGAGACTTTCTCTTCCCCTGAAAGGTATTGAATAGTGATGAACAGGGCTTGGTAGGCATGGACCCTCCAAGGAAAGGTAAAAGTTTATAATTATTAATAGCTTCCAATAGATGGCCCCCAAAGTACAGTGATGACAGCAATGCTGAGAATAAATACCAGATTAGTTTCATGACCAACAATTCTATCATCTCATAAGCCAGCATTACAAAGTACAACAATGTAATAATCTTAGCCCAGTTCCTATGGGTGATATACTGCAAATAAGGCACTACATAATGCAACTTTAAGAACAAGCATGCCAACTTTGAGAGCAAATAAATCAACATTGTGACCAGAGACTATTCAACTAATATAACAAATAAAATTGTTCTAACACATTCTACTCAGATTTGTCATTATCTCAAGACATCATGTCCCACGCTGGGACCCAAAAAGAAAGGTTATGGTTATAAGGACTGTTATGGTTTAACCCCAGACAGCAACTAAGCAACCTCACAGCTGTTTCTCATCACCACCCTCAGTGGTATAAGGAGGAGAATTGGGGAAAGAAAGGTAAAACCCATAGGTTGGGATAAGAACAGTTTAATTACTGGAATGAAAGAAAATAACAATATAATTGTAACAAAAAAAAAACCAAAAAGGGGGAAGACAACAATAAAAAAGAAATACAACCTAAGAGAACGAAGTGATGTACAATACAATTGCTCACCATCTGCTGACCAATGCCGGTCCTGTCCCATCCGTGAGCAGCGATCAAGTCCCCTCAGCCAACTCCTCCCACTTATATACTGGGCATGATGTACTCAGGTGTAGAATGTCCCTTTGGCCAGTTCAGATCAGCTGTCCTGGCCATGCTCCCTCCTGGCTTCTTGTGCTTCTGCTCACTGGCAGAGCATGGGAAACTGAAAAGTCCTTGACTTAGGGTAAGCACTACTGTGCACCAATAAAAACATCAGTGTGTTATCAACATGATTCTCCTACTAAATCGAAATCATAGCACTGTACCAGCTACTAGGAAGAGAATTAATGCAATGCCAGCCAAAACCAGAACAGTGTGGCACTTAGGGACATGGTTTAGTGGTGAACTTGGCAGTGCTGGGTTACTGGTTGGGCTCAATGATCTTAAAGGTCTTTTCCAATCTAAATGATCCTATGATCTTCTCCATAACTCTCTCTTGTGCAACTGCTAGCTGTCTTTTGGCAATAGTGGAGGTTTATATCCAGATTAATCAATTCCTTTGATAAATTTTGAATATTATTTGAGAGCAGTATTTCTTAAACTGCACAGAGAAAGAGAAGAACAAAAAAAGAACAGAAAATGGGAGAGCAAGAAATAGAGATACACAAGAGGTAAGAAGATTCTTCTTTCCTGGGAAGAAGGTGTCATGAAGAAACTTGGTAAGACCCACACTTTCCAACTGATGAAGAATGCTGCTCAGTTCCTGAACACCAGAGACACACCTCTCCTGAGTCCCACATATTCCACAGAGTTCAAGGCAGAAAGTATCATTGGATTATCCAGCCTGATCTCTTCTTAGAACAGTTTAGAAATTTTCATTTAGGACTTCTACTAATGACAAAGTAAGTTATGCTAAATATAACACACTGTACTACAAGTCTTAACTGTGAAAAGAAAATATATGCATTTTTTTTTCAGAGCTTATGACCTGGCATGGTTTAAGAATAGCACAAACCAGGACATCACCTCTTTTCCCATTTCTCACCTTTTTGCACTGCCCTTGCACTTCCTTTCCTTTACCCCAGTCTCCTCCAAATACAGAACCCGCCTATAATTCTTTCTTCTCCACTGGTCCCAGTTTTGATAAATCTACATTCAAATCTGATGATCTCATACTTCAGTGACAGTGGTATTCTTGATGTGCTTATGTAGGTGCTCTTCTTGTTGTGTGATGCTACTTTGCAAAAGATGACCTTCTCAAAATAGTCCACTTCAAGTTCCTGTCAAGTCTGGCTGTCCCTCACACAATTCCTCCATAACCACACGTGAGATCCAGCCAATTTTCACAGTGTGATCTGTACCTTTCATCAGCTGCTCACAAAGTTGTGTTCAGTGACTTCTCATTTCTCTCTAGATTCCCATCTCCCCTCAGTCTACTTAACCTCCAGCCAGGACCAATCATTTGCCTGCAGCCTTAACACTATCTTTGTATCAAGTTTAAGGCAAACATTTTAAATCACCAGCATAATACTTCACTGATAGAGCCAATCCCTGAGATATCATTCTGATATGAACAGCTTGAACACTTATTGACACTTCTTACTTGGTATCTGTTGATAAGTTAGTTTCTGCATCAGTATTTTGTGTGCATGCAAATCTGTGCATTTTAGAGACTTACAGCAGAAGAATGGTATCAGACAACACAAAGAAACACAGGTATAATTTGACTCTTTATTTTCTTGATTGAATGTGTCCATCAATATGGAAAAAAAAGTTTACTTTCCAAATCCAGCCACAAAGCATGCATCAGTTACCAAAGAAACATGGGACAAGATCCTCTTATACAACTATTGCTCTATATTTCTTACCAAACGACAAAAAACTTACACATAATTCTCAAAGGAGTCAGTAGCAACTCTTATATCCATTGCAGCAAATTTACAGTGTAGTATAAAGATTTTATCAACATTTGAAAAATATTTCATTACTTGCTACATTCACATTCAAAATACCATTATCCTTCAGTCATAGAATATTCTGAGTTGGAAGGGACCCACAGGGATCATCAAATACAACTCTTAAATGAATGGCCTCCGCAGAGATCAAACCCATGACCTTGGCATTATTACCACCACGCTCTAACCAACTGAGTTATCTCCATCGGGCCAACCTGATACAAAATCTTACCATACAATGAGGCATTTGAAACAATGAAACAAGACTCCTATAATGGTAACTCTTACAAAAGACTGACCTCTCTATCCTTTGGTTTGTCATCTAATATAGTCCTTGTTTTTGCAATTCACTTCTGTCATTCAAACTGGAATTACCTTTAGGTGGAGACTTCAGTTGGGATACTTCTTAAATTCCCTACATATTTATGACTTTATAATGAATAGAATAACAAGCATAAACATTTATAAGCAAATAAAGAATGGTTCTACCAACAATCTGAATGCCATCCATATTTTAGACTTTGTTGAAGAATACTAAATGGAGGTTACTTTACCTTATCTATAAGTAGTAGAACCTTTCTTTCTCTGACCTTGCTGCTGCTTCTCTTGTGCTGATTTTCAGAGCTCTATCCTGTCTTCTTTCTCCTATTTATTTTGGTTTTGCCAGAAACCTACACGGTATCCAGATTTCTTGTCACAGCTACAGAAATTAAATGACTGCTCATTACTGCATTATTTACTTGCTAGAACAATACAACTTTCTTCTGCTTTGATCCCACCAAAACTCCTGCTCATAAAATAATCTATGAATACGTCCCTCAAGTGTCGACACGTGTAGAGCAGATTCATGCAACTTGTGCTGCTTCTCTACATTTTCACCAGATTTGGATTCTAGTGGAACATCATAGCACCAACACTACAAAGCCATCAAGTCCACCAAAAATGTGTACATGCAAGCAGGAGTAAGACAGTACTGAATAAAATAGCCTCTCAATCTCAGATGAAAGTTGAAATTACCCTATAGTTAAAGTAGAAACACAGGGATCCTTCATTACATTCCAAAATAGGTGTTTGGACTAAATTTCTCTGTTGAAATGTCTCTTTAGTTGACAGTAGAGTGATCTTTTATCACTAGACTAGACAAAATACTTAAAATCCAGGCAAATAAAGATGAATAAGATAAATTCCAGTGAAAGACCAATGCAGGTTATCATATTATCAACGCATCATGTGTAGTGCCTATGGAAAGGTAATGATTATCAACTTCCCAAAATAATAAGGCATAAATACACATCTCACTGGTTTTTGCTATGTGCTGTCAACCTTGAAAGTACTGCAAGGGTTTCAGGGAGCTCCGCGCTGTCCCTTCGCTGTCCCTGCCCTGCGCCCCGCCCTGCGCGACCCGGAAGCCGGCGCTGCCCGTCCACCCGCCCGCAGCGCGCCTGCGCACCAACGGCTCCCGCTCCGGGCCGCCCCTCCCGCGGCCAATCAGCGCTCGGTCCCTCCGGCCCTGGCCAATGGGAAGGGCGCCCTGCGGCGGCGGTCACATTCAAACCCAGAGCGGCGCGAGACGGCGCCCGGCCGGAGCCGCGTCTGGCCCCGCAGCGCCGGCCGGGGGTGAGAGCCGAGCCAGGGCTGGGCCGGGGCGTGNCCCCTCCCGCACCGCCGCTGCCCGCCGCCTGTGCCCAGGCCGCGGTGCCTCGCCTCGCCCCAGTGCTGCTAAGCCCTTCCCCGACTAACCCTGTTTTGCATCTTCCAGTGTTGCCTTTTCGTTTCTGTGTGCAGCGTTAGAATTTAGTATTTTCTTGGTTATTTTCATAGGTAGTGTTGCTACTTGTTTTAATTCGGTGGTACGTCTTCTTGGTGCCGACGGGTGGTTTTGTTTTTTCCTTTAAGAAAATCCTGATTTAGGACTTGTAAACAAAGTGAAAAAGATTATACACTTGTGTAAGTGGTTTGTTTTTAAAAGCCTAGTAGATGCTTCAGANGTTTCAGGGAGCTCCGCGCTGTCCCTTCGCTGTCCCTGCCCTGCGCCCCGCCCTGCGCGACCCGGAAGCCGGCGCTGCCCGTCCACCCGCCCGCAGCGCGCCTGCGCACCAACGGCTCCCGCTCCGGGCCGCCCCTCCCGCGGCCAATCAGCGCTCGGTCCCTCCGGCCCTGGCCAATGGGAAGGGCGCCCTGCGGCGGCGGTCACATTCAAACCCAGAGCGGCGCGAGACGGCGCCCGGCCGGAGCCGCGTCTGGCCCCGCAGCGCCGGCCGGGGGTGAGAGCCGAGCCAGGGCTGGGCCGGGGCGTGAAGAGAGGGCTGGACCGGACCGGCCGGGGGGTGAGGGCAGGGCAGAGGGGGTGCGGCCGGGCCGGGAAGCACCGGCGTGCAGTGCGGGCCAGGGGAGAGGCCGGGCCGCGCAGAGAGGGTGAGTGCGGCCGGGCCGCGGAGCAGCGCGGGTGCCGGCCCGGTGGTGGGGCTACCGAGGACCTGGGCCCGGCTCCTCCGGCCGGCCGGGGCTGGCAGCTCGGCTGGGCCCCTGCCCTGCCCCCCTCCCGCACCGCCGCTGCCCGCCGCCTGTGCCCAGGCCGCGGTGCCTCGCCTCGCCCCAGTGCTGCTAAGCCCTTCCCCGACTAACCCTGTTTTGCATCTTCCAGTGTTGCCTTTTCGTTTCTGTGTGCAGCGTTAGAATTTAGTATTTTCTTGGTTATTTTCATAGGTAGTGTTGCTACTTGTTTTAATTCGGTGGTACGTCTTCTTGGTGCCGACGGGTGGTTTTGTTTTTTCCTTTAAGAAAATCCTGATTTAGGACTTGTAAACAAAGTGAAAAAGATTATACACTTGTGTAAGTGGTTTGTTTTTAAAAGCCTAGTAGATGCTTCAGAAACACCACGGTTTTATATATTTTGGGAAATAGTAGCTGGATAAAGGAGAGGCTTCTTGTAGTGGCTGTAGTAGAAGTGAGTTATCGAGTCTATCTAATTAGCTAACTAATAATCTTGTAGAATCCAGCCTTGACATCAGAGTGTCATATGAGGCATGAAGGAAGCTGAAGTTGGAGAGGATTTGGAGGGCTTTGCCACTCATCTGAAATCAGGTTTTGATAATTGCTTATGGAAGAATTTAGCTTGTCTCTTTGAAGTAACCATTTTTTAACATCTGCCTGAAGTGAGCAAAAGTTGTGAGATTTTTCATATGCTTACCCTTGCAATTTGTTCTTTAGAATTTAGCCTAGAAGTTTGCATGGTTTAACAAGGTCTTCTGCTTTTTTTTTTTTTTTGGTCAGTTTTTATTACTAAATAGGAATTGTTTTATTGATTCAATGAAAATTGGGTTTCTGGGATGTCATAAAGATAAGGCAAGATTGCAGGGTAAACGGGTTAATTTACATTTCAATGTCTAACCATTCCATTTTTGATACACAGGAGCTTCTTCAGGATGGAGAACTACATTTCTTGCCGTTGGGTTCTTGGGATCATTTGAAGTAGTCTGACCCTCATCCACCTTACCTTTTTGACAAGGCATATCCATTCTTTAGGAAAGATTTTTTCCATTTTAGTACCCATTGAACCTTGAGCAGTTAAGCAGCACACCAGAAATGTAAGTTTGATGCATATTATTGAGACTTAAAATGAGATCTATGCAGAAATTTATTTCTCTTTTTGTCTACTGGATTTGGCAAGTTATCACTGCAAGACGAATAATGCATCTGTAATGTTGGTGAGGAAAATATAAACACTCTGGTTAAAAAAACTGAAATCCATCTCGGAATTGTTAGCAATGACATCTGTAATGAGAGATCGTAGTATTACTAAACATGAGGCAAATTTCTTTTGGTTGTCTTCAGATTCTGGGGAAGCTGACTACATCCATACTTGGAGGGGATGAGTATGGTTCAAGGATGGTTGCTAAGGATATTCTCACCCAAAAAGAGATTGGAGTATCTGATTTCCTGTAGTCCATTCTACTTTATTTTTAAAAGGCAAAACTGCAATGTGTACCAAAACTGTCATTATGAAGTGAATAAGTATCATCTTTAGAATGGCATCTGAACAGTCTTTGCTATAGTAATAACCTGTATAATTTTTAGCAACATGATCTTCAAGAGATGGGACAGTTCACAGACCCACTCTCAGAACAGCCTAAGTTGACTTTTAGGGAGAAACAGATATTAAAGGAAGTTCCAAACAAGCATTGAAATGAAAACTTATTCAGTGTACTTTTTTGAAGATAAATGAGGTAAATTCTTTATCTTGTGTGTCAGCTCAGTGAAATAAAAATAGTATTTCAAATACTACTGATTTAGCCCACAGCTTTCATATTTTATTTTTTTCTGTATAGGTCTTCCTTGCAGCTATATTTGGGGGGATGCTTGTTTATACTTTACTTAGAACACTGAAAATATTCCAATTTTTGAAGGAAGGGACCATTTTCAGAACTTAGTGTGTTCTTTGCTTTTCTTCAAAGATAGTAAAGTTAGCTCCTGAACTTCTCTCCACAGTCCTAAGGTGCTAAGACCACTTCGTAATGGTAATGTAGATGGTGCGTTTGCCAGACTTGGAGTTTACACAAAGAAACTGTTTTTAGCTTACAAAACAACACTTTTGTGTAGACAAGAGCAGCCTTAATATTCTTGGTGTGCCATTTCTAGTACAGGATGAACATGAAATATGCCTAATTCTGCTTGATAAGCAAACTCTGTAAGTGTGGTCTCTCTGACGGGAAAAATAATATAGTTAGAACTTCAATTTTATAGAGTCAAATTTTCTTTCCATATGAAAAATGCTTAAGTGAGGCGTGTGTGTGTGTATGAGAGATGATGCATCTAAGGTACCCTAATCCAGCCTTATGGATGTCATCAAATGAAAATCTCTCCTTGCCTTTCCTTTCTCTTGTCCATATGCTGATACAGTTGAGAAAGCAGAAGGAATGTCAGTAAAAATGATAAAAACTCTTCCATTTTTTTTGTAGTTTTCTGTTGGGATCTGTCCCTAAAACAGGTCACTGAAATCTGACAACAGCTTGTTCCACTGCAGTTTATTCCAGTGAAGTGGTAGGACTGTACAGCTATGAGGAGGACTGCCTCTTAGCCAGCGCACTCTACAAGTTCAGGATGTCCTTTAATGCACTAGACTCAAAGCTCTTTCAAGCAACCCATTCTACTCACCATTTTATTCAAACATGGAATGTACCTTACTGGAAAAGGCAACTGTGTAGCATGGACTAGGATTTGGGTGGATCAGTTAACTATCAATTCTTTTTGTTCATCAAAGTTGTCCTCTGTAAAGAGGTTTACTTGTGTAACTACCATGGCAGAAAGCTTAATAAATGTTACATAATGTGCTTGAGTCTCAAGCTGGAAATTATACAGGAGAGGCTTTCCCATGGTAATTCCAGTCCAGGTAAGCTCCAACCGGCTTCTTCAGTAATTTCACTGTTTTTAACCTTGTGCCTGCAGATGGAGGAGGCAGACCTAAGTCAAAGCGGATTGCCACAAATTGCATCAATCATGAACAGAGTTAGAAACCTGAAAAACAAATACAGAAATGAAGACAATATCACAGATGAGCTTAACTGTACTAAAATCTCAGCTGATACAACAGGTATTTGGTTTTGTTATTCTTTTCTCATTTATGCAACAGATCTTAACCTAAACTGAGTGAAAGGATTTAGCATTTCTTCAATACTAAGGACCAAAAAGTAAATTTCATTCCTCTTTGTTTCTTAACTGTGTTGCTCTAATCTTTTTTTAAAAAATAAAATCATTAATTGTCTTGCAGGAAAACTTATATGGTGTTTTCTTCAGTTCATGTTTGCAGTTTTAATCAATCTCATTTTTGATTTTTCTGTCAGATAACTCTGGAACTGTTAATCAAATAATGATGACAACAAATACACCAGAAGATTGGCTATGTTTTTTGCTTAGACTAGAGAAAAAGGGTGTTCCTCAGATGGATGTTGGCCTACTGAATAGACTCATTGGTCGTTACAGTCAAGCAGTGACTGCATTACCTGCAGAAAAGTACAGTCAAGATGAGAGCTATGCTCGCATCCTAGTGAGATTTGCTGAGTTGAAAGCGTAAGTATAAATTTTCAATATAAGAACTCATCATTCTGTGTTTGAATTATGATAAAAATACCTCATTTTGTTAGTGGTTTCTGCAACAAATTATCATAGGATGTAGATGTTTTTGTATTTGGCTGCTTGAAACTGAGCAGCTTTGGTGAGTCAGCTTATCAGTTGTCTCCACTGTGCTTGCATTTTTTGTATATACTAATGAACATGATTGTTTAGAGCTAGTTGATTTAGAGATGTTAATACAATTTTTTTTTCTTGGTTCTATATGTAAGGTACATGGCGAAAAAGCATGAGACCCTGAGGCCCTGTTTTTTCAGCTTTATACTAGTATGCTTTCTCCCTTGCTAGGACTTACCCCAGTTACCTTAAATTAGCTGCTTTTGGATAGGAAAAATGTCTTGGAACATCAATCTGTACTTCCATACTTTAAAAATTAATTTTGACCATGGCCATTTATTGCTTTATTCAGTCCAAATTTGACTAGTGTGATTGTTCAGATGTGTTCATTTTAGGGCAGGTTTATAATATGGGTTTTTTCATAAGGGGTTCTTCTGTCACTTGAAATATCATTACATCTAATATCTTAATGAAGAGCTGTATTTGAACATTGCAGCCATCTAACAATCAGAACTGAGTAGGTGGTCTTCCAGTGAACATAGCTGGTCTTTTTCTTGTATATCCTTCCTCTGTTTGATTCTTCGGCATGTGGCTTCATCCTGAAGTAAGATAATTGTCTACTTTGTAGTGTCATTTGCATGAATCTCGCTCCATCACTGTTTACTAAAAGCATAAAGTGGAAGTGATCTGTTGAATCTCCTGTTGAAAACCAAACAGGAACGAATAATGACCGGCTTGTGAATCCTTTCTATCTGGAAGAGGTGAGGTGTTTGTGTAATCGGAGTAAAGAATCTCTTCCAGAAAGACTCTGAAGATACTAAAAGATGCCATTCTTGCCTAAAGGTTAGTTAGTTGCTTTTCCTCAAACAGAAACTGTGTAACATAGGTTTCTGGATCATACTATGAGATTTCTTTTCTAGAATAGTAGTTGGATGCTATTATTGAGTCACATCTTTTATCTCCTTATAGGAGAGTTTAATTTCAGAAAGACTTTTTCAACCATCCTAGTCACTTGGACCTATTTGCACTTGATCTTTAGAATGTGGTTTGGCAAGTAGATACTTAAGGTGTATGTAAGAGCTATGTTCAGTTTTCTGTGTTGTATTGCAGAAAGCAAAACCAGGTGCTGTCAGTAGTAGCTTGTTAATGCATTAGTATCATAACCAGTTTTAGGTCATTTGAAATGTCTTTAGTTTTTTCACTGCCGCAGACTTTGCTGGGAGAGTAGTCTATCTTGTTTCACTATTAAAATGCAGTCTACAACAGCAGTACTAGAATCTACCTGTCTCACTGAGTAATTCAGATCTGCTCATTTTGTTTTCTACTGTGTATTTTTATTTGCAAATATCATCAATCATATGTTTCCTGACATGCCTAAAGAAAGTTTGTTTTTAAAAGGTGAACAATCCACTCCAAACACCTTTTTAAAAAGGTATCCACCAAAACCTGGTGTAGCATCAATCCCAACAGAACTCGACTATAAGCATTTCCCTAAATGATGGTTCCTCATTTGACAATGATTTTCAGATACTGGCCAGTTTTTAGTCATATAGTGTAAGCTAATACTTTCCTGTTCAGAGTGGCATATAATATCAATTATTTATACAAAACTACATTTATGAACTGTATGTGTAATTGCACCAATAATGAAATTGCTTTTGACTGATCAGACCTGAAAAACAATTATGTTGGTTGTCTGTAGTTTTTGGAAAAGTTAATAAATGAGTGGTTATTTGGATCTTTTGTATTTGGCATGTTTACTCATTGCTCATAACTCTTTTCGTTTGCAACTTCTCAGGTCTCCCATGCTTGACTTCTCTGTTCCTGGCTGTCACTTTGTCTAGTATGATGTATTTTGTCTCTGCTTCATTTTAGCTTCTATTAAACAAAATCCTCTCATCTCATGACTTCCTAGAGTGCTTCTAGTTTATTTTTTTAGCTATTGCAAGTAAAGCAATACTGAAAGTCAAGTAATACTGATATGATAGGTGCTCTGATGATACTGCCTTGGGTGGGAGAAGAAATGTGCTTTTTTACTAGAGTTCTGTTTGCTGTTCTCCTAAAAGTTCTATCTAAACAAAATGGAAAAGCAAGTCAGCAAAACAAACTTCAGAAGCAGTGACAGTAGTTTGAGATTTTAGTGTCTATTTTCATCAGCACTGTTTTCTTCTAATCATAGAATCTTAAGGGGTTAGAATGCGCCTTAAAGATCATTTAGTCCCAACTCCTCCTGCCATGAGCAGAGACACCTCCTACTAGACCATGCTGCTCAAGGCCTTACCCAACCTGGCTTTGAACACTTCCAGAGTTGGGGCATCCACAACCTCCTTGGATAGCCTATTCTGCCCTCATCACTCACAGTAAAGAATTTCTCCCTAATATGTAGACTAAATGTCCCCTCTTTCAGTTTGTAGCCATTTTTCCTTGTCCTATCCCTACAGTTCCTGATGAAGAGTCCCTCTCTGGCTTCTCTGTAGGGCCTCCTTCACATACTGGAAAGTTGCTATGAGGTCTCCATGCAACCTTCTCTTCTCCAGGCTGAACAGCCCCAATTTTCTCAGCTTCTCTTCACAGGAGAGGTGTTCCAGCTGCCTAGTCATCTTTATGGCCCTTGTCTGGACTCTTGCCAGCTGGTCCACATCCTTCTTATATTTGGGGGTCCCAGAGCTGAACACAGTGTTTGAGGTGTGGTCTTACAAGAGCAGAGTAAAGGGGGAGAATCACCACCTTCCACCTGCTGGCCACACTCCTTTTGATGTCGCCCACGCACATTTGGCTTTCTGGGCTATGAGTGCACACTGCCAGCCTATGTTGAATTTTTCATCAACCGTCACCCCTAAGTGTCTCTGCAGGGCTGCTCTCTATCACTTCTCCACCCTATGTGTAGGTGTGGAACTGGATTATTCCATTCTTGGCTCTGGATCTTTATTGTCTTGGTATCTTCTCTAGCTGCAGTCTGGCTGTGCCAATACCATTTGATCAATTACTATACCAGGGTTGTTTGAAGAACCTGTGAATGTAGTCTGAAATAGTCCAAGGCAAACAGTGCATCTATGTCTGATTTCTGTTGTACCTTAACCATGCCAGGCCTGCTCTCACATAATGCTTCTGGCTGTAGCACAGTGCCACCAAGCGTGTGGCACTTGATGCCTATTGCTAGTGTTAGCTCTTGTTCTGTGTATTCCTATCCAAGCTGTTGCTTTCTGCAGGAACTTAAATTTTAGCATACTCTTTGCAAGTGAATGTCATTCATGTCACAGCTTAATTTCTGTTGCACAGACTGCCTGCAGATGGGTTATTCGGTGCTTGTCTTTTTGCTTTGGTTGATCAGAGCTGAGTTAAATAAACCTGTGGGAGTCTAGTAACATGCTTAAACTAGGGTGGACTTCTCTCATTCTTAATTTCACAGAATTCTACTGAAAGTATGTTCTTTTTAGTCTTCCATGTTGTGTCTTTCTGTACTTTTAATTTGAACCATTGTCATAAATCTTTTGCTCTTCCCTCTTCTAAGTGGTACCTTTGCTTATCCGTTGAGCCAGGGTGGAATTTGGGAATTAATTCTTTTGTCTCTTGATTATGGATGTTGCTAGTAAAAGTGTTAAGCTTTTTTTTGTTTTAAAGTAATATTAAAAATGAAGAGTGAGTTCATTGAAACATAATGTTAATTTGTTATTTAATAGTGAGATAGATTTAGACTTTTTATGTCTTGACTGCTATTTACTTAGGCTGTAGTTCCTCTAGAATACTTAAGTGTTGGTGTACTGTGTGTGAGCATTATCCTGTTTAGCAATCTATGGCTGAATGTAAAACCAGGATTAAAATTTGGTACAAGTAAACAAACTATGAAGTGTGAAATATCTTGTCTGGACTTTTTGGCGTAGTCTTCATATTTTTGAAGTATACCATGTTTGCCACTGCTGCTTCTGATGTGCCTGCAGAAAATAGACTTAAATCCACATTGTGCTACCAAACTTCACTGATGAGACTGTGCTGCCTAGGAGTAGGGCGAAAACAGTGGATTCCTTACATCTTGTAAGGAGATGGTGTTCCCACAGAACCCTTAACAGAGGTAGCTATTGGATAAACGCTCTTGTTCTCTTCTAGTTTTCTATAGGTACGATATTTTAGAGGTACCAGAAGAAACAGCATCCTTCAATGACCTACATCTCTGCTAAGGGAATCTGCCAGTTTGGATACAGTTGCGGAGGTTCTTCATTGCAGAAAAGCTCATAACTTAGCAAAAATTTTGGAGTTCAATACTGCTTTTGTGTAATGGATTGCTGGAGGATATAACTAGTAGTGTTGACTTGATTAATAGGATACATTTTCCCACACCTGGTCTTCCTAAAGCAATCACCTTCTTGTCTTCTGCCTTGCAAGCTCCTTAGTATTGAAGTGGATGCATCTAGAATAATGGAGATGTTTCTCTGGTTAGTCAGTACATAGCCTGGAAGGGCTGCAGGTGGGTGTTCTGTACCAGTTAGTGCTCTGAGGGAAAATATTGGTATATCTTGAGGTGCAGTATAAGCAGTGACAAAGAAGGAGTCCTTGATCTTTCTTTTCAGGTTTGAGTGCTTTCTGGGTTTTGGAAAGGTTCAGCTTGATGTATTTCAGTTATTAGCTTTTTAAGATTCATTGTGTGTTTATAGTTCTGACTGCTCTAAGGAAGAGAAAAATCTTTAGCTAGATGGATTGCTTTTCCAGAATCTTCTAAAGCCATGGTCCAGCACATGAAATTCGTTTCTCAGGCTCTTCACATGTTGTAACTATTAATATACTGTCTTTTCAGTCTTCAGGATCCAGAGGAGGCACGGGACCAGTTTCATCTGGCCAGGCTGAACTGCAAGAAATTTGCTTTTGTGCATGTGGCTTTTGCACAGTTTGAACTATTGCAAGGTATGTAAAAGAACTTGTTTGGTGTTGCCAGTTCCATGTTCTAGCTTCTGTTGTTATCCACTTCTGCTCTGTTACATGATTTGCAAGGAAACTGATAAGTATTAAATGAGGAAGAAAAAAATCTGGATTTTCTTTTTGAATGAGACTTATTTGGATTGTGTGTTCATTTTTAAATGAAAATATGCACACTGTTCATGAGAATTTTTTTGCTTTTTAGGAATAACTTTGAAACAAGAGGAAAACTGTCAGTATTTTCTATTTTTTTTTAGCTTAGATCTTGAAGTGGAAGGTTTTTGAGTAAGGCTGCGTTGAAAAGTGATGCTCACATTTGAGTGGTGATTTCCCTTTAGATACTTTGTTTGCTTGTGGAAGAAATTCTGTCTTTCAAACAGCAACTGTAGACTCTTGGTATGTTTTCTTTTGTTTTATTAAACCAAAATACACTGTCAGTGTGCAATTTGCTTGCCTGGTACTTCGTAGCAAGGCTGTGTTGACTGCCCATGGGCTTGTATTTTTGGGTGTCTCTTATTTCCATGGGTGATTTGAGCAGTGATATGCCACCCTGTTTTTTTCTTCCTTTAACAGCTTGCTCTGTACAGAAAGACAAGCATATCCCGTTAAAGCTGTGTTCTTAATTGAAAACAAAAGACTTGGTGGATATATATTGAGTTTTTTGTGATTTATTTTTCCTTAAGGTTTTTTCCCCTAGCATTATGCAAGCTGTTGTACTGCCTAATATGAGAAATTCTCCCCAAACTTAGCTACAATAAAAAATAAAATTAATCTGTCTGTTCTACAGTCTGGATTCTGAGTACATTTTACATTTTTTTTGTCTGAGCTTACTTATTTTATTTTCCACTGGTAGTGGTTTTGTCTATAGATTTTTGCTCCAGTACTACTCTTTAACTGTATTTCACGATACAGTTTAGATGTTTAAAGTGTATCCCATGATGCAGGGCCATGTTGTTAAAATCAATAAGTAAATACTCATTTGTCTTCTCAGATTTTCCAGTTTTTCTTAACTGATAAGTATATTTGTAATGGAGCAGGAAAGGCTGTGGAAACCCCTCTCAAGTACATGCTATGTAAAATGATGCAGAAAGCTTACTGAATGACTTGTCTGTAGGATGGGAAGGAGAAGACAAAAATTGACTTATTTGTGACTTGAAATTATTTCACATAGGTCAGTTATCTGACCAGTCTTGTTCTAATATAAACTTGTGGTATTGAACTTCTAAAGAGTAGTAGAAAGTAGCTAATGGCTCGCTTAGTGAGCACTGTATGTTTACTTAAACAGATAATAAGACAGTAATATTGTAATAATAAAGATATTGTTAAATAAGTGTAATAAAACCTATTGTGTAACTTAAGTGAAGTGTAGAGATGTTGCTGCAGGTTACCAATTGCTAAATTCGTCCTGTAGCTATGGGATGTGTTCGTGCAATAGCTTATCTTTGACAGAAAGTAGTCAACCTAAAATGAAGTCCTAATCCCAAAGGAAATAAGCCAGTTATGATTGGCTTTGTATCTCCTGTGTGCTCTCTGATCTGTATCTGTTACCCTTCAGCTGATGTGTGTCATTTGGTAATGTGTATGAAGCTGTAGTGTCTGCTGTGTGCTTCAAAGAGGATTAATGGAACATGTGAGTTGTATAGTGTTACTTAAGAGTGCTGTTCCTTTTTCACTGAGTGTCCAGCTTAGGCCAGAGGGAAAGGAGGGGAGTAGTGCTTTGTTACCTCCTCATCCCAGTGATTTCAGCAATGCTTTAGCAGTGGCACACCTCTCTCTATTTCCCTTTGCATTAAGAACAAAAAGTTAATTGTACATTCATTTCCTTAGCTCACAGTTTTGCTCAAGTTGAACTTATGAAATTAGAGTTGGCAAATTGATGTTGATGTCTTAATAATTGAATATTAATGACCTGAAAATGGAGTGACACAATAAAGGTGCCGTTTGGGTTTGTTTGTTGGATTTTTTTGTCTTGTGTTTTCATTCTTTCTTTTTACTTAAATACTAACTACAGCTTCATTTAAATAGGTCTGATGAGGACCTGTCTTATCCCTACTGGGATGCCTTGGGTAGTGTACTTGAAGCAAAGTTTGTTATTAATTGGTCAGAACTCATGACCATGGATAAAACCCCACTTTTGTCTGTGTAAAATATTATGCTAAGGTGGATGATCCAGGCTTTTGGCATGTGAGGAAGTGTACCGATCAAAACTCGGAAATACTTCTGGCTTTATTTTGGTGCTTTGGATCCTCATCTGTTAAGGGGGGTGAAGCAGTTTATTTTTCACATAAGTGTTTTGGTGTCATGCTCTTTCTTACTCAGTGAGGCACATAATACTAGGAGGAATCACTTTCAAGTAACATGTCCTGTTGAAGCAATGTGTGGTTACTAAATATAGCCATAGGTAGAACCACAGAATGCTAGTCAAGGATTCTTAAAGTCTGTGCCCTTGCTAATGATTTGGGATAAAAATGCTAATGATTTGGGATAAAAACCACGTTATAACAAATAAACACAAAATAGATTTAAATAAAAGCATAGCTAATCCTTTTTTCAGTGCCTGACAGCACCCATTTAATATTCTTAAAATAGGTTTCTTAAAGCACAGGTTTCTAATATTAACACTGCACTCCCCCCAGCCTGAACTGCAGGCAGCATTGATCTTGACCTTGAGTTACTAGCAGGGTTTTGAGTGCTGGAGACATGGTGCTATCAAATACTTAAGTATATCTGTATGTGGCACCTGTAGGAACAAAGTGGTTTATGTTCTGATCCTTTGGAACTGAGAAAGAAGGGCATTTGGGATTTCAGGGGCACTGACAGCTGTAACAAAACATTGCATCATTTTACACTGATGCTCTTTAAACCAAAGGAAGTATTATGGCTGCTGTACTTGTCTTTCCTTATTTGACTTTTACTTCTTTTAATAGCTGTATGTGTATATGCTTACACACGTAAATTGACTGATTTCAGTGTATTTTAAAACACTCCTTTTTCCCTCCCAGTTCTCTTGAATGTTATCTGGCGTTTAGTAATGTCTAAAACGGTAGTGAAACAATCTTTTTTTTTTTACTCCTATTTTCTTAACTGAAGTGCTGTCTGGAGTAGTGTTTTGGTTTTTTTTTAATGACAGCTGCTTTTAAATTAAATGCATTAAAGATATCTTATTTACACGTATGTAATCAAATTTTTATCTGGTCAGATCTAAACCACAGTCCATAAAGGTTGTATTTCTTTGTTGATAATACAGAAAAAATGGATTTTAGAATGTGTTGTATTTCCTTACAATTTCTATAAGACTAGAAAATGCTGAGAATGCATATTTTGTGACTTGGTGTTCTACTCGATGTGAAAAATTGACTTATGATTCACTTTTAAGTCATTTCAGGCAGTATCCTTAAAGGGAATGTTTAAGGGGAGAAATGCCTAATGAACACTGGCTTCACAGAATAATGCAAAGCAAATATAAGAGAGTATGAATGTAACCGCCTCCTTAAAAAAACATTGCTCGTGTGTAATAGATTTTTTTACTTACTTGATTTCTATCTCTCTTTTTTACTACTTAGAAAATGAGAAGAAATGTAAGCAGATCCTTCAGAAAGCTGTGGAGTGCTCCGCTGTTCCACTTGAAGTGTTGGAAACTGCTCTGCAAAACTTTCATTTGAAAAAGAAGCAGTTACTTTCAGATGAGGAGAAGGAGAACTTAGCAGGTAATTGCAGTTTCTTAAAATATTTGTTGAGTCTATACATGTCATAATTCTAGATTGGAAAAAATATCTAGTGTTTTTCCCTTCCAGGTAAGAACTCAGAATTTCCTATTGTCTAAGAAACAGACATATTTATTTATATAATCAGTGGTACTCCTTCAGTACTCTCTTTCATCTTCAGTGCAGTGACTATAATTTGCAGGAGCAATGGAATGGTGGGTTCTGTAATTCTGCAGTGTTCCTCTGACTGTCATTAGGTATTTGTAGTTTGTAATAGAGACAGCTGGAAGTGTAAAATAAGAGCTACTGTTGGTAGGGAAGAACTAGAACTGAAGCATAAAGACTAAATTATACAGATGGATTACTTGAAAGTGGATCTTGTGACACACTGGGGAAGTTCTGGCAGTCATTTCAGTGTCATTATATCTAGGAAAAATATTCAATTTCAACTTTATTTTACAGATGGACAAAACAAAACCCATGTGTTTATCAGCACAAAATTGAAGTGCTTGGCTGTATCTTGGCTGTATCTTAAAGCGTAACTGATCCTGATTTCTGGGTATAAAACTTCAGTAACGGAATATTAGCTCTTGAATTTTTCAAGAGATAAATGGAGTGAAATTGAGCAAAACACATTGTTTGACTTAAATGCTGAAGTGTGTGTAGCTAACTCTTCCAAGAATGCTGTCGAACACTTCCACTTTTTTGCATTGTATAAACATGGTGTAATTTCTTGAAGGATATATTTTCATGGGTGTGGTTTGATATTTGCCTAGCTCCCATTTAATCAGCCTTTGAGCGAAACGCTGGTTGAGTGTGTGGAGGGACTCAAACATTTGGGAACAGTTGTAATGTTCAGTTATAGTATTATATTTTAATCCCCTTTATTTTCTCTCCTGTTCCATTTTAGCTGAGGGAATGCCTATGAGTGAACACATGGCAAAACTGTGTGTCAATCTCAAAGCAGTGAACTCTGGTGCAAGAGTAGGCTTACTTAGTTTTTTCTCTACATGAGCTTGTAACATTAGGTGTTTGAAAAATGCTAAGCAGTAGTTGTGTTATTTAGAGATAAAAGCTTAATACATACTTTATTTTCACAAAATATATATTCATTATTAATCTAAATAGGAATTGACTAAACATTTCATATTAAGATTAATATACAACTTGATATAACTTTTGCCAGATCTTCAATCACCAAGCAAGATTCTCTGCTGGATTAGCATAGGACTGGTGAATGACCTGATTACTATTGCCTGCCTTGATATTCCCTGACCTCACAAAAATCACTGTCAAATTTTGTCAGTCAAATCAACTGATTTAATTTAACCCAATTAATTGCTTAGAATAATTCAGTTGAATCTACTTGATATGAATTAGGATTACTCTCAAGCGTCTTAATGCGAATGATTCTAACTGGTTTCCTTACAGTATCAAGCACACAGGAGTTTGGGCTTCAGAACATAGTTGGAAATCACAGAAGTATGAAAAGAAATGATTCTGGTGAAAATTCTTCTACTATTAACAGACTTTTTCCTGGGTAATGTCTTGATTTCTTATTTAATTTCTTAAAACACAATTTAAACCAAACCCAAACATGTGCACTACTATTTTGTGTGTTTTTTTTTTTTTCTTTAGGGAAGAAAAGTCTCAGGAACTTGGTGCTCTAGTTAATTATCACAATCCACTGAGACCACTAAAATCTAACCAGGTAGAACACATAACATTTTCTTAAAAATCTTAAATTCTTTATTCAGCTTTAGACACCTGATAACTTTTAATTTGCTCTTAGACTTGCCCATTTGGAAGGGTTCCTGTTAAACTCCTGACTGATGATGGTGATGATGCAGAGAATTCAGATGTCGTCCCACTTACAGCTAGTGTTATGAAGAGGTATCGTTACTGGGTTTACTGCAGCACAACGGATTTCAACACTCCTTTTCATCAGTGTTTTTATTGGAAAATGGAAATGTCAGTTGTTAAAGAAGTTAAAATTGACCTGAAGGATATGGTCAAATAGTCATCATAGTTGCAAGGGGTATTGCAGTAACCTACTTCTTATCTTACTACTCTGATTCCTTGTATGAAAGCATGCAAAGATAAATTGCTTGCTGTGACTAATCAGTGGGACCAAAAGAAATGGAGATTAATGCAAAACTAAATTTTGTTCAAAATATCTTCGTTTGCGTATTTCAGTTTTTAACATCAGATAAAAGACAGTCATAACTTTCAAAATATTTTTAAATCTTCATTTTTAACAACTTCTTTGTATCGTTTCTCACTTTGGTATTGGAATGGACCTGCTTTTCTGTATATCTGAAGCTTGTAGCCAGTAATCTTTGCACGACTGCCTTTTTCATCTAGTTCACAAAAAGGCCATCACTGTATGTTGGCATGTCTTGTAATTAGCAATGTTCCTTCAATAGGCAAACATCCAGCTCCAAACGTACAGCTTTTGTTGCACCTTTTCCACCACTGGAACTGAAATCTAACGGGTGTGAGTCACATGACCTGGGAGACTTAGAGGTAACTGAAATATCTTTAAAGTACATATAAGGAACTCTGGCTATCCTATTGCATTAGAGCAAAAGATAAAATAACACCTTTTTCAATTCAAGAAAGAAAGAAGATAGAATTTCCCTTTAATCAATAGTGGGTAGAAACCTTCATTGTGGCTTTTAAATTTGAAAATTGTTATGTGTAATTAGGTATTAAGAAAGAGCTTTCTCTGAACAGTACATCTGATGAGAGCAATGAGAGTAGTGTTAGAAATCATTATATGATTTGTGAAGAGGGGATAAGCATATTTCAACTTTACCACAGGAACTCTTTCAGCTGTAGTCATGAGTTCTAGCATGGGAAGTACTCTCTTTAATGAATTCCATTTAACTGAGTTTTAAGTGCTCTGTGGAGCTGTAAGTTATGACTTTCCATAGAGATTAGTTTTCAGCTATGCTTTGCATTTTCATGTCCCCTGTCCCCTCCCCATTTCCCAGAAGAAAATTCTAGAATAGAGAGCATTTAGGTTTTTATTATAGAAACTGGATTATGGAAATTCAGTGTGTTGATATATTTAAAAATAGCATCAGTAATAGTTGCCTGTGTAACCTGCACTGTTTTCTGAAACATATTTACTCTATGGTGCATCTCATTTAATTACCCTAAGGAAATGTCTTTTGGATACTACTCTTGAGTTCTTTGATTCTTTAAGACGCTCTTTATGTTCTTTAGCCCTTAGGAAAAAAAGATTCATTACAGTTGCAGATGTTGGATGAGGAGAGCTTAGAAACAGCTACCAATACAACTGTAACTCTCAAAGCTGAAGTGGATACAAGTTTCATGGGGAAAAGAGACGGTAACTATTAATGCAATGTTTGAGTAGTTTGAAATAGAATAAGCACTGAGAATATGTTGTCCCATATTTAAAAAAAATGTAAAAATTGCTAAATAAAATGTTTTTGAAAAAGTGCAAGTTGGTCTGATTGGAATTGGGGATTATTTAATTAAAATTTGACTTTTGTGTGGTATTGTGATAGGTCTGGGAAAAACACAACTCCAAAATCCACAGACATCTCAGCTGTGACATTGTCCAAAACTGGAGTGCTGGGCTTGATGTAAAATGCCAGTGTATAGTGCTAATTCATTAAGTCCTTACCTCTTGCAATACATGTAAGAAATAGGCATTGAAATAGCAACAGTGCAAGGTTTCCGCTTAAGATTTGCCAGCCTGAGAATAGAAAAATATTTCGAGAGTGTCAGATAGCAGTGCTAATTTATACCAAAAATAAGAAAGGTAGAGAAATTCAAATGAAGGACTAGAGAATTTTTGAAACGTCTCTTTAGGGTTTTGGTTTTTTTGAGACTGTTACTATCACAGTGGTATCCTAAGATTTTGAAGAAAGTTGCCATGTTCCTACACTGAACTGGATATGAATTCTGAAGATTATATTAATAGTCTTCAGAATTTTTTAATGCCTGATTCCAGTAAATCAACTGTTTGTTTATTCTGATATAGAAAATGGGGTAAAGTTATTCTAGAAAATGTGTGATAAATCTGTTAGAAACTGTTTCAAGTACTAAATATTGAGTCTTTTTAATAGTCTGTTGTGTTGTTTTTTTTTTCCGAAAATAAAGTTCAGCATCTGGAGCTGAAGATACCAGAGTCCAAAAGTCTGGAAAGTCAACAGCAACAATCTAGTCGTGGTGAAAGCTTTAGCAAGCAGTCAGACCAGATTAAAGTGAACTGTGTTAGTGCCAGAAAAAAATGGCCGACTCAAGAAGTGTCACAGAACAGTTGCTACAGAGAGGTATAGTAACAGGAATATGTAGTGCATATAGGAGCAGCCTTTACATGTTGAAGAAATTATAGAAATAAATTAAAATCTTGCTCTGTCCTTTGTAGGAAAAACAAATGAACCTCGACCAGTCCAGTCATCCCATTATGAAAGGATTATTGCCACCAGATTCTGTTTCTAAGAAAAGTGATCCATCACATGTTTGGGGAACACCAAGCACCACATCTAATGACTATATGGCCTGGTAAGCCACGTCTTTGAGCTGTGCGGTCGTGAATGGTTGTTGATCTCTGGAAAGGCTTAAGGGGGTTTTAATGGGATTTTGTAAGTTTTTCTGTTCAGAGAGCAAACATTCCATGTGCTTCTGTGGGGTGCCTGACTTGGAGATTCAGATCAGATTTAGGGACCTTTGCCTTCTCTGTCAGCTGGTCAGCATTTGGATGTACACCATCACATCAATAAGTCCTTATTAGAGCATTTACTTCTTTCTCTGACCCCTGCTATGTGATGCTTTCTTTTGGATGTCTCTTTTTGTGACTGACAGGTGTTTTAGATTAATAGCTGTATTATCAGTCTGGTTCCCATGATGCAAGTCTCAGGGTTTTTAAAAAGGCTGTAAGGAATCTAGAGGCTTGCAGAATTAAGCACTTAAGTTAGGAAATACTAGCATTTGTTTATCCATGTGATCTTAAATTAGGCATAAACCCCTATGCCTGTGTTGGCAAATCTTTCTCATTATATGATTACTTACTATTTTCCCAAGTCTCTGGGATGAATCATATAGGTCAAGGTTGTATGCTGAGTAAGCACTGTTCTTGTTGGTAGGACCTCTGTAGCTGTAGAATTTAGAATATTTGTAGGGAATTAATCATATCATCTCATGAAGAAACTTGATAAAAGTAGCCCTTGAATAGATTGTTTTTGCTTCTTTCCAACTTGGATAATCCAGAAATTTTAAAAATTGTCATTACATGCAGTACATAGTAAACATGCAGAATTGCTGAGTGCTTTTGTGTTCAATGAGAACTGTGCTTTTGACTGGTTTTGTCCTTTTCTTTATTTCAACTTTTGTGATTTTTTTACTCTACAAAAAAATCCTAGGCATATACAGTCTTTTCCAGTTCTGATCTTGACATCAGTTTCAGTAAATATTATGGGGAAAAATAAGGTATGTTTGGTAATATAACCAAGTAGATGTAGACACATAGAGGAAACAAATGAAAAAATCCATAGTGTTTCTTGGGATCTTTATTTTTCTTAAATCCGTGATCTTTCTGCTCATATGCAGCATAGCTAAAGCTCTCAAGGCAATCATGTGAGGATTTTTGAAGTCACTTGTTTTAATGTGCTTACTTTTAAAAAATAATCTAAAAGGGTTTTGAATAAATAATAATAAGCTGGGGAAAACTAAGTGTGGCTTAAACTGTCTTATGGTAGCTCTTCTAGCTTTGTAGTGCTTTCACTTTTCAGTTACTGGGGAGTGCTAGCTAGTGTCTGAAGTTGGGTATCAAGAAGTTGAAGTGGCTTTAACACTAGTTATTGAATGTAGTGGAGGCTTGGGCTCTTGCTATTCAGTAGTGTTTAACAGAAGCACTGAAGATTTCAACTTTGTTGTTAAAATAATCTTTAAAAAATACAACTAAATGCAGATATTCATAATTTTGATTAGTTTCAGCACACCAGTTGTAAAGAACAAGTTTCTACCAGGAAGTCAAATTTCTACTCCCTACAGCCAGTTCCCGTATTATCTACCACATACTCCAGTAACTCCATTTCAAAATCAAGTTGGCTTGCAGGTAACAATTTTAGTCTGTCTTCTGTCATTTTTCAGTACATATTTTCATTGGTGAATACTCTAGGTAAAATAAATGTATGTATATATCTTTTTAATCTAAAGTTACTGCTTATCTTTCTGGAAGAGTAATGGAAAGTGATCTCAAAATTACTCTCAAAATAACTGTTTCTTTATGTGTGTGTCTGAATTTAGATTAAATAAGTCAGCTCTTGAAAAATCAGTTCAGTTGTGTCAAAATCCTGGAGCCTTTGTCTGCAATCTAAGGCTTTTCAGATCCTATTTAATGACAGGCAGAACTAGAATCACTATTTTTGTTCTGCTGTGCTTTTGTAGGGGTACTACTCACTACAGTGGAATACTGATAAAGAAAAGCAGTGTATATTGCAAACTGTGTCTGAGGAAGGTAAAACAATAAAGAACTGCTTCTCTCCATTTTGTTAGATTTCATAAATTTGGATGCATTTGTTCTGGCATAAAATCATGTATAAATGATGTATAAAATCATGTATAAACCTTAGATGTGTTGCACATTCCAGCAGGAATCTTCTCATTTGTAGTTAGAACTGGGAAACAGGCTGAAGCTTCCTACTGGACGATAAGCATTAAAAAATACATGAAACCTGAGGCTCTTCTGCATCTTGGTGTAGCAGACATGGGCAGTACAGGCTGTTTCAGCTTTACAACACTGAAGTCTTCTAGCTAGTAGTTAGTTTCAAATAAAGTAGTAGATGATTTGGGTAGAGATATTAGTTGTATGCTGTGACTGAAAGTCTCTTGGATAACCAGGTTTCTGATGATAGATGCAAAGAGGGAGGTGTCTCTAATGATCTGGGATGCCTTATTAAAAAACACCCTTTCCTTCATTGTCATTGTCAGTGTGAAGAGCATTGGTATCTTTTACAAGAGCTCAATGGTGTTATGTTCCAAGTGATGTTCATTATATAAATACTCTTGTTATAGAGATCTTTTAGCTTTCATTTAAAGTATAGCTTCAGTACTTGTAAGCCACTTGCTCAGAAAGACCAAGACAAAGTGTTTTAAGTTAATAGAAAGTAGAACTTTACCAAGTTTTGTTGTATGCATATCAATAGTTATTTCTTTTCTGTATGTACACAGGTTCCAGCTTCTATACCTTCACATGAATGTCTTGCCATCAAAGGAAGAGTTTATACAGTATTAAAGCAAATAGGTAGTGGAGGCTCAAGTAAGGTAAGATGCTCCTTTGTCCTTTTAGGCAGTCAATCATTTACACAGTAGTAGCTGTATTGTAATCATACATGTTGAGTTCATGTAATGTGTGCCTAGTACTAACATTTACAGTGTTTGACCCAGAGAATCTAGAAAATTGCTGTCTTAGACATTTTGCTCATGATTTCTATGGTAGAGTGAACATTAAGATTCCTAATAGAATCAGCTCTTTTGTTGTAAGAAATGTGCTGCATTATGTACATCCTAATGTGAAGGGCTGCTGTGAAGGGCAGTGTGTTTACATTGTTGGGAAATGAGTGACTTGTAAGATTGATTAAGAGTTCCTAAAATGAAAAGATTGTATCTTTCTACTTCTGTATCTTGTGTGAGAAGTAGAGTGTAGCTGTGTCTGAAGTGGTGAGTGAGCTGCTTTTTATAAGGAAATTTGGGATCATGGGAGCTTGGGAAATAATTTTGCCAAAATCCTTGTTTTTTTACAGTTCTTTATTTTCTTAACAACATAAGCAGTTTTGCTGTGGAGGACTGTTTCCAAGGCTTTACAGAAGTCAAGACAGATGACACCTCTAGCTCTTCCTTAGTCCACTGGTGTAGTCCTTCCATTACATAAGGCCACTCAGTTGGTCAGGCAGGACTTGCCCTTAGTAAACTGGGCTGCCTCTCTCAAATCACCTCCCTGTCCTCCATGTGCCTTAGCAGAGCTTCTAGGAGGAACTGTTCCAAGGATATCAAATTAGAGGTCTCTGCTTCTGTGCACTCATGTTGACTCTGCCTGGGCGTTGCTTCCTTCTTCATGAGCGTTGCTTCCTTTTTCAAATGCCTTTCAGTAGTACCCAGTATGATATTCTCTGTAGCTTTTCTGGGAACTGAAGTTAGGCTAACAGGTCTGTAGTTTCCTGGGTCTTCCCTCATACCCTTCTTGTAAATTGGAATAATATTAGCCACCTTCCAGTCAGCAAGAACCTCCAGAAAGAAGAGCTTCTGTGTTGGCAGTGTACAATTGTAGAATGGGATCGGATGGCAAGGGCCTCTGTGTGTTGCTTTGTTTAACAGTCTGCTTAAAGCAAGAGCAGGCTGCTCATCGCACAACCTTGTTGGACCTCTTGGTTTCTTTGCATTTAAGTTTTTAGTATTGCTGAGGATGGAGATTTCAAAGCTTCTCTGGACAAGCTGTTTTCCTGTTGGACTACATGATGGTGGAAAAAATTACTTGATACCTAATTGTAGCTTTCTTTGGTGTTCTGTGTCTATTGCATCTCATACTTTGATGTTTCCAGAGGATTCTTTTTCATACCTTCCCTTTAAATAGCTGAAGACAGCAGTAACATTCTCTATAGCCTTCTCATCCTAAGACTGGCTAGACTTGGTGCTCTTGGTACATGCAGCCTCTCATGTACCATGTGGTCTAACCTGCAAATGATCTTGGTATGACAAAATGAATGTACAGTGGCAGATCAAACCCATATCTGGGAAATATTATTTTGTAGTCTTTATCTTAGGAACACTTCAGACTTTTGTTGTGCTACTCCAAGTGAAATACTATGTGGCACCAAGACAGTTTCTGGTGAAGGATTGTTTCTGTTGTGTCTGGTGCCTTCTTTATTGATTTTTCTTCATGCTGAATTGTGTGAACTGCTTTGCATTGTTTCTTCCTTTTGAAAAGGTAGACTTTTTCTTTTGATGTTCTGGCTGTGCTGAGATGAAGGACCATAGTAAATCAACTAAATGAATTAAGTTATTAACTGATACTGTTTTGCAGGTGTTTCAAGTACTGAATGAGAAGAAGCAGCTGTATGCTGTCAAATATGTGAATCTAGAGGAAGCTGATCAACAAACTGTTCAGAGCTATAAGAACGAAATTGCTCATTTGAGTAAACTGCAGCAACACAGTGACAAGATCATCCGCCTTTATGGCTAGTGAGTAAACACTAACTTTATTTAACCAGTATCTCTCTATAAAAAGATACTTCCTTAACTTTTAACACAAGCATATGTGTTTGTTTGTAGTGAAATTACCGATCAACATATCTACATGGTAATGGAGTGTGGAAATATCGATCTCAATAGCTGGCTAAAGAAGAAAAAAAACATTGATCCATTGGAACGAAAGAGCTATTGGAAACATATGTTGGAAGCTGTTCACACAATCCATGAATATGGTATTCTTAAATAATTCTAGGTATTTGTATAGGTTATATGGTAGATAATGTGAATCTGTTCTAATTTTGGAGGTGGTGTTATTTTTGGTGTAATCTTAGTGATTTTCAAAGATAGGCATTTATTGTGCAAAAAAATGTAATGAAACAAAAGAGAAAGGTAAATCTTGATGCAGAGGTAGACTTAGCTTACTCAAGAGGCATCTACAAATAGCACTGTGTAATGCCTTCTGTTTTCTTACAGCAGCCAGAAAACATTTTCTGTGTTAGACTACAGTGTATACTCTCAATTAGACTCAAGTTTTAGCCACTCATTCTCTCCAGAAGAAGTGTAGACATTAATGACAGCTATTACACAATGCTGTCAGTTTGAGTCTTCCTTTCACCTTTATTTATGTAATTGAAGTGTATACATCTGTATTCTGTTTGGCTGTATAATATAAAGGAGAGAGCAGATTTGGATCCTTTTCCTGTTGAAGGAAAAAGGGAAGGCTAGTGCATATAGCAGAGAGCATCACTTCTTATCAGGACTAGAACATTCAGTAATATAGCAAACAGGCTACATACATACATGTGATGTCTTTACAACAAATGGTTTTCTAAAATACCAAGATGATTATGTAGATAATCACCAAAATTTGTACTAAATCATGTAAGCAGGGTTTTAAGTACCTGCTTAGCTAATTATTTAAGAGACAGCTGCAGGTGTGGACAGGGCATTGAACTGCTCCAGAGCAGGGTTTCAGTGCAGCAGAGTGCACATAGAGCTGGAGGGTCTGTTCCGAACAGAGACATTGTGCAACTCAAATCTCTTGGAGCTGTTTTAGGGTGCCTGCAGATTTGGATAAGTAATAATTCAAACTGTAAATTCATGCAAGTCTTCACTGCTTAAAAGGAAATGGAAGCATTTTTCTGGAATATGTAGAGAATTATTTGATTTTTGGCTAGTTAAAGCTGATCTGTATCTTCTCTGTGCAAGGGTTATGGGAATTGGGTAATAGAAAATCCCATTATAGTAACTTGAATTAACTAACTTGGATTTACTTTAAACTCTTTTCTTACAGGCATTATTCACAGTGATCTGAAACCAGCAAACTTTCTGATAGTTGATGGAATGTTAAAACTAATTGACTTTGGCATTGCAAATCAAATGCAGCCAGATGTGACAAGTATCATTAAAGATTCTCAGGTGAAATACTTCTGGAAAATCCATGTGCATTTTTCCATAAAGTACTAGAGTACCTGCTGATAATTTTGATTATTGCAATAACTTCAATTAATATTGACATTTTATGCTGAATGATTTTATATGTGTATATAAATATTCATGTATATGGATTTTTACATGTTTTTATTGAACTGAATAATAATGGCCTTCAGCCTTATGGAAACAAATTTTCAAAATGCTCTTGTGTTTTGGGAGAAAAGTCTCAAGTTTTTATTAAGTGAGTTCAATTTAATGCATTCTTCACTTAAAGGAATATTTTTACATTTTTGTGGCTAGGTTGGCACAATGAATTATATGCCCCCCGAAGCAATAAAAGATATGTCTTCCTATGGAGAAAATGGGAAGTCTCGTTCTAAGGTAACACGGTCTTTTTTTTCTTCCTATTCCCTTCACGTTAAGAAGAAAGTAATTCAGTTGTGTATCTTAAGACTTGGTTTTCTTAAAAATCTTCTACTGAAACTTGAACACAAGACAGTTCATTGAACCATGATGATGGAAGGCTAAGGTTAATCTCCCTAACTACCTAAAAACATTTTGCAGGTGGTGTTCAGGAAAATATAAGTGCTTGAGTAATGAGTAAAATTGAAAGTAAAACAGATGCAGAGTCTTAGGCATTAGTGGAACTACCAATAAAATTATGATAAACACAAATATTTTAAAATTGGTTTTTATGGAGAAATGAGTTCTACTATATTATCAGTGTGAATAGCATTGAACAGTAAAAAACAGTGAAATACATGAGCCTGTCACATATCTGATGCTGTACTGATGACTCATGTTAAACACCTTTTGAGCATCTTAATGACCCACCATCTAACATCACTCCAGACTAGAGTTTTCAGGTTGTGTTTCTGGGAGGATCTTCCATGGAGTCAAGTGAGAGAATCATTCCTCAGTTACCTCTTGGTTGCCTCTTGTGCTTCTTGTGCCTTTTTGTTTTGTCTTAGTTCCGCCAAGACCTAGCAAAGCTCTTGTGGTATTGCAAGCTGCTACACAGCTACATTTTAGAGTTCTGCATCAATAACCTTGGCTTGGAAAATTCTTTCTGAAAGCAAGATAACTTGCTTTCTGATACAGACTACTGTTAGTATGTTTGTTTAAACAAGTTATAATGATGCTTGTCATTGTCATATTTTTGAGTTCTTTTAAGCGAGAGGCAGGTTTTGCAAGCAATGAGTAATACCTAATAAGATTTGTCAAAAGATGAAGGCTAGTATTTTAGGACCACATGTACAAGGTCTGTGTATGCTATTTTTTCTATACTAGAGTACTGTGTATTGTATAATTTTTTATAACATAACCAGGGTAATGGAATGTGAGTGATAAGCACTGAAGGAAAGCATTTTTACACTGACAGGAAAACTTCAGTTAAGGGGTACACAGTTTCGTGAAAAAGTATTTAAAAAAGAAATCCCTATGTATGTGCAAGTACAGAAAGACTAACTTTTTAACAGTTGAATGGCAGTATTATTATGTAGTCTTGTCTTTCTAAATACCATATTTTTATAAATTAATTCTCTCAAGAATGATTCTTTTTACCTTTTTTACGTTTTTAAAAGTTGCATGCAAAGTGCAGGCTTGTTCTGGAGCTTGGCTCACTCTACGCAAAAATGGAACCACTGTGCTGCAAGTCAGGTTCTCTGTGGTTTCCCCATGTCCTTTCTCTCCCCCACTCTATGTGCTTTTCTTAAAGTACTTCACCTTCAACAGGAAAAGTGAAGTCATCCTACAAGGAAGAGCCCGGGTGTGATGGTTGAAACACAGATCTGAATCCTTTAAACCCAGAGGCACTGAACTCTGGCTCTCTGCTCTGGGGACATAGCTGTGATGTCTCACTGTTTTCTGGCTTGAATTTAGTATACTTTTGCTTGTATTTCTAAACCTGAAATTAGAATCGTGCAGTTCAACTTGTTAAGGATTTATTTCTGTTGTTAGTTCTTTGAGTAAGTTGATTTTCAAAACCAATTAATAAGAACAGCTTTCCTGTGGGATATCAGTGAATGAAGCCACATCATTGTCTTAGTAGATAATGGCATGCTGCCTTGGTGATTTTGTATGATAGTTACTAAGATCTCTTATCTAATGGAAAGGGTTAAATGCTGTTAAATGAAATGACTGTACAATTACATGATAAATTGACTGAAGGGACTGTTTCTTAAGTGACGAGTGATCTCTGAAATTTTCTTTCAATATCAGATAAGTCCCAAAAGCGATGTGTGGTCACTGGGATGCATTTTGTACTGTATGACTTATGGAAGGACTCCATTCCAACATATAACAAGTCCAATAAATAAACTGCATGCTATTGTTGATCCTAGTTATGAAATAGAATTCCCAGATATTCCTGAGAAGGATCTTCAGGATGTACTAAAGGTAACTGTCCCTTAAAATTAATTTTAATTTAAATAATGTCAATTTCTTTATTTCAAGCTTGTTTTCTAAAACCAAATGAATTGTGCTCAAGAGACAATTTCTGCAAATAAATGTTCGCTGCTACTTGTTGTAACAGGCCAAATTCCAAAAGAAGACTTAATGAAGCTAGAACTACTTCATATAGTTTCCATATAAAAGTCTATTTTCAGCTCACTACTAAGTAAGTAAATACTTAAAGCAGTTTGACTTTACTTTGGTTGTTAAGCCAAAGGATTTAATACAGTAATTTTTGTACTTGCCATTCCTTTCCCTTGTCCTGCATATTTGCCAGGTTTTGAAAGTTAGTTTGTGCTTTTACTTGCCCGATTTGTGTTGCTCAGCAGGTAACAAATTGAAATCTAGAAACACTTATCCCCTTAGCTTTCAAATTTCATTGTCATTTTGTGTCATTCGGATTGAAATGATATTGTAGGTGCTGATCTTCAAATTTTCTGGCATTGCTCAAGTTAAGCAGGATACCAAATATTCTGGCAAATGAAGGCAATTATGTTAATCTATTATTGTGTTGTGAGTTGAGTCTGTATATGTAGTTTGGCAGTAACAAGTTTTGACATGCATCTACAGGGTCTTTTCAGTATTATAACTGGTAATTTCTAAGAAATGTCTTAATTTATAGGCAAAGCATTCTTCCTCTTTTTTTTTCCATTTGCAGCGCTGTTTAATAAGAAATCCTAAACAAAGAATATCTGTTTCGGAGCTGTTGGTACATCCCTATGTTCAAATTCAAGGACACTGTCAAACAGGTACCTATATTTTAAAATACATTGTATTAAATATTTATAACTGTTTAAAAAAAAGCTTTACTCCTTTACATACTTGTTGGCAAACTCAATTTTCTGTAGTGTCTACATTTGCTTCAGAAAAGGCTTCAGTACTTTATCTTAAACCTCTTACAAATTGCACTGATAATTTTTACACTGGTAATGTATACAACTTCAACATAATTATAAATTAACTGCAGATGTCCCAAGTTCAAAAGGAACCACAGAGGAAATGAAACGTATCCTTGGCCAGCTTGTTGGCTTGAATTCTCCCAACTCTATTTCTAGAGCTGCACGGGTAAGTAAATTTTGCTGCTTTTTTCTTTTTTTTTTTTTTAATACGAGAGTGAACAAGTAATTATCCTTTTAACAATATCATGATGTGGCTATGTTTGTGGCCACTGATTTTCATATCATATAAAGCTTGCCCATTCTGAGTACACAAATATCCCTCTCCTTCCATGCTGGTGTTTTCATATCAAAGATAATTAATGGAGTAAACTTAATTATAAATCTCTGCAACTCATTGGTTCTCTGCCAGCTGTGAAGTTCTAACTTTGCTCACACTGTTAAGCCAGCGTATGTATCTTCTTTTAGGCACTATGTTGCATTACAGCTGGTACAACAAAGCTGTCTTAGGTGTATTTTTATGTTCTGAGAAATTTTGGTATGGAATATTTCAGTATGTGATGATTTATTTCAAGTGGTAATGTTTGTTTTATGGTTTCAACCCATGTGCAATACAGCTGTGTTCATCTGACTACTTGTGTGTTTGTTAACTTTCAGACTTTATATGAACAGTGCAACAGTGGTAAAATTCTTGATGTATCAGCATTTGCAGAACTTGGGAGTCAAAAAACATGGACAACAAAATGATGTACTACAGTTCAGGATGCAACATATGTCTCTTCTGTTCAAAGAGTATTTTGTGCTGCTAGCTTTTAAAAGGACACTCAACATAAAGTTTGCATTTTTTTATGTTCTTTGTGTTCTTTTGTTAATGCTTGCAGGTCATTAAAAAAATGAGTGCTTTTAACCATGGACTCCTTGCATGCCACTTGAGTTGAACAAATATAATGGCTACTTGATGATTATGGTCTGTTCCTTATAAAGCACTACAGTGTCTGAAGTACAGAAATTTGTATGAGAATCTGAGTTCTCTTATCCTTCTGAAAGCTAAAATAAAAAAATTTCAAAAATGCCAAATGATGTACATGAAAAACATGCAAATTTCTCTTGGCAATTTCCTACAGCATGAACAGTGTTATGCTTTTCTGTTCTTTAACAAATACTTAGTGTCCAATTTTGACCATAACCAAGGAAATGCGCACTCTGTTTATATAAGCCATTGGTTATAATGTTGATAGATGCAGGTAAATATCACCCAGTTTTTGAGCTGTTCCCAGAGTTAAGTGATATGATGGAAGCATCAGTGCTGTTATGAAGTTATATGAATAAAATGGCTTTTGTCCTATTAAAAATGCTACTATGCTTTTTAAATTTCAAAATAGAAAACTATTCAAGATTCATGATGTTCAGAAACCACTTACTTGGATTTTTAAAAGCTTTAATACTAGGCACTCTCTAAATTGCATTGAATGGAGCAGAACTGGTTTTTTACGTGATTGATCAGGCTTTGTTTTAATTGGATTACTAGTGCAAGTGAATGAATTCTAAATTTATTTAAATAATGGAAAGATGCTAAAATAATGACCAGTAATTTTAAATTGGAATAATGTCAGCTTCATGACAGCTGCCATGTTGTCCCAAGCACTGGAGCACAAAAGTGCCTGGACATTCATTCTACCTCTGTGGTGGAGGTGCATTTTCACAGCAGTTCTGTCATCTGCAGGCTGCCTGGCAAGTCAATTAGGTCAGCTGTGTGGGGCTGGAAGAAGCTAGCCATTCTTGCTGCTGGTATCTTACCTAAGACAACACATGTAGCTGCCTTGGGAAGATACAGCTGAAGTCCAGGGAATTCTTACAAACTATTTGAGCATCACAAAATACTGAGTGGTAGTTTGTTCTTCTAAGATAAGGATATTGTTCTTGAGAATTTTCAGTTTGACCCTATAAAGGGCAACTCCTACAACGTTTGCCATGTGTATTAGCAGGGCTGAGAATTTTATTTTCTCTTTGTCTAGGTAAGATTCTTATACCTATAGGAATAGGCATATTTTGCTTCATGCTCTGTTATAATTTCCGTAAGTGTTTATGGGAAATCACTTGTTAAAATCTGTTAAATAAAATGTTACTTTATACTGGAATACAGTAATCCAGATACAGATTGGCAGCTGTGCTTTTCATGATTCTTCAGCTCACAAAATAACCATTTTCCATGCTTTCAGACTGAGCAGTATAGTTTATTGGTATCACTCAGAACCCTATCACAATGTTTTGATCTGGAGATAATAGCAAAGAAAAGAGATAGGTATTTACAATTCCCTATGTTGACAGCAATATTGGAGGAAAGATTTTGTTTCAGTGTGTTCTTGCTATCTTTCCTGCCATTGATTTAGCATTTTTGGATGACTATGGCCCTGTAAGAACTGAAGAATGATAGAATAGCACAACATGAAAATAGTAAGTATAGCAATTTTTTTGCCAAACTTTAGTAGCTTTGGTTTTTAAATGAGGTTTTCAGAGCTTGTTAATATAATAAAAGCAGCCCTTGATGGATGGGAAACTTTGTTCTTAATTCTTTAATATTGAAAACAGCATAAGTACTTGACGGAACTTTAAAAAACTTTAATGAAGAATTGTATTTCTGTAACTATCAGGCCTCAGCTTAATGTCTGTGTTTCAAAACTCTAACTCATCACCACCTTTATATGCCAGTTAGGCCTATCGTGCTTTGATGGAGCAAATGCTTGTAAAAGAGCTTTATTCTGGGCTGTGGTGGTCCTGTGTCTGTTGAACCCCTGCCATTCCTTATTTCAGGTTAGCAGTGATTCTTTGCATTACACAGGAAGTGTGATTAGGAGGGGGAACTATTCCTGATACTGGCCTGATCTGGGAGGATGGCTGAAGCAAGGGATGCAGACAATGTGTCCTCATTCCAGTGCTGGAGCAGAGGCAGGAAACAGCACAGCCCGCTTGTAAGGGTGGACTTGGAATGATCAACTTAACTTTGTTGTTGATCCCATTGTCATATGAAACAGAGTGCAGAGTTAGTCACCTGTTGGCATAGGGGGTAGTTACCCCATATTTCTATGGAAAAAGAATTGTTCCCTTTAATGGTCTTGTTCTTAATGATTTTTTTTTAAATCCCAGACTAGTGTATAAGGAGTACAAATGCTAGTGGTACTCTACTTGTCTGTTATACAAATGTTCGAGTTCTCAAGCTTGAAGCTAATGATGAAAAAATGTAACTTTTCTGCATATTCCATATTTGTTTGACAGACTACTTGTGGTGTGGGAACTGATACTGTTTCTGGCATTGTCTGGAGAGGGGGAAGAGTATCAGTCTCTTTGGAGAAAAACTTGTCAAGAAAGTCTTTGCAGAAACATCACAAAGAGTTGTTATAGAAATGTTTCCCAACTACTTGTCTATATTACAGATATTGAAATTTCTGCTTAATTATTCTAATGTCATAATTGTTATCTTTTGCTGTTTTGCTTCTCTAGTTCATGTTGAATATTGAAAAGCAGTACCACATGCCTTATTTTTATCTTGTAGTGTATGGTTTATCAAACCTTTCATTTCATGACTGCTAAAGAACCCACAGGAAATATAACTGGCATGAGATGGTGCTTATGAAAGAGGCCTGGGGCTGATGAGAGGCAGTGGGTTGTTGTCAGTCATCCCTTTTAAATAAATTTCTTCCATTGCAAGTGAGTAATTAATTTATACTCCTTCCCCACTCAATGGTATGCTACAAGATATCTGTCTACTTTGGCAATTAGCACTTACCAGTCTTCAATCTATTCCAGGTTTTGTTTGTTTTCCTTTACAGACAACCATCTCCCTTCTCAGATTATGCTGGGATCTTATAAGTGAAGTACAGAATTGCTGTGTCTGGTTAGATTTAAAGGACAGCAACTACCAGAAATACCATCTTAAATGTCAAGTAACAGGCATGCAGCTTTCCCAGCGTTACAAGATGTCCATTGTGCATTACTGTCACCCTCAAAACCACTTTTCAGGACACTGTCTGTATGAAATGGGGAGAGAAGATGGCTGACTAAACCAGATATAATCCTATATCAGTTAATATTGAGTTAACACAGCTACAGAAGAGTAGAAAGGTAAGTGGAAACATTTCAATAAGTTCCCTTTACTAATTCTTGTTCAAAAAATGGGTTTAGAAACTTAGAACTTTTACATCTAATACTGTGGTCCAAAAGCCCTTTATTCAGCAGCTGTCACTAAAAAAACAACAAAACCTAACTGCAGAAGGGTGACTTTCTTTTTTATTTATGGATGGGTATAGCAGTACTCCATCTCCAGCTTCCTTATGAGGGAAGGGGAGGGGCGGGCATTGATCCCTTCTCTCTGGTGACCAATGACGGGACCTGAGGGAACAGCATGAAGCTGCCAGGGGAGGTTTAGGCTGGATATTAGGACAAGGTTCTTCACCCAGAGGATGATTTGGTACTGGAACAGGCTCCCCGGGAAATCAATCATGGCACGAAGCCTAAGTTCGAGATGCATTTGTGCAGTGTTCTTGGGCATGTGGTGTGATTCTTCGTGTGGTCCTCTGCAGGGCCGGGAATTGGAGTTTGATGATCCTTGTTGGTCTTCCAATACAGGACATTCTATGATCTGGCTTGACCAGCTGTATGATTAGCTGGAATTCAAACACTAAAAGGAGTTTGTTTTGAAGGCTCTGTGCTTGTAGTCTGTCTTGGTGTGACAACACCCAGAATTGTCCTTGACAAATACAAGTAAAGGAGGCTGCTTGCTTGCTGCCTCTCCCAGTACACTTGACCAATAAGCAAGACAAATCTATCCTTATGGTGCTGGAGGATTCTGGCTCCTGCTTATCTAGCCTTGTACAAGGCACTCTAAAGTGCTGAAGGTCCTGCTGCTGAACATGTATCTGGGCAGGAAGGAAATGCTTAAATACCAAACAGTACAGAGTGCAGAGCAGAGCATGAGTTAGTCTGAAGGTAAGTGGTAACATTGTCACTGATTTAGTCCTTCCTGTGAGTTTCTGTTCATTCTTTAAGCACCTGATGGTGGTTTCATGCTAAGCAGTTAACTAATTCTGGGAGTGGTGCTAAGTATCAGATTAAAAATTATGCAGTTGAAATTAACTTGAGTTCTAGTTTACCTCTGAAGCCTAGCTCATTCCTGACCTCCTCAGTCAGGATCCCTGGCTAATCCTTGTAGGTGCCAATTATGACAAGTATTAAATACTACTTGCTTCTCCTTTCTGGTTGTATACAGTCTTATTGCCTTGCTGTTCCCTCAGTTTTGTGTGAGTTCTTAGCAACAAGGGTAAACCAAATACTACTTTATCATATTTCTTTGACACTCTAGTGGCTAAGACACATCCTTTTTCAGCAGAGGATATTTGTTCCCTTCCTGCTGGGTGCAAATATCTCCTTCCAATTTGGTTATCTGTACCCACCTGCCCAGAATATGAAGCCTGTTGGTCTGTCAGGGAGCTGGTGCAGTGTGCCCTTGTTTGCTTACTGCTTCATATAAAGTAATTAGAAGATAAATTTTGCAAGATGAAGGTCAGAAAGAATAGAGCAGGCAATGCAGTGTGATTTACTCATAGGATATAGAGGTGTACACCTGTATGGACACAGAAGGAGTCTTTGTACAGCCTGCGCATACACTTTCATGGGAGTTGCTGAAATGAAACCTGAGATAAAAATCTGACTCCTCACCTCAATTCCTCCCCTTGGCAGGTAGAATATCCACAGCTAAACGTGATGCAATTCCAACATGCTGTCTCCAATCAGATGAATTGCTAGAATCCAGGCAGCTTTTATAATGAAAGATATGACTAATTTAAAGTGGAATAGTGGGTACCACTATTCTGAACCATGGAAAAGCACAAGGAATAGGTCAGTTATTGAGCAGCATTGGTCCATTGGTCTTGACTCTTACAATATTGTAAGGATCTCTGGCTTCTGTCTGTATCCATTTAATATACATGTTATGTTATAAGTTCAGGTAAGCTTTGAATACCTGTTTGTTACGTGCTGTCTCAAGTTTTTTCTCTATTTTACATAGCTGTTGAAAACTAATTAAAAATGCAATTAGGTAACTGTATTTAAGGAAATACAAGTTAGGGTGATTCTTGCTTTCTGTGTAGTCCTGGATCCTGTGTAGTCCTGGATAGAATCACTTAGGACCTTTAAGATCTAGTCCAACTGAGCCTAGCACTGCCAAGTGATGGGTAAAATATTTGTGAGCCTTATCTCTATATTTCTTATCTGCTTAGAGTTTGGCAGACAGCTGTTCAGTGCCATGAATCTGTACAGTGCTGCTTGTGTTCAGTGACTCGGTGGGCGATAAGGCTCTTGATGCTGGCTATTGCAGAGTGGCGTTTTTTTTAAATACCCTTTGCAGGCAGAAAATTTGTAATCCACACGGTGTTGGGATGTTCATATAATGGGCATATGATACACAGATGCACAGTTTTGTGCAGCAGAAGGCAGTGAAGTTTCCATGGTGGCTGAGGAACACTGGGCACCACAGCAGCTGCTGTGTGTTGAGGGCACTCCTGAGCCATTCACCAGCTCCTATCGCTACCAAAATTTCAGGAAGGTATCTCAGTAATGGGACAAGCAGGAGTCTTGTGTCTTCAGCAGGACTTGGGTACCTGACTCAAAGGTGAGAGACTGCCTAAATCTCTTTTAGTCTGACCTTGGGATGTAGCAGAGGTCCAGAACTGCAAAGGTAAAGACATTGCCTAACTGCAGTGCTGTGTGCTGGGCAATGCAAATAGGAACAAAGAATTGGGTTTAGGGAGGGCAGATGAAGATTGAAAGATCCTGACTTTTGGTATGTTTCTTGCCTTGAGTTAGAGAATGTTGCAGTTGCTGCTCTAGTTTATTTGGAAAAAGAAGGCTGGCAGAAAAGCCAAGTCCCCTGCAGCAATATTCAGAGCTGAGGACCTCAGAAGTTTTCATGTCAGAGCCCTGCTCTGTTAGAGGTAGGTCAAGGAAGTGTTTGAAATTGATGTGCTAGTAGCAGCTTTTTAGGGCAATTGATAAAGCACTCTGGGCCTGGGTAGCATTGATAGCATTGACAGCAGAAGTCTAAAGGAGTTTCTACCTGTGGTAGATGTTGTCCTGTGTGATTTTTAAATCACCTTTAGGAACACAGAAATGGGAGGTAGTAAATGTGATACTTGTCTTCAAGCATGTTTGAGCTCATAAATTAGACTGCCAGATATGCCTTGCATAATAAATAAAGCCTGTGTTTACAGAACGCAAAGGAATTCACATGAGGTGAATGTATCCTAATATACATATAACACAAGGGGCTTCGGAGTAGTATTTGGGGAAGGTGGCTCTGCATTATGCATAGTTCTCTGAAAATGTCAGCCAAACCTTTGTACTGCAGGAGCCAATTAGAAAATTATTGGGAAAGGAAGAGAATGCAACAAAATATTGGTGTACTGCTATATAAATGCATTTGGTTTGAATGCTGTCTGCAGCCATTGAAAAGGATCTAATAAAGCTAGACAATATGGAGAGAACCAGTGAAGGGGTCCAAAGAGATAGAAATTGCTTCCATACAGGACTAAAAGCTGCATGACTTCTTAGGAGACTATCATGCTAGCTGAGGTGGGATAGGATAGGAGGAGTCAGCACTGCGTAGTGATAGGAGCTGATGAAATGGTCAGTCAGACTTTTAGAAATGGATGAAAGGAAGATACCAGGGTTGGGTATGCAAAATATAGGTGCATCTAGAATTAGTCTAGTGGGGGATATTGAGGAAGCCAAAGGTATCAGTGTGTTCATCAAGAGGTTGGACACATTCAGGGAGGTTAGGATGATCCTTGACTCTGGATGTCAGTGGTGAGATGTAATCTTCGGCTTGGGAATTCCTTCTAAACCTCTGATCCCAAGCACCTGGGATGTTTTGCCAGAAATGGAATCACTTAGCTTGCTGTGAGGATTCACATTGGAAAAGGGTATCAGACTACATCGCCTTGTGCTCTGACCTATTGTGACAACAGATTCCTTAACTGGAGCCCTATGGTTGGGTTTCTTTGGCTACCAGATACTTGATTTCAATCTCCCTGCCTGTCAACATGACAATTTTCGCAAGCAGCATTCAAATGTATTTGAACAGATACTTCAGTGTCAACTGAAAAGCAATCATGTTTCAGCAGGCATCTTGTGCACTGGCAATGGCTTGGCCATATCTGTATAGCGTTACCTCGCTTCCCACTGCCTTCTACCTGAGCCACTGCCTCAAGTAGTCATGCAGGTTTTGTAACTTTGCTGTAACTTCCCCGCTGAGATCATATGCTGTACTTCAGAAGGGCACCTGGAAGTTAGGATCATGGCAGGGGCTTTTGCCTGGATGCCAGTTTGGAGCAAAGCTACAGGAAAGCAAGTAGCAGGTAGTCAACTACAGCATTTCATGGTTAGGACCAGGGTTCAGGTCTGCTTGTCTGAGGTTTGGTCCTACAGATGAACTTTTAGGTTCTGTGTACACACTATGGCTTTCTTTACTTGGCTTGTAACCCATACTGACCTAGTTGGCACTAGGTCACTCTTCACCCATTGCCTGCTGATAATGCTGGCAGCAGTTCCTGCTGGTAGATTGGGTTGGTGCAGGTCGTGATGTTTCAATAACCACTTTGGCAGTCTGGTGGGGTTTTTTTGTACATGGGTGGGTCTACAACCACTCCTGCAAAACTTGTTTAACTAGCCCTTCCTTTGCACAGTTCCCTGTGTGCTCAGTCTTCCCACAGCACCTTGCCTCACACTTTGCTATATGCGTGTCCTTACACCCTGTTTCAGGGCAATAGCTGGAAGCTTTCCAGTGGTGGTTTCATGGGGAAATGCCAGTTCAAGGAGTTCATGGTGTTCCTTTCAAATTCTTCTGGGTTTCACCCTAGAGAAGTACCTGGTCTCATTTGGGTAGACTCCTGCCATAACTTCAAACATAAGGCCTCTATGTCCGAGAGTTTAGGTACTTTCAGGATCTGGAGTAAGCCTGCAGAAAAACAAGGAACCCAGAGAATTTGCTGTTCACTTTCTGGCCTGTCATTATATCAGAGTATTAAATCTTGTCCCTTCAAACACTGGTCAAGGATGTGTTTGAATTCCTGTATGTTGGACATCTTATTTTTGATTATGTTTGCAAACCTGTATGTTCCCAGAAGGGATGTGCATAAGGACTGGCTGTGTAATGAGTCAGTCCATAAACATTGCTAATGCATGAGTTGTGCATCCACAGTTGGTGCATCCAGGCACATTTTCCATAAAGGCTTATTCATCTTATCTCCATACAGTAAACAGGAGTCGCTACAAGTGGAGGCTTGCTTATTCTATTTACTGAAATGTATCTCCTAATTTTGCAATTATAATAATAACTTGAAACCTATATTGAGATAAGGTATCACAGAGGCTCATTTATTTTCGTCTTAAGCATCTCTTAGAACATCACAGCCTAATAGTGAAGAATCTCCCTAAGACAGGCCAAGTATAAAAGAAAGATGAAGATATGAAGGCAGAGTCAACTAGATGAAGCATCCACTTCCCCCTAAAGCAAAACCATGCTGTAGTTCCCGGTGTGATTGCATCCAATTAAAAAACCCAAACACACAACAAAGGCAAACAGCGCAACCAGAAACAGGGAGGTGCTAAATCCTCACTGTTCTGCCTGGTGAACTGTTGTGAGTGTCTGTTCTGCTTTCTCCCAGCTTCCTTTCTTCTTGGCTAAGTGAGTCAGGCTTTTCTGTAGAGCATTTTCCTGACCCAGCTAGTAACCTGTCTTTGCCCTTTTGCACATCCTGACTGAGCACATTCAAAGAAGATGAACTGAAAATTAAACAATTTCAGAGGCCTCACCAGGTGCCTTTTTAGAGGGAAATATTAACACTACTTTATACTTTCAGGGAATACTTTTCTGAGTACAATCCCCAGGCTGCATCTTTTTTGTTGTCTCAAGCAGTTATGATCCATAACTAATAAAAAAATGACTAATGAAGGAAGTCCTCTTTTGTCCCCTCTTTTTCACGTCCAACAGCTAAGCTCACACCATGCTCTGTTTCAGTGGCCATTTGGCCTTTGCTCCCTGAAGACTTTATGGTCCTCACTGAAAACTGAGGCTGATATTGGGGTTATATGTAAATTTAATTATCTGTATATTTCCTCATTTTTCCCTGTTGCCTTGTATGTATGAGAAATCCTGTTTGACCTTGCAAAGGGTATCAAAATAAGGTGCTGGAAAGCACTGCTGTGGAAAGGGACCTGAAGGTCCTGGTTGATGGCAAGTTGAATATGAGTCAGCAGTGCCCTGGCAGCCAGAAGGGCCAAACATGTCCTGGGGGGCATCAGTCAAAGCATCGCCAGCCAGTCGAGGGAGGAGATTGTCCCACTCTGCTCTGGGGCGGTCTCACCTTGAATATTGTGTGCAGTTTTGGGTGCCACAATAGAAGAAAGATATTAAGCTACTGGAGAGTGTCCAAAGGAGGGCAACTGAGGTGGTGAAGGGCCTTGAGGGGAAGCCATGTGAGGAATGGCTGAGGTCCCTTGGTCTGTTCAGCCTGGGAGAAGAGGAAACTGAGGAGAGACCTCATTGCAGTTACAACTTCCTTGTGAGGGGAAGAGGAGAGGCAGGCACTGATCTCTTCTCTGTGGTGACCAGTGACAGGGCCTGAGGAAATGGCCTGAAGTTGTGTCAGGAGAGGTTTAGGTTGGATGTTAGGAAAAGGTTTTTCACCCAGAGGGTGATTAGGCATTGCAACAGTCTCCCCAGGGAAGTGGTCACAGCACCAAGCCTGGCAGAGCTCAAGTAGTGTTTGCTTTCTGGCACATCTTGGGGATGGTCCTGTGCAGGGTCAGGAGTTGGACTTGACGATGCTTGTGTTTTCCTTCCAAATCAGCATATTCTGTGATTCTGTAATCTTACCTTTTAGATGAAAAAAACTTTTTTGAGAAATTTTTTTCTTTTTTAAATAGAGTTCTCAATTTTATGCTTGGAATTTATGCTTTTTCAGTTTTTAAAAATCAGAAGCTATACTCCTAGATTTACATTTATTTGTTTTTCCTGCCATTTTATTTGACTCCATGATCACTTCTTATTTCTAAAAGGGAATCTTGTATCCCTTCTATCCTCTTTGATTAGCAAAACAAAACAGACTAGCTTTCGGTCTTAAAGATTTAGGAGCTGCTTGGTAAAGAGAAATGTCCTTCCCTAGGTTGTGTCTTGAACACTTCCTTTGGGAGGCTGGCAACCTCAAAAAAGATAGAGCAGTTGGCAATATATATAGTCTGTGATTTAGCCACTAAGTCTCTGGACAGCACTTCTTTCCTGTAGGCAGTGCTGCTGCCCAGAGTGGCAGAGATGGATGTCACCTGCTGGTCAGAAAGGAATTGGAAGCCCAAGGATATTAGTCTAAGGCAAGACCATAAACCAGTGCTGCCTTCACGCTGTTGGTGTGGCCACAGATCTGCCCTGGGAAGTTCATTTCAAGTCATGCCAAGACTGGTGCTTGGTGAGCACTAAGGACTAAAAGTGACTTCCTCAGCAGAAGGATGTTCTGCTGCATCTTCTGTACCCCAAACTCAGCTACTTGCCCTGATCATAACATTGCCTGTAATTGCTTGATGTTGCATTTCTGCTGTAACTGCTACTTTCCGGTTGCCCTTGTATGAACAACTGGCAGCTTTTAATGTGAGACTGTATCCAAATAAGATCTATACCAGTGGCAGTCAGAGTGTGCATTTGCTTCTTTCAGCTATCACAGCATTGTGGTCGGAACAGTGCCCATGTGTGGGGTGGGTTTCTTTTCATGCTTCTGTCAGGTGCAGTCCCGAGATGTTATCAGTGATGCTGTTTCAGAGCAATATATCATTGTCCAGTCAATGTCAAATTGACACTGGCTTTGACATTAGAGCTGGTATGGCAGTGTCAGCAGTTCCTTCTGTTCTCTGCACAGGCCTGTGTTTTCAGTGTAGAACTGGCAGGTGTTGACAGTGTCCTCAGTCCACCTATTCATTTCAAGCTAACACAAAATGTCTTCCTAGATCTCTCTCTCTCTAAAAAAAAAAAATCAGGGTCAAGGTGCCTTTAAACAGGTTTCTACTTGTACTGCTAGTTTCCTCATATGTCAGTAAGAGATTGTTCATAATCTTGGGGATTCATAACTCTACATTTTTTGGTAGGGCTTTGAGTTACATATCTTGTAATGGTTGTCTGAATCGTACAATACTGACATACCACTGGCTCTGGACTGTATTTTAGCTCAGTTCTGATGGATCCTCTGGGAAAAATTTCTGTATTCACCAAATCTCTCCCTGATTCATATTTGATTTGTGGGCTACCTATGCTGACTTTAAGCGCACAGAGCTTTTTGGCAATGTCTAAAAGATGTGCTTCTTGAGGCCATTGATGGCAAATGTCTTTTGTCCAAAGTCAGACAACACTGGTCTGCCAGCAGCAGACCTAAAATTTGTTGTGACTATAGTCTTTGAACAAACCTGCTGTTCCTGCTCAAACACTGCTTACTGTGCCCTGGGGTGCCTGTTCCACATACTACTGGCCCCTTGGGCTGAGCCATGTCCTGCTGGTGTTTTAAGAGTGCACTGCCCATGCACTCCTTCAATGCCTCATGGTTACTGTAATCGGTTTCTTTCTTTAAGTTCTTTGAGAGTTAAATCTTTACTAGGTTTTGTATCAGTGTGTTCCATAGTTTTGCATGGCAATACTCTAATGGCAGCTGATTCAGAGAGCTAAATTAGGTAAACATTAGTTGACTGTTTTAAGGGGGTTTGTATTCCTTTCTGCTCTGCTGCTCAGCTGTTTCTGTTCAACTTTGGTTGAGCATATGGTTTCTCTATACACCTAGGAATGTTCTTTCTAATCAATACAGTTTGCTGCACCTTTAGTCTTGTATTGCTAGTTCTTTCCACAGCTGCTCAGAAGATTAAGTTGTGCTTGCCTAATCTGATTGCCTTCTATGATGAAATTACTGGATCTGGGAATGAGCAAGGGATGATGTTTTCCTTGACTTTAGAAGGCTTTCGACACTTATGGCTTTCCCATAAGATTCTTGTATTCAAGGCAGGATATTAACGACTGGGTGGACGGACAGCTAGAAGAGGGCTGATATGCTGGTTGGATGACTGGGGTTGGAGGGCAGTGGTTGATGAGTTTTACTTTACAGATCCCTGCAATTCTCTACTTGTTGCTGAGGTGTGTCCTACTGGACATGAATGGTGTGGAAGAGGCGATGCAATGCATTCTCATCAAATTTGCAGATTACTAACACGAGGTTAGGGCTTCTTTTCCTGGGCAGGCTGGAGAAATGGATCAACAGGAACCGCATAAAATTCAGCAGGGACAAATGCCAAGCCCTGTCCTGGGGAGGAAGAACCTTGGGCACCAGGATAGGCTGGGACTGGTGTGGAGAAGCTCTGTGGAAAGGGCCACAGTAGGCCATGTACTGAGCATGTGTGTGACTGTGAATGAGCACCTGCATTGCTCTTCTGGCAGAACCTCTGCCCATGCAGCATTCAGCTGAGGCAAATTACCAAAGCACAGGGGTCAAGTTTTGTGTCACCTGCCATGATTCAAGTTCTCTCTAGTAGTAGCATGACTTGAGGTCTAACCTCTGACCAGTAAGCTCAGCCAGAGTCATTGTGTAGCCTTAAAAATTAGGGATTTTTAAAAAAAAATTATGTGAGCTGGATGTCAGGATATTTTTATTTCCACCCCAGCCTCTCAAGATCTCCCTGTCTTCTTTGGGGGTGTCTGTTGGAGTCTGTGCTGCGCTACATCTTTCTGGTATGACAAAAAGCACAGTACATGGAAACATGGGGTGGAGGAAGCCATGTATGTGTCTTTTCTAGTGTGCTGTTAACCTCATGTCCACTTCACTGCTGATTGTGCTAATATCTGTATTGCTACTTTCTGTTCATCTTCTGCTGTGACAATGACATTACTGTGAAGAGTGATGATTGGCATCTGTTTCCAGTTAGATGTTGCAGTGTCTCTTCATGACTAGCAGTGCTCCTGGCTCAGGACTAATGCTGGTTCCACAGATTTGCTTTGTGCTGTGCCCAGACTACACCTTTACCATTACATGCCACAGACCTCTCCAGACGAGCATCCTTCCCTCTGACTCAGTGACCATGTCTGCTCTGGTAGATAGACATGGGCCCCTTCCCTGTTCCCATTGGATGGCTCCCATGTGTACACCTGAATTCACTTCTGTCCAAGAATAGGGTCTTCTCACCCAAAATACCTCTCCTGAGCTTGTGCCCGTCCCTCGACTCTTCTGTGAAAGAAGCAGCTGGCTCAGGCAGAACTCCAGGGGAGTAGTTTGCCACCAGTGAAGCAGCAGGTGGCAAAACAGGGTATTTCACATCTGCTGGCACAGCAAGGTGACTGGATAGCATACCAGTAAGGCCTAGTGTCAGGCAATTCATCAATGACTGCCAGTTTCCAGAGGAAGGGCAACAATGTTGCATTTGGAAAAGGGAATCAAGCTCAATGCCATTTGTTCTGTGGTTAGAGTTAAAAGCCATTTAGAAATATCAGGAGGGTGGTGCTGCAACCAAGCTGCCTTTTTTTTCTTTTTTTCTTTTCTCCTCCCCCAAATCAAATAACTTATTGAAAAATAAATTTCGAGAGAGAGAAGCTTTTGGTCTGGCAATCCTAATGTCAAATGCATTTATTTCTCTGGCATTCCAAAGAGCTCTTGGGGTGGGCAGGTGCTGTATTTGCATTCTGGGGTTGCAAACCAGGGTGCAGTCGCCACACTCAGGAGGATGCAGTGTAGCACATTTTTTGTGTTTTGCATCCACTTGAGGGCACCACAGCATTGCCAGTAGCAGCATTTTTGTTAACTGCGTGGGGGACTATACCCTACACTTTAAAGGAAAAGAAGCAACTGCCTATTTAAAACCATTTAAACTACCTTATTTAAAGCCACCAACACCCTCTAAGAACGTGTATTTATGCTCTGTTTTATCTTCCACTGGATTATGGGCATCTTGCCCTAGCACACAAGACTCTCTGTTGTGGTACACATATTATACCAGCCCTTTCACTAATGGCAAAGAGGAAGATGCATTTTGTGGGTGAGCAGACTGAAATGGAAAAAGAATATGGAATAATTTCAGTCTTAGCTCTTGTGAGATACCAGCTTTTCTAGGAGAGCTGGGGCAGTGACAACTCAGGGGCCTGTGAACCGAAGGCAGACACTGTGCCCAGCATTGTGAGTGGGCTGGGCATGCAGCTCCCTGCATCATCACTCCAGCAGGCAAAGCCTCATTCACTGACATTCTGAACCTCTCTCCCTTTCTTTTTATGTTTCATGTCTGCTTCCCCTTCTTTCTTTCCCTTCAAGCACTGCTTAATCTTAGCCTCTGACACTTCCATCCACAATCAAACTAATCCTGTCATGGTTCTTATTGTCCTCTGCACCATCCCCTGCAGGCACGGCAAAGTCCAGCTTTGAGTGCAGCTGCATTCCCTCAGCACAGCGACTTCCATTTGACAATAAGGTCATCTTCATGTGGCTGAGCAGGTCCCCCAGTATTGCACAGCTCCCAGCAGAAGCAGAGGCTGAACAAGCCCCAGGATAAAAGTGACCTTGGATCACCCTGCATCTTCTCAGAGGTGCAGCATCTTGGCTCATTTGCTTGAAGGAGGGCAGTGCTGGCAGTGACTGATGGATGCTTACTTGCTGATTTTAAGGGGGTTTCTGAGTTTTCAGAGAATCACAGAATTGTTAAAGTTGAAAGATCTCTAAGACCATAGAGTCTAAATGTTAACCTAGCTCTGCAAAGTCTGCCACTAAACCATGTCCCTAAGTGCCACATCTGCAGGCCTGTTGGATGCTTCCAGGGACAATGATTCTACCACTTCCCTGGGCAGCCTATTCCAATGCCTGACCAACCTTTCAATGAAGCAATTATTCCTGATATCTGATCTAACTCCCCATTCCTGGCACAACTTAAAGCTGTTTCCTGTCATCCTGTCACTTGCTACTTGGGAGAAGAGACCAATCCCCATCTTTCTACAACCTCTTTTCAGGTTGTAGAGAGTGATATGGTCTCTCCCAACCCTCCTTTTCTTCAGGCTAAACACCCCCAGTTCCCTCAGCTGCTCATCATAACACTTGTGCTCCAGACCATTCCCCACTCTGTTGCCCTTTTCTGGACACGCTCCAGCCCCTCAATGTCTTTCGTGTAGTGAGAGGCCCAGAACTGGACACAGCACTCGAGGTGCAGCTTCACCAGTGCTGACTGTGGCAGGAAATCAGGGCTCTGGTCCTGCTGACCACAACTTGCTAACACCAGTTGGGATGCCTTTGGCCTTCTTGGCCACCTGGACACACTGCTCGCTCATGTTTAACTGCTGTTGACCAGCACCCTCAGACCCTTTTTTGCCAGGTATCTTTCCAGGCACTCTTCCTCCAGTGTGTAGTGCTGCCTGGGGTTGTTGTCACCCAAGGGCAGGAGTCAACACTTTGCCTTCTTGAACCTGATTCAGCTGGCCTCAGCCCATTTCTCTAGCCTGTCCAGATTTGTCTGTAGAGCCCTTTAGGCAGAGAGGGTTGACTGTGGGTCTGACTGAATCAGAAAGAACAAATGGGTGGTCTCCTCCTGCTGGGGCCAATTGCCAACTGGTCAGGTCCTTCAAAGCACTTCAGAGAGCTGCCTGGGGAAACCTCCCAAGGGCTACTTTGAATTCAAGCTTATTACCTCAGAGGAATAGAAATGAGGAGGTGTGTGCTGCTCTGGCAAGTTCTGCAGGCCTTGGAGTTGTGCCCCAGAAGTGTTTCTGATGTATTTCAGAGGCTGGGCCACTTCAGGCTTGTCAGCACACGAATGGGTTCCCAAATGCACGAGGTTTCAGCAGGAGAGATCTGTCCTACAAAGTGATAAAGAGGGTGATTAGATTTAATTTGGGGCTCAGCTTGGAACTCCAAAGGGCCTTGGCTGGCTGGGAAAGTGGCTTTGAGTCTCAAATCTACCACCCTGCATATCCTCTCTGAGCCTCAGCTTCCCTAGCTGCACCCTGCACTTCATTATGCTCACGTTCAATGGCCTAAAATGTAAGGGTGATATTGTAGTCTGGATTGGTTTTTGTTATTTATGGCCTCATTTGAGTACCTTATCTTTCTCAGTGACTCATCTCTTCCAGAGCTCCTCTGCAACAGGCGAAATTTCACCTGATAAAAAGGCTTTAGCCACACTGGCATCGGTCTAAAGGGTGGGAAAGACTAACTCCTCTTGTCACTGGGTCAGTTACTTCCTTCCTATTATCTTCCTTAGCTTTGTTGAATGAGGTTGGTGATCAGGCTGTGATATGGGACTGCCAGTCACCCTTGTGAGCTTGTGCCAGCTCGGGGGTGGAGCTACAGCCTGCACTGCCCACAGAGGCTGCCTGTTTGGAGAAGAAACATCGATAGAAACGGCTTTCCACAGTGAGAACCCAGAAGTGCACTTAGTGAGCTGTGTGAGGCCTTCCTGTTGTCCTAGTCAGCCCATGGTCCTGGGACTATCTCTAGTTTCACGTGTTCTTGAGTCAAAGCAGGGTCTGAAAGCCCAGGGATCAACTCCACAAGTCTCTGTATCTCCTTCCTCTGTCAGACCAGCTAACCAACCAACTTTCTGTAAAGAAGTTAGGAGTATGTTCTGTGAGTATTGACTCCAGCAATGTTTCCATCACCCTTGGTGTAGGTGTCAGAAGAGAACAGTTCCTAAAAGATGACTATTTAACAGGCACCTGCACAATTCAAAAGAGCACTGAGAACTAGGCTGCACTGTATGCTTTTGTGGGGTGTTTATGTAACATTTGGAGGCCTGTGGGCTTTTCTCTGCTTGTCTGTGAACTCTGCGCTCCCTGCAAGGCACTGGGTAGTTCAATTCTGCTTCTCAGTCTTCAGCTCCTTTCCTGTCCAATTGCTCCATCCATGCTGTCAGGAGTGGCTGTATGCAAATCCCTCTTGCTCCTTGTTTTCTTTCATATAAATCCATTAGCTTGGCAGCTTCTAGTACCTTTATACCTGCCATGGTTTAACCCCAGCCAGCAGCCAAGCCCCACATAGCTGCTTGCTCACTTGCCCACCAGTGGGATCGGGGAGAGAATTAGAAGGGTAAGAGCCAGAAAACTTGTGGGTTGCGATAAAGACAGTTTAATATGAAAAACAGAAGCCATACACGCAAAGCAAAACAAGGAATTAATTCACTGCTTCCCATGGACAGGCAGGTGTTCAGCCATATCCAGGAGACCAGAGCCCCTTCACATGTAATGGTGACTTGGGAAGACAAATACCATTGCTCCAAATGTCCCCTCCTTCCTTCTTCTTCCCCCCATTTTACATACAGAGCATGATGCCATATGGTATGGAATATCCCTTTGATCAGTTAGGATCACCTGTCCTGGCCATCCCACCTCCCAAGCTCCCCTAGCCTCCCTGTGGGCAGTGCAGAGAGCAGAAAAGGCCCTGGCTCTGTGTAAGCCCTGCTCAGCAATAACAAAAACATTTCTATATTATCAACCCTGTATTCAGCACAGATACAAAACATAGCCCCATACCAGCCACTGTGAATGAAATTCTACCCCAGTCAAAACCAGCACAATATTGCATTTTTGTATTTTTCTTGCAAGTTCTTACTCCATGCAGGTCCTCCTGGCCACCATCTCTGATGCCGTGAGATAGGTTCCATCTGTGTCTGCAGAGTGGTTATTACAAACCTGTTTTGTATTTCTAGGTCTGTCTTGGCACGGCAGCACTTCCCCAAATAAGCTTTGTACCCCATTTTCGTTTCACATGCAAATCATGTCAATTCAAACTGATTGAAATATCTACGTGCAGTGGAACATAGGTCTGAAGGTGTGAAAGATTTTGTCCATAAATTTAAGTGGTGTTACAAAGCCTACCTTTTTCCCTGCTCTATGTCTCCTGTGAATATAAACTGGCAAATTAGTATTAGGATTATATATCACTGAAGAGAAGTGCAGCAAAAAGGGAGCAGTCATAGGTGGTGTCAGCTGGGGAAAGCTTCCCATGGGCTTTCTCCTGAATGGCTCTAAAACACAGAAAAGCATATACAAAAGCCAGATGAAAGAGACCTGATTGTGCTTAAATACATGTATGTGTAAATGATTATTAAAAAAAAAAAACAACACAGAAAACCTGACTTTAATGTCTTTGCAAAGTTGACATTAAAGCACTGGTTTCGGAGTGTAAAGTAAAGGCAAAACTAAAGCAGTCTGACTTGAGACTTGGTATCAAATGGTACTCCCTGCACTATGGCTTTATAGCATAAACATGGTCATGTTAGACCTGAGATTAACTTTTTCCATTCATTTTACTTGCTGCATAAACAAGATGGGATTACGTGTATTTTTTGCTTTTGAAAGGGCATATTTAGCAAGCACATGCTGCTGCTGAATCCTAACTAAAGGTTAACTGCAATGAGCTGTCATATTGGTCTCTTATCAGTTGTTTTCTTCCTGTGAAGTCAACCTGCATATAATTCTCTGTCCTTGGATTTTGCAATTACATCTGGGTAGTCTGGTTTACCTTTAAGATGGTTGGAGCGAAAATAAATAATAGACTCATGGAGATGATTGTCAGATCAAAAGTCACTGGGTTCTTGCAGAGAAGTAGCAGGTGTGTGGGCATCATCCTGTTTGTAGGTAATTCACTTCTGCATTCAGGGACTCAGAAGTGTACCTGGATCTGGAGTGAGAAAAGAAAAGTATTGGAAAAACTTCATAATACTCTATAAAGTATTTTTCCATCACTGCTGCTCTTGTTATTGTACTATCATAAATAGCACCTGTTATGTGTGGTATGCATACCTGAGGGTATATCCCAGCAACTCTCTTAGAAATAATGATATGTGGTTATCAAGGTTAATTTGCCTTCCACCTTTACTTCCAGATTTAGAAATGTGCTAAGTTTTGCAAGCAATGAGCTGGGATGCACCTGTAAGTTGCTAGAGCATTTTTATTTCTTGTAATAATTTGTTTTGTGATGACTCCAAAGAAGGTTGAGGTCCAGTTGTTTTATCTGCTGAAACAGCCAGTAACAAACAAACACAGAAAGCAGGAAAGAAAGGGCTAGGAGAAAACATTTGTTTATAAAGTAAGTTAATGCCCATTTTTATGTATCTTCATAGACCATTTTTTCTTTTTAGCAGTTTTGAGTCATGGTATCCGCTATGTGCTACTAAGGCACATCCAAATCCAACCATTTGTGTAGTTTCTTGTGGATATCAGTGATAGAATTGCTTTATTTACATAAAAAAATATTTTGGTGCTAGAAAATTAAAGGGGAAAAAATCTTATCACATTCTTATTTTTTATGTTCTTTGAGACTAAAATTTCATAGTAAGCTTCTGGCTCAGACAGTGACACATCAATTTCCTAATAAATAATAACAATGAAAACCAGTAACCAGTAATAATATTTTGTCGCAATAATTTTTATTTCCTTGCCAGTTTTCTTCCTCAGTTGTTCTCTTCTTCTAAATGCCTCCATCTGTTGAGATTTCAGTGTCAGAATTTAATATGCAACAAAATGCACCAAGACCTTGCTCTTAATCTCACCCTTATCCTTTTCAGCACCAAAGTGGCTGCATGACCACGTGGCATCTGAATCATTTTCATGGGTTTACTGTAAATGGCAGAGGTGTAATAAAACAGGAACTGGAGCACTTCAGTGCTGCTGCAATGTTGAAGTGTCATTCACTCTGATGATATCGATACTTGCACACCCCTGCTTTTGTCAAAATGTTCTCAGTAGCATTTTTCCGAAGGTTTGATCTTCCAGAGACCTCTTCCTCTCCTGTTATGATGATTATTTGGTGGGATTTTCTATTGTCTACTCAGTTTTTTTTTAATGTTGCTCTCTGAAATGACATTTTGCGTCTAGATGTGTTTTCTGATGCTGTATTTACAATCTGCTCAACCTCCCTGCACAACGAAACACAAACAGAAGGCAAGGAAGGCCAGCTAATGAAATGGCTAAACCTCTCCTTGCTGTTTTTTCAAACCATAGTGCTTGCTGTGGACATGTAAATTGGAGGTGCAGGGAGTTCTTCCAAAAGTAAATATTTTTAGTTGTTATGTATGGCATTTTTAATATATTCTATATTAGTTGTTTTAACTTTAGATGTGTTAAAAGTGACATCTTGTTTTAACATTTCATATAAAAACGGAAATACTTTTTCACGGATTTGTTCTCACTTAATTTTTGCTCCAGATTTTTGGGGTTTAAAGGTGACACTAGAAGTCACAATAAACCAAACATCTCAGGTTCATAGTTGCTGAAGACAAAATGTGTGTAAAATTAACATTTTCACAGGTGTGTTTTCTACTGTGTGCTCCATTCTTACTGGATTTGTTCTGAAAAACAAACCTATTCATTGCCATAATTCATAGTTTATTAGTAAAGTAATGTTAGCATGGATGACAGCTGAGCAAAGGTGAGTGCTGTCCTTTCAAAAGCTGCTTGCAGAAGGTGCAGAACTGAGCAGCAGCATGGGGCTCTGAAGGGGTGACCTCCTGCCATGGAATGGGACCTGTTGGGTCAACTTAGTACATTTTGTCCCAGAAGCCTCTCCAAACTGAGCTGGGAACTGGGTTGAGGTATGCTCCAAAACACTGACACCTCCACATGTGTGGTTGCCATCAACTCTAGTCTTAAACAAGATCAAGTGATGAGCTGTGTAATTTGTTCACACTTTTGAGATTGTATATCACATGATGAGTAGGGTACAGAGTGTGGGTACAGAGTAGGAGTTCCAATATGGAACATTTATATTCCAGGATTTGGGCATTTCCCAGCTCAGTTCTACTTCACAATGAGCTGAGAGATTGGTAAGTCTTGGCCTGTTATGGGAATCACTGTGAGCTGTCTGAGCAAGGAGAAACCCTCCACTTCTCTCCAGAGGAGATTCACATCTCCACAACAGATAGTACTCAGTATTGATTTAATGGAAGGAAGTGCTATAGCCTTTCCTGCTGGACCTAATGCACAAGAAGCACGTGAAGCAGGAGGAGGGAGGAAAAGGGGGAGGGGTTTGGACCAGAATGATTCCCACTGCTGGATCTGAGCTATAAAGGGAAACAGGTCCTGGAGGTATAAATGCTTTAGTACATCTGAGTTTGAATGTGACCCCCACAGGACTGTTGCAAAGCTCTTACCATCCTGTCACAGGAACTGGGGAAGATGAAAGGCTGTTGAGCACTAACCTAAACACTGCACACACGTGCTTTTCTTGGGTCTTCTGTTTCTTTTTATGTGTTCACACAAGACTACAGTCAAACTGATCTGGATTCTTGGTTTTCAAATCTTGGCTTTACGAGCGCAATTTCAAGTACATGGCTGGACTCTAAGGTGTCTGTTCCTTTCAAGGTGGGAGTTCCAGGTGTCAGACACACTCTTGAGGACAACGCTTCTCATACACATTTCCCAGGGAAGCAAAGGGACAAAAAGGTGCATCTTTGCTTCATTTCAAAGGCTATTTTGAGAGGTGGCAATGGATGCATCTCTTAAGGAAAAATACCTTTCAATAGCCTCTGCAAGCTAAAGCAGTCACTGACATATAGCACAATAAAATCACTCTGGAACTGTGTGGGTCCCTAAGGAGAACATTACACCAAGACTTGAGAACAAAATTGATTTCTTGCCCAGTTTTAAAATGTGTTTGAAATCAGTACATTGCATACATTTCAATTTCCATTGCTCGAAAGATCTGATGACTTCCTGAAACTCTTTAATGGAGTTTCCACTGACCTTAAGTAATAGTATTCTTTTAAAAGGTGGTTAAGTGCAGACTTTTATGAGACAAACAGAGCCAGACTTTCTCTTTCAAAAATATGATTTTTGCAAATGTGCTTGGTTCTAAAAATCTCAGAGCTGTTTTTCAGAGTGACAGAAATAACATAAATGCCAGAGTAAGCAGAAGTTGATCTCACAACGCTGAAGTTTCAATACGAAATGAGCAAAGCATTCATTTACTGCATAGGGAAGCAGGTCCAGAACAAGGTCTGAATGTCTTTCAAAGTACCAGGGAGCAGCATGAAAGTGCTTGTGGCCACCTCTGACTCCATGGGCAACTCACATTTCATAAGAATATTTGCAAAAAGCATTTATCCTGTCATAATCAGAGCTTATAAAATATGCAGGTTTTAACCTGTACTATTTAAAAGTTTCAGGATCTTCTACTCTCTCAGCATCCTAGTTCTTTCTACACAGAGACACTACAACCACCTTACTTTGAGTTTGAGCGCTGGAAATTAATTTCCTTAGTCTTAAATTCCCAAGCCTGTTTGCTCAAAACCATACTGCTCTTTGGCAAGGTTTTCAACATTTCCTCTTCACTTCTGCAGGACTCCATGGTTATCAGAAAGCTGGCTCCTTCCCTGAAGTATCTTAACAGAGCCTCAGAGATAGAAGAATTTAATTTAGCATTTACAATATATGTATGTGACTCCACATCTTTTATTTCTCCGCAGTTTTGTCAGACCAGCATATTTCTAAAGAAATAATTGCCTAAAGGTTGTCAGAGTCTTGCCCTTATGGGTCTTCAGAGATGCCTGTTAGGTTTGACAGGTTGAGTATCATTTATATGTAATACCAGAGATTTTTAACAATCTGAAGTAGTTTAAGCTCTGGCAATTGCAAATGTTCTTAGACTTGGATGTACAGCTTTTGCAAAGATGTCTCAGCTTCAAAAGTAGACCATGTTTTGTTATTCCACTCAGGTCCAGGGACCCCCTGATGTCCCAGTCCCCATATGTGGTAGTTTGTGAGCTGCTCTGTCCTTGCCCCTTTGGGAAACAGTAAGAAACTGTAAGGAAATAGATCTGCAATAAGATCCTACCACAGATGTTTCTGAACTCCTCCCAGCCTTACTGCAAATCAGAAGGGAAACCAGCTGTGAGAGAATGGAGCAGGTAACTCCTTGGCAAGGCTGCGGTGGAAGAAAGTCACAGCAATCCCAGTGGGGTCATGGTCAAAGACAGACAGATGAAATGGGGCTCTTCTGGGTAAACTGTGGTGAGGAGATGTCTGATGAAGAACCTCTCTGAGATTGGGTGAACACTTGGAGATTTGTATATACAGACTCTATGAGTCATAATCAGCAACCAACTATAAAGAATCAAACCCAAACAATGTAGATTTTTCTATCCGTTTTTAAATACTCTGAACTTTTAGAAAACCCAGCTTTTGAGACAGAACTGTTTTCTTTTCCCCAGTCTGAATGGACAGCTATTTAATTCAAGAATTGCTGATAGAGAAATTATCCTATGGCAAGCAGTGAGGTGAATTCGGGCATGTTAACTTTGTCACAAGGAAAATTCAATATATTAATCCTATACTTCTATCAGAACTTACTATCTTTTTGCCCCTTACATAGTTTCAAAATCAGTGTTTGGAATTTAGTTTTTTGGGCCACAGATTACTTGTTAAGGCCTTGCTCATTTTATCATAAATAAAATGAGTAAAGGCAAGTCTGAAGATACACACCACATATCTAATCTGCCATCTAACCTTCACTCACTAATCTGTGGTATTTATAGAATTCTAATCACTAGATTAGGCATTTAGCTTCAGTGATATAAGGCAGACTTAACTTTAATGTTATAGTGGGCTCCATACTATAAAAAAATAAAAACTATAAAAACTGTTATCATCTCAATCACTTTTCAGCAGTGAGGGGGCTGAAGGCAGGAGTTGCCTTTTTAGTGCCACTCTGGAGATGACATTGCTAGCTAGGAGCATTTTTTAACTTTGCTTTTTCAAAACTGTGCCCATTTTCTATGTTGTTTTGCAGTACTTTCCACTTGCTGAGCAATAAATGGTGTATCTATCTACATTTAAAATGACAGATGGTGCCTGTCCCAGTGCTGATAAGGGTGACTCTACAAACACCATCTCCTTGATGGGGCAGATGCAGAAAAATGGCACAATCTGGTCCAAGGTCACTTCTGGTTTATTTTACAACCTCTACATCCCACCCTTAAAGGTGTGTCGTCATAAAAAATTGCCAGTTTACCCTTATAAAAATCCACCAGTTTTTCTAATATGAAGAAAGCAAAAAACTAGTATTGGGCAGCTTAAAACCTACTCCTGTCTCCAGATTCATGCCCCATTCCACACACTACCGAAACCAATCCCTTACCTTTCACCAAGGGAAAAATGGCCCAGTAGCAGCATGTCTGCTATGGCATCTGAAGTGATGGCTGCTTGGGTTTTCACATGAAGAAGGCTCTGACCCCACGCTGCTGAGAGGCAGACTGTAGCTGTTAAGAAAATCACAGAAAGAGTTTACTTATCCAGATGTTTGTTTTCTTGCTTGTTTGTTTTGTTTGCTTAAACAATAAGAAGAGCTCTTTTGGGTTTATTTATGCATATGCATCCTTGTAAATCTATGGCTGCTTTAGATTTACAAGAAGCTGAAGGGTTAAGAAATATGTTCCTCTGTCATCCTGCCTTATGACTGAGGAGCATTGCTGAGCTGTCATTTGCTTTCTGAACTTATATCCTTGCATTTGGTTATAGCTCCAGATGGCACATGTTTGCATTGACATTTTCCGTGGCTGAGGTATGGTCGAGCAGCTTAAAATCTCTAACAAAATGTTCTTCGTTTAAAATGAAGACAAACACTCCCCCTTCTTCAGCCAGTGAGCAGCACCTGCCTAAAAGTCACTTTAAATGGTATTCCAGTGTTTCTGAAAACAAAGAACAGCAGAACATGAGTTAAACATAGATGCTCAGAGTAGGTTTTTAAGAAGGGAGCTTTTCAGAGCTCATATTTCACATCAAGATGTGCGGCAGAAGTTCAGAGGCATTTGTCTTGTCTCTAACTCAGTAACTAGAGGCAAATTTAAAACAGGCCTGGTTTCAATGGTAGACAACATTTCAGTGCAGGCCCTCCTGGGGCCACTTCCCCTCTAATTATTTGATACTTCTGTTCAAACAGCTATCATCGAAAAGATGCTGACTTTATCAGACTTTAATCAACCAGAATATTTCAAGCATGTATTTACCTTCTGTCACTTGAGAAGTTCACCCATTGACCTTCAGGATAGGCTGAATGTGTTTAAACTACCCGGATTAATAATTTAGGTAGACCTACTTCAGATATAAGAGTCAAATCTTACTTCACCATGGCACTACCATAAGGTAAAGACACTGTTTCAGAGCTCATTTCAAAGCCGAGCAGGCTTTAACTTGGGCTGTTATTTCCCAGTCTGCCTAGCCAAAGCAGGCAGCCTGAATGGTAGCTCTTGATTCCTGTAGCTGAGAAACGAACACCTTTATTGCTCAAGAGAGATGGTGTGCACTATGGCACCAAGAGAGATGGAATCCTTCTAGAAAGATAATTGTTTTATTACTGTATCATTTTGTCATCATTGACGCTGTTAGAGAAGTCATCTGTCCTCAAAAGCACCAGTGACATGAAATTCACCCAACTCCTCCCAGAAAACAAGTTGTATAAAACTTCTAGAAAATCCCGTTCTGAAGTCATATGGACATTTATAGGCCAATTAAATGTTTGTATGTGAGACTAGAGAGATAAGAGATCACTGAATCAAGGAATATGTGCATATCTCAACCTTGTGTGACATCATAAAAGCTGCTGTCAGCTTCCTAGGAAGGTCTTTCCTTCTTGAAGCCCATATGAAATAATAGTGGAAGATTACTCTTCTCAGAAATGCATCTGCCTCCAGCCTCACCTTTTAGGAAAGTAAGAGAGCTGACATCACTGTAATAATAACATAGTTACTATATACATTGTGTATATACATATAATCCAACATGTATTTACATATATATAGATATAGATCTGTAATCCAAGTATATATATATCCAATATATTGACACTCTACTGTAAGGACAGTGTCAGATTTTCTGCCTCATAGGTAAATTATTATAGTCTTTTAAACAACTCACAGCATCGAGTGAACTATTCTGAAGAGCAGTGTCTTCAAAGATTCAGAATATGAATGTCTGCTGATGGTACAAAATTATTCAGAGGAAAACTAGGGCTGTCTTCAGCATTGTAGAAAGGCTTTATGAAATCATCAAGTAGGTGTCAAATAATAATTAGGTGTATGCATATATGTATAGCAAAAGATGCACATAAAATAAAACACTTCTGACCCCACTACTGGCTAAGCTAAGAGCCTCTGAACTCATGACCATCATTCAGGACTAAAATTTGAGGGCTGTGACAGTTTCGCGGCAACAACAGCTCATTGTTCAGGAGTGACTTCTGGGAAAGGCAAAACAGAGAACCTCATCCTGTCCCTGTACAAATCCATGCTTTCCTAAGTCTTGGATAATATGTCCTGTTCTGATATTTGCTGCCCTTCTCCTTAAAGAATGTCTTACAAAAATGATAGGGCTAAGGAAGATTCAAAGAAGGGCAACATGGTGATCAAAGGCCTGGTGCCAGTATAGAGAAAGAAGCTATATCTCTTTTGTTTGGACAAAGGATGACCATGGGAGTCTTACTGAGGCTTGTGAAATAAAGCAACCTATAGAGAAGGTGAATTGGGATTGACCAATTCCATTTCTTTCCTCCCAAAACCTGAGCAAGAAGGCCCCAGATCCAGCAAATGTCATGTTTTATCAAGTTTCTTCTCACAGGCATCCACAGAGCTCCTTGACATAGGCTGATGTGGATGTTCATGGGGCTTCAGGAGCAGACTGTGTAAAATCATAGGTTAGAAATTAATTGAAAGTTATTAAATGCATAAAATCATTCTGGTTCAGGATTTCCCCTAAGCTACAAATGATAGAAGGTAAAAAAAATACTCATGAGAAGAGTGGTATATATCATACACTCTTCCTGAAGGACTCATGTGTGGCTACTGCTAAGATAAGTGTAAGGTGGCCATGTAAGCTCCTATATTATCTGATAAGTCTCTTCAGCCTTCAAAGTATTCCATTTAGTTGAATTAATGCTGCAGATTATGAGCCAAAATAGTACATCTTATACTTTTGGACTCAATAGGATATTTATTATTTTAATTCTCAGCAATGGTGTGAATATCAATAGGCTATCTGCAGCAATCATAGAATCACAGAATGGTTTGGGTTGGAGGTGACCATACATATCATCCAGTTCCAACTCCCCTGCCATGAAAAGGGTTACTTAGAGCCCCATCCAACCCAGCCTTGAGCACTGTCAGGGATGGGGCTTCCACAATGTCTCTGGGAAACCTGTTCCAGTGCCTTACCACTCTCACTGGAAAGAATTTCTTCCTAAAATCTAATCTAAACTGATCCTCTTTCAGTCCTTTTTAATTTTGTGTATGGACTTAGAACACACTGTTTTGTTGTTCAAATGGTGGCACTTGTGCCTGAGGAGCAATTCTGATGGTTGCAGAGAGAATGTGGTGACAGCAAGTGTTTGTGGGTGTGTGTGCCTTGTAGATTGAAAAATATATAAATGCAAAGCAGAGAAAACAACATTGATGTAACTGTCTTACTGTTCTTAAATCATTGTGCTAGAGACAGCTAAAATAGATAAAAAACACAGGGTTTTCTCATATCACAAAATTGGGTTTTGTATTGCATACTTTAGTAACATTTGAAAGTATGAAGAATTGCTACTGTAACAAGAAGACTTAGATGTTTTAGATTTAGGTGCATGTAGTTGCAACCATTCTGTAGTTAAGATTTAGAAAGAAAAAATTAACTGTTGCCTGTATTTATTAGCATAGAGCTGAATTAAGCTGCTGGTCCTTTACGTTTGAGAAAATCAGGTCATGCAGAAAGCTCATTTCAGGTAATTTTGAATCAGGACCACCAGGATCAGTTTCACCTACAATTCAATATTGATTCATAATTCTAAGTAATCATTCTCTCGGAAAAAGCTGATGATGTGTCCTTAGCAGTTGTATTGAGGCAGTAACCTTTACTCGATATTTTTGGTAAATAGTCATAAAGCTATTATAATATACCAGGAATTCCTCTTAGAAAAAAATATCACTTGCTTCTGCTTAGATCTGTACACAATCAAAGGAAAAAAATTATGTTAAGCAGAAATGGTATCCAACACCATATGCTACTGACATCAGGACTCACAGCATATGACTGATGCAGGTCTCATAAAAAAATTAGGAAAGGGACTTTAATAAGCACAATTAATAGGAACTGTTAAATAATGACATGAACAATGAAAGTGAAATCTTCAGTTGTGAGATAGTGCATTTTTCCCTTGGAGTATAGGAGCTGGGTTTCTCTGAACTTGCTTTCCTACCTAGATTACTGGAATACCACCACACTCACCAGGAATTAGGAGACAGAGCTTCTTTTCACAAGCAAATGCTGTGTAAGAATTATTTTAGCAAGCTCAGTCTCTCTGTCTAGTACAGCCATTAGGCAATCTACGTCATTCATGCTGAACCTCAGAGAGCACTAGCCCTGCAACTGGTGTTTGTTCCACTGAACCTCAGTCCAACTTGAATTTTACATCAAAAATAAGAAGTATAGAACTTTCTGGGGACTTCTCTGTTGCTGTGCCATTTAACCTAAAAAGTTCTTTTATACCCCAACAATGGACAACAGCAGCAAGCTGTTGAATGGATGGAAAGGTGGACAAGCAAATCCCACCAGGGATTCAGTGCTCTATATGCTCTGGACCTTCGCTGCAGTTAGTGGCAGCTGCACCTCAGCAGCATTACACTCCTAGATTGCTCAACTTTGGAGCAGTCATCTTGTCCTTCACTTTTTATCATCTCAGAAGGGGAAAATTTTGCAACATTTATATCATGGAGAGGTAAATAAATGGAAATTTTAAAATAGTCCAGCATGGAAAAAAAAATTTGTAGCAGAACACAAATTTGCACCTATGCATCTGATGGGAGGGCCTTTACATGCCAGAGGTTTGGAGATCTGGCAGATGAAGACCTTCGAGCTGTTGCTTTTAAAGACCATTTTTTGTTAAGACATGCTAAGAGTCCAGTGGGTAGGAATACATATGGAAACATTATGCTTGCTGAAAAAAAACCTCAGTACCTCTTCCTATATATGAAAGCAAGCAAGAGAGTGTGAAGTAATAAAACCTCAAAGTATCAATTTCTTCTTATTAAGGCTGAGATACTGTGATTTCTGTTATTTAATGTCCCTGGATGTTTACTGAAGAGTCCTTACAATTGTATAATTCAGCTCTTGCTTTGCTGCAAAAGTTCACACATGCAACAGTACAAATTGCCATTTTTTCTTCATTGGTTTGTATGAGGAATATTTAATTACAAAGCAAGTCTGGGAGAAATATTCTGAAGTTAAGGAGGAAACTACTGGAAGCCTTGCATTGCCTTGCTTTACATTAATGCCAAGACACCCAAGCTGCTCAGGGAAGTGATTGAATCATCATTCCTGGAGGTATTTCAAAGACAGGTAAATGTGGTGCTGAAAGACATGGTTTAGTGGTGAACTTGACAGTGCTGGGTTAATGGTTGGACTCAATGATCTTAAAGGTCTTTTCCAACCTAACTGATTCTATGATTCTAAGTCTGCATGTTCTGTGTTTGAAATTATGATTTTTGAAATCCAAGAGGTAACATTATCATGAGCTATAGCAGCTGACCTTCTCTGAAATTTCTCTCAAATCTCACAGAAAAATAAGAAATAATTCCTAAACCTGGAATTTCCATCTCTGGGTCATAGGTATCACACATCCTGCTAGTTAAAGTATGAACACTATTAAGTGCTCTGTGAAAAATAATGGTAAACATCCACAGCATCTTCAGATGTCTCCTTTAAACAAGAAGTGCCTACTCAAGGGACTGCTGACACTGTTGATGCTTACCACTTACAAGTATAAATGGATTTCTATGCCCCCCATGGCATTAGCTAGTACACAAGGTCAGTGTATCACTAAAACCAGACAGCTTGTGCCTTCTTCACTTATGCCCCCTCAGGGGCAGGCTGCATGTGTTACATAGCTGGCCTTTGGAAAAAGGCCACTGCCTGGTGACAGAAGGCCAGGCACAGCCTGCCTGCACTGGAGCACCATGGTAAGAGGTGCCCATGCCCATGGCAGGCGTGAACCCTCCCACTGCCCTGGGGTTAGAGTGGCGCGGTGCGATACTGGCAGCCTGCAGCCCCGCCTTGTTCAAAACAGACCAGTGCAAATAAAGTTTAAGGTAACTTCACAAATAGGGGTCATGTTACTTTCCAACCGCCCATGTCTATGAAAACACACAATGCCTCGCTGTGTGGCAGAAATGCTCTCTGCTGCTGTTGATGCATAGCTCCATACATGCTGTTCCTGCCACAGGGAATTCTGGCTCTATGGCTGCCAAGACCCCAACTAAGAAATCTGGGAAATGTCAGTGCAAGACAGACCATACTAAGAGCATCCTGTACCAGATCCTTAACAAAGAGCATGGAAGTGAGACCAAGTGGCACCAGCAGCATTGCAGTCCCCACTGCTCCCCAGGAAGCAAGGGCTGCTCTTGTTTGGACAGAAGAGTTGTCCTGAAAACTCCAGAAGCCACGTGCAGAAGAGCTTCTGAAGTGCTCTTGAAGACTTCAGCTTTTATTAGAAACTTGCCTTCTTTTTATTACATGCCTTTGGATGATCAGCTTGTCCTCATAGAGCAGAACTGGGCCCCTCTTTTTGTTCTGGGCATGGCACAGGAAGGAGTGGATTTTGAACTGAGAGAGATTTCAGCCCCCAGTTTATTGAAGGAAATTCTCCTCAATCAGTCTTTGACAGCTAGCAATGAACCGGGCAGCTCATCATCAGGAGCATCTTTAGCAGAAGTTCAGAAGATGAAGAATTTATTGTGGAAATTCTGGGACCTGGACATAAGTGCAAAAGAATATGCCTATCTTAAAGGAATTATTCTTTTTAATTCTGGTAAGTCCTCCTGGAAACTACACAGATGATTATGGGCTTAGAAAGACATTTGGCATTTTCATTTGTATATAGACAAATGTTTAGTTTTACTTTGTCTATGAATAGAGCTAAATGTTCTCAAAAATCCATATTCCACAATTTAATGATTTTTCTGTCTGAAGTGGTTTATTTCAGTTCCTTGGATGTGTGCAGTAGGTCACCCACTGTAAGCCAAAACAACTTCTATTAGACAAATTTTAAATCATAAATAATTAACAATGTTACTTCAAATGAATTTCCAGTTCAAAGGTAATACAAAAGCCTCACCCATGGTACAGCAAAGGAGAGATGGTACATGGGTATGTGGTGTAAGCATTACAAGTACTTTAACAAAGGCTTCCGCTGTAACAAGAATTCTGGAAAAGATAAAATAATCCTTATCATCTGATTGTCATCAATGAAGCAAAAAGATGCTGTGTTGATGTTACACAGCTTTTATTTATTTATATCCATTATTTATATAATTTAGTATCTCTATATTCAAAGCTTGGGACACCAATCATAGAGCAAACTAAGACTAGTGATTGCATCCTCTCACTTCTGATGCCAAGTTCAGGCTCTTTAGGAAGGAAGGTCGCCTCAGTCAGCACCATGGAGTGCATGAGTCATTACAAGCTGAGCTCTAAGTACACTAAAGTAAATGGAAAGACTTATTGACTTCAGCCTGCTCTGGCTCAGATCCCTGGCTCCTTCCACAGCAATCACTGCTGTTGGCTGCACTGTCAGCAGTGTGCTATACTTGGGATTGCACCAAAAGGATACTTGAATGCTTCAGTTATTCCATTATACTTCTTGTGGTGAATGGTTTATAGGCTGCTCAAAGGCTGTATGACTTTATATTTGTTTCCAATGGGATTCAGATTCTGATTCTTGAGGTATAATGTCATCCAGATGTTGGGTATTGCCTTGTGTGTCTATGCTGCAGCATCAAACCAGTGGAGTTCATTTCAGTGCAAGTTATTTTGTCAGTTTTTTCACAATAAAATCAGGCTGAAAGAGACCACCAGTTATATCCAGGATGAATGTGGAGAACTGCCTCATCTGCAGCAGCTTACACAGTTTAACTAGCATTTTTATTATCTCTGTGGGTAAAATCTGATTTTCACTTCAGGAGAAAGCAGCAGAAGCAGGGTTATATTCTGGATTTGTGCCTTCTAGGGCCTGCTGCTACTCCACCTGTATGAGAAGGTCAGCAGCCCTTAATGCTCTCTGCAGACACATTCCATTGTACAGGAATGTCACCTGACTCTTAGGTGAGGTGAACCTATTCTCTGGAATATTTCTCTATGAGCTGTAGAAGGCAGCCTAGAGAACTCTAGGTAAGCCTGGACTGACTCCAGATGAAACAGTCACAGTCTAACTCTGAACTGAAACAGGTACTCGGGGCAAACAGCAAACAGGTACACAGCCCAAACTGTGCTTTGCCGCAAACAAATCTGTACAGCTGTCATTCCTTAATTACTATTTTTAATAGTTTTTTAACATTTTCCACCAAACTCAGAAAATGTTTTCTGCACACATGCAGCACATTTTCAAGCTTTTCAAGTTCTGGTGTGATGTTTGGCAAAATGTTAATATTTTGCAGGCCTCGGTTATAAGAGGATTACAGGGAGCCACCAGCAGTGAAAATGGTAAATCTTCTTTTGGATCATGAAGTACCTCATGAGGGCTCCCACCCACCCTGAATGTTTTACTTCTTCTGTTAGGACCACCAAAACTGACCAAGGCAATGGGGAAGGGCCAGGTACAGAGCAGTCCAGAGCTGGGTTATGAGTTGGAGTTCAACAGGACATCCAGGCATGCAGTTGTAGCAGCCAACACTTTCATAAGAAGTATGACAAGGATGGCAAAGCTTTGCTTATGCTCTGGATGATCCCTTGTGGCACTTTGTGCTTACTATCATTAAAAAAATCCCTTTGTTGAGAGGCTGATAGGCAGCATGATGTAAAGTAGCTTCTGCCACTAGAATCATAGAATGGTTGTGGTTGGAAGGCACCTTAAAAATCACTTAGTCCAATGCCCCTGCCATAAACAGGGACACTAGATCAGGTTGCTCAAAACTCCATCCAGACTGCCCTTCTGGCCAACTTCTAGGGTTGTGGCATTCACAACATCTCTGGGCAAGCTGTTCCAGTGCCTCACCCCTCTCACAGTATAGAATTTCTGCCTAATACCTAATCTGAACCTACCTACCTTCTTTCATTTCAAGGCCATTACCAATTGTCCTATCACTACAGGCCCTTGTGAAATGTCCCTCTCCAGCTTTCTTGTAAGGCCCCTTTAGATGCTGGAAGGTGCTATAAGGTCTTCCCAAAGCTTTCTCTTCTCCCAGCTGAACAACCCCAACTCTCTCAGCATGTCTTCATAGGAGAGGTGGTTCAGTCCTCTGATCATCTTCAGGGCCCTTCTCTGGACTTGCTCCAGCAGGTCCATGTCCTTCCTATGTTGAGGGCCCCAGAGCTGGCAATAAAAGCAGCACCTGTGCAGCACCTCTGTGCAGGAGGCTCTGGCTGGGTTACTGGTTGACTACACATGGGCCAGCTAGAACCTGCGAAGGAGAAAGCATGTGCCCAGCCTGGAGAGGAAAGAAGCACTTTGCATTGGTAGAATCCAAATTCTCCAGAACATATTGACACCCCTGCTCTTCCCAAGGCAGCCTTGGCTAGGTGGCTTTGGAGAGGTCACAGTGTCTATGGGTAAAGGGTCCAGCTGCAAGGTCTTCTCTACTAGGACTCAGGCAATAAGTCAAAGGAAGGGGCAGCTAGGAGTGTTCTGCCACACAGGAACAGCACAGAGTGAGGTGAAAATGTTCTTGTGCTTTTGAGAGTTGTCTGAAAAGCAATTGGAACTGCACAATGAAGAGTGAAAAACAATGCTGCTAATGAATCAGTGCCATATATATATGTACTTATGAAGTGTTTTCTATACATACATATATATATATATATTAAAACTCCATCAAGGCTGTGGCAGGATTTCTGTTAAAAAAGATACTTTTAAGAGGTTTATAGTTCAGCTGAAAACATTTTGGACTGAATATTATTACAGCAGATGTCAAAACAAGAAGTGTCTCATTATATGTAAATTAAACCCAGTGTTTGATTACACAGAAAAGAAGACCAAATGGGGAAATTAAGCATATTGAAGGGAAATAAACAATTGCATTTTCATCCTGAATATACAAAATCCTGACAATTTCCTTTCCACGAAAAATCTAACATTTGGAATCATCCTCATGGCTTGCAGCTGCTGGTAATCCCAGGGGAGATGATAACTTTTCCAAAGTCTCCACTTCTGGCTAGCCAGGTTGCAAGTTTGGCTGAGGCTTCTCCTCTGGCAGTGATGTCTAGGAAGAAGAGAGCTGCTGAAGGCTGATGAAGGGCAGTCAGTTACAGGCTGAAGAAAACCCAACCAGGTTGGCTTTGCCCTAGTACAGGGCACTAGGCAAGAAGGCAGAACGTCCCACACTTAAATGAATTATCCTGTGTGAAACACTCCATGGTATAAGCTATTCAGATCCCATCCCAGGGACATATGGAGTCAGTCACTGTAAAAAATACCAAACAGGCCTCGAGTGTGTCCTACCTCTGCCCAGGCTGCAGCAATTCTAGGAAAGAAAAGACATTGTTATCCTTAGGCGGTAAGAACAGGGGGCAACAGACTGCTGAGGGCTAAGTGACAAGACAGTCCCTCCAGAGGCAAAGGATCAACACAGGGTGTCCCTTGCACTGAGCCCTGGCACCCACAAACAACCTCGAGCCAGCAGGTCATATGCTATAGGAGGTATGTGATCGAGGCTCGAGTATGACTCCATAGGGCAGAGATCTCTCCTGAAATAGCTGAAGAAAGGGAGCGCAAAACCAGGGCCCACTCCTGAGGGTCATGATGAGTCTCACAAAGAACCTTTATGCTTGATTGTAAATAAAAATATCTAGATAGCATGGTGAACCATAGTGCCCCAGCTTAGTCTAGTAAGTAGAGACACTAACAGAATGGAGATGGGGCTGCATAGACTGGAAACCCATGTTTTCAGGCTGTGAGCCTGCTTATTGTTCCAAACCACCATCTCCATCTTCCTGATGTTACCTACCTAGTGTAGATTAGAGCTAGAATTTTTCCACCTACTCAGACTATGTTCTCAGCAACATTTGGTGGGTAGACAACACAATAAAGCTTCTTGTCCATCTGTACTGAGTCAGTTACCTGCTGTTACCATTACAAAGCTGTTACCATTACAGGGCAGATTCCAATGTGCTTACAACATTGCTCAATGCTCCTTCAAATTATTGAATAACACATATCGTCTTTTACCAAAAATATGTTTAGAAAGTGTTTATTTTTTTCTATAGCGAAAGTAGTGTCATAAGCCGGAAATCCAGACACCCATCATCACACAAGGCACAGAAGTGTTTACTTTTTGCTATTTTACTTTTTGTTTTGACAGGATGCTGTATCCTAAAAAGTCTCCCCTATGTACAAACACTGCAGCAGGAAGCTCAGCAAGCCTTGATGGAGTTCATCTCAACAATGTTCCCTGGAAACCTAGGCAGGTTTGCTTGGATTCTTCAGCTAATTGTCTCTCTTCAAGACATTGATGCAGATGCTATTGAAGAGCTCTTCTTCAGGCCCGTTCTAGGAGAGGCCACCCTAAATGTATTACTTATAGAAACCCTAGATATCAAGTCAAACTGGCTTTGAAAACAGATGATATCTGAGCTTTCAAATATCTATTTTTGAAGAGAAGAGAGGTTATGATGAGCTAAATAAACACACTTCAAACAAATCATTGGTGCATCTTTCTACCCCATATTTTTTTTCTTTATGATGAAGTAACTTTGTAACATTTTAGAATTAAGAGCACAGAAAACTAAGCATTTCATGATTGTGTGCTTTCAAAAATCTTTAAAGTATTCAAAGACTGTCCAGGAGCACCAGCATACTTTCCAGTTGTGCTAGGTTCAACCACATTATTTCTAGTGAGCATTTTTACAGCTGTTTATACTATAAGTTTTTGGCTTTCCAGAAGTTTTGGCTTTCAGGAGCAGGGGCAATGGTAAGTTTTACTCAGTTGAAGATGAATAGATACATAAAAGGCTGGTCAAAAGCAAAATCAGTATAAATCCTTCCTTTTCCTAGAATGTCAGTCCCTGACCCCAATCTCTTTTTTGTTCCACTGGAAACTCTAGTCCCTGGCTGTAACTTCTTGACGGAGGTCCCTTTGCTGCTTTCCTATAGGTTCTTTTCTAAGTCTTGCAGTAAACTGTGGGCATTAAATCCTCCTCCTAATGTTTACAAAGTTCTTCCCTAACTAAGAAATTGAACAACATGAATCAAAAACTTGTTGACTAGACAAAAGCCGTTGTTCAGGATTGTTTCCAGGATAGCAATAACAAAGGCTGAAAGCTAGTGTGTCGTGCCATACTTTATGAAACAAATGTAGCCCAGTTTCCCACATATTTAAGGCTTTTTCCCTTAAACCCTCCCTACACTCTTTTATAATTACCCTCACTACCCTCCAAACAGATGTCAGATGTTCCTTGGACAGCAGAAATGCTAAAATATGGTTTCCTACAGATGTGTACAATCTGTTTCTCCATCTCTCACTGAAAGAGTTCCATATCTCCACCTCTAAGTGCACTATGGCATTCTTCACAACATCTTGCTGTCTCCTATCCATCTGGCTGGAGACGAGGCAGCACATGTGTATTGCCTGGTCATCTGTCAGGATAAGAAAAATATTGAGCTTATTATACTTTAGCTATAGTAAGGGAAACTATTTGTATCCCTTACCTGTTCCCTTCCTCTGCCAGTGGTTTCCATGACACCTAGAGGAATTAATTTCTCAGGTTTTTCAGTAGTGAGTCCAATCTAGTTTTGTTTGTCAAGGGGGCTCAAATTCACCAAATGGGGACTGACAGACAGACAGGGGGACAAAGAATAGGATAGCTTAATCTACACTTCCTTAGAATGTCAAGCTAAACTCATAAGAAAGAGAACTTGTATATATATACAAATGCACATCAGTGGAGATGGATGTTCAAAGGACTTTCTTTTAAAGTCAACCAAGGAAAAAAGAATTTTAAATAATACTAGTTTACCACCTACCAGTTTTGGCAAAAAAAACTACACCCTTTTTCCTTGCTTTTGCAATTGAGGAATAAATTGTAGAAATAAGGGGCAAAAAGCAAACCCCAAACAAGACGAACCAACTAGGCTCCTGGGTACTAGTGATGATCATGGAAATAACAACCTCTACAGACAACATAGCTCACCTCTGTATGTTACAAGTTAACTAAACCTTGAAGAAGTAAAGCTTTTTATACTGATATTTTCAATGTAAAGCCCTCAGAGTAAAAATTTTCAGTAGGGTTTATTTTTTTGTTAAAGTTGTTCAATAGTACTGCCATGAATCAATTGGTGCGTGGTAACAGGATATTCCATTATTAATTGTCTACTCTTAAAATTTAACCAAGCAGTATACATTCAAAAATGGTATTTGGTATGGACAATATAGTTTGGTTGTAGACATACAAGTGTCTCTCACTCGAACACCTCCCACATCCTAACAGCTTCTGCCTCTACATGAGGTGCTCCACTTGCACAATGAAAGTGCAGTGCGGGCCAGAGTGGAAGGAGCAGGACCCAGCTGGCCTTGCACATGCAGCAACTTCTGCAGCAGGAATGGGAAGAAGATCCCTGCTCTGATCTCAGTGCTTCCATTGCTGGTGTGAAGAATGCAGAGAGGGGAAGAAATACCCTCCACTCAGTGGGAAGAATGAGGAATTTTAGACAGAGGCAGAAAACACAGAAAACATGTAAAATGAGAAACAGTCACAGGGGCTTAGAGAGAAGTGCAGCAAAGGAGATCAAAAAAGGCAGGAGAGAGGGACAGAACCAGCTTATTAATAGAGCTCATTTCTATGTAGAGTCCAGCTTCCTTTCATAAGCCAAAGGCCTGCTTAGTGACTCACCAACAACTTGAACCCAGGCTACTGAGAACACAACAGGCAGTCTCCACTTATAGCTTTACTTCTTATCAAAATTGACTTCAAAGTCTTTGAATTTATAAGGTATACAATGGCTTCAACTCAACTCTCTTTGAACTGGAGGGCCAAAAAGTTCCCATGGCTTAGCTCACCTGGAAGACAGTGCTGTATTTGGTGATGACTCTTTTAGCCTGGTATGTGTCTACATAACCAGCCATCTGAAAAGAATGCCCAACGCTCCATGGTGAAGATCACGATCAACACCCTGGGTTTTCAAGATGACTTTACCTTCTACCATGAAGTCAAATACTAGGCTTCAGAGGGAACTCCCACAAGATCTGATACTCATGGACCTCACCTCACTGTGCTCTGAATACGAGATTGAACAGATCTTTAACAAAACACTTCTTTAGTACATATGCAATTAAAAGAACTCATAGAGCTAATGCTCTGTGTAACCAAACATTCCCCATCTCACAGACCTGATCACAGAGGGAGAATGAGTTGTAATAATCATTTGCTTGGTATCTTGTTCAAAGGGGCTGAGATACTCCTGTCTAGCTGAGGACAGAGTAAGAATCTGTATCTACTGTAAATAGACTTCATATGAAGGTGGAGGCTGTGCGAGTACAAGAAACAGGCAGAAACAGGAGAGGTGAGGGATTGTGAGCAAAGGTTAGGACCAAAAGCGGGAGCTCTCCCACACACAGCACAAGACAGCCTTTAGAAGCCAAAGGAAATAATGTACTGGAATAAAGAAGCAGAGACAGAAATGAACAGAAAGCAAAAAGAAGGCAAGCGAAGAAATCCCTGCTTCTGGGAAAAAAAAAAAGAAAAAAAAAAGGAGACAGAGATGGAGAGAGAAACAATGAGGAGAAAAAGCTTTGCCACCACTTCTTTTATTTTCTGGAATTGAAACAAGAAGCACCGTTCCTTCAGCTCTGAAATCCACCAACAAAGTATGTGTATCCATCCCCCTCTAGCGCCCAGGAGATGACAGTATTGCCATCACCTAGAATGTGAGCTTAGCTGATGGAAACATGCCAAATAAACTACCTAGCGCTGGTGATGACCCAGGCAGAGCTTTCACTCAGAGACACCCCTTCTCTTTCAGTTGTTGACTTGTTCAAAACAGTGTATGACAATATTTTTAAATTGTTAGAAGAAACTTACATTTGCAAAATCAAGAATGAAAAAGTAAATTCAATTTTCTTGTGAAATGTTACTCCAGACTCCTCCTTAATATTATCATAAGCTCTTTTAAAGATGTAATTACAAACTTCTGTGGTTTTCCCTCAGGACTCCCTGCCTTACTTGGGGCAAAGAATGGCCTGTGCTGTGGGAATTTGTTATGATTGTGCAGTGGAGGAGGCTGCTGTCGGCTAAGGCTCAGCTGCTTTTGTTGCAGCACCTACATTGCAGAACCTGGATTAAAATTGATCTACAGTGACAGAAGCGATGCTCCTACAGTTAAATTGGACAAATGACACCTTATAAAGTGTGGGCCAGCCATGTAAATTCAAGTGACATTATTCCAGAGCGGTAATTTATGGTGGTACTCTTTCTCTCTGCTTCTAAAAAGTTAATCTCTGCATTTTTCCAATCTTTCCTTATTCTCTCTCTCTCTCTCTCTGCATCTCTTAGCAATTAATTAATAAAAAAATCAGTTTTTGGAATAAACGGATAACTTGGTTTGAGTTTTAATTTTGTTGGGGAAAATATTCGAATCTGAAGTTCTTTCTGCAGTATTCAAGCAGATTGTAACAGGCACACAAGAAAACAAACATATGCCCCATTTCTATCACAGATCCACTGATCTGTTAGCAGCCTAACTCAGGCGGAAAAAATGGAAACAAGTGTTTATAATAAATATACAGTCTAAAGAAGCTTCAGTTCCTTTAACGATGAAAAAAAGAGAAGGATCTAATTGAAGGCAATCTTACCAATTGTACAGAAATCCTCAATCTTTCCCAGTAGGCCAGGAAAGAGGAGGGTGAGTCAGTAGTTCAGTTTTGCTTAGGCTTGTTATCAACTGTTGTCCTTATGAGGTTGTGATTTGGAAAGTACAAGTTGTCATTCTTCCTGTGTTCTCTCTCTCTTTCTCTGCCTGAGGGGGGTAGCAGAAATGTTGCAAGATGAAGCACTCCACACCTCAGCTAAGATAAGAACATCTTCATCAAAGGAAGACATGGCCACAGCTATTTGCTAGCAGGTAATCTCAGGAGCCAAGAATGTAAAGCTTCAAGTAGCGTGGGAATGGTCCCATTTCAGTCACAGCGGAAACAGTGCGACCCACGCACGTTCACATAACCATAGATTTTTACTAAGATGGCAAAATGGAAATTCAGTGTGAAAAATAAAGGTCTTGTTTATGCAGATGACCATATAGTGAAGGGTGTAATAATCTTTCCGTACTGGAATCTTATTAGCAATTAAAAATAATCTGTCATACACCTATAACAGACAAACATTTGCTTCCAAATACACAAACATCAGTCAGTGTATTGGAACACAACTTGATGGAGTAGATGGCTGTGCTCACTGCAGCATGAGCAGGGGGTTGTACATTTGTTGAGGAGCAATGCACAACATGAAGTATGGTGACAGACAAGGAAGGCATGCTCTAACCAGGAGGAACCATTTCCACTGTGCAGTGTTGCCTAGGAACTCAGCACAACAGAGGGGAGGGCAATCAAAGATGTAAGAATAAGGTGTCACTACTGGTGACATGCTACACAGCATTGGTGTATCAGACTAGTCTGCCCCCAGACACCACATTGTCACACAGGAGTGACCAGAGAGATGGTGCACATGGCTCCTGAGCATGCTGCTGTGGTACCCTGGGTGGCAGATATTGTTACTGCATTTCTTCTGGGATCTTAAACCCCTTCAACCCTGCTACATCAGCTTGTACAGTCCCTGCACCCCTAATCTAAGTAGTTTTCACACTCGTCTGAGGCACCAAACATGTGAGCCTTCTGAGGGTGTATGGATAGGTGTGGACTCCCTCGCCCACACTCCAAGTTAGGCAAAAGCAAGCCAGTTCAGATCTGAAAGTCATGTATTTGCACAGATTTACCAACTTGGGTACAGCCCTGGGCCACTCCAGATACACAGATTCCAGCGGTGGGTGGCATCCAGTTGGCTTGGAAAGTGCATGAGGCAAATATGTGTCTGTCTGCACCTGTCCTGGTCAATATATATGAGTCAATAGCATCATTATTAGGAAAATAAGATTAGGGCGGGGACAAGAAAGGTCCTCCTACAACATCCAATCTAGTCTCACTCATCATGGATATCGATCTTGTATATGATTGCATCCCAAAACTTATCAAGCTCCACCTCATGATAATCTAGGATGTGTTTGCATATTCTATGCATAATGGGACAGAGCCTCCTGATCTGATGGTTAGAAACTTTCTAATTCCAGAACTTCCTAATTTCAATTCTAGGTTATTAACAACTATTATATGCACATTCTTTCTTGTACCAATATCAGTTCAAATAGCTTCTCTTACTCAAGGTGTTCATCCAAGACATTGATAGACAACAGCTGTGTCCCCTATCCATCTGCCTCTGTTAGCCTCTCCTGTCATCCCTACTCTGATAGTTTTCAATTTCTGGTCCACATCTCATTCTCTTGTTTTGGAGTGATGATCTACCATTATGCTCGCTTGACCTGCTTGAGTCAGAGGATGAATCTCTTTGTGACAGAGGTGAATTTCAGATTTGCTCCCATCTGTTCTTTCCTTCACCTGGAGGTCATTTTGTTTCCTGTTCTATGTCAGTATCATGTATGGCTTCATTGCTTTGTCTGAGACTCCACCTCTTAGCTATCTATATCATAACTTCCTCTCCTCTGTTGCAACTGGCTTCCCTAATTTTCTCTTTTGCCATTCCATCATCTTCCTGCTTTTTCACATCACTTTCCATTAGTGAAAATTCATAACTCATTTCTCAAATTATTCGTCTCTATCAGTTAGTCTTTTTTTTTTTTTTTCATTCTGCAACTGCATCCTTCTTTCTCTCTCACCTGTCAGGTTAGTTTCCTAGGTACCAGCCTTAAAGAAAGGATGAAAATTCTCAGACCTCCTCCTACAAATTGCTACACAAGCCACCCTTGATGTTGTTTGGTTTGGGCAGGTAGAACATTGCTTGCAAGAGTAATTTTTCCTTTGGTCTTGCCTGTAACAGTCTTTCACAAGAAGCTGGATGTGTGCAGTCGTAGGCAGCAGCTTTGACAATACATATGAAACCATCAGTAAGTCTTGTACCACCTCCTGGCACATTTGAAGGAAAACAACCCTAGGCATTCTTCTACTGCAATGTAAATCTTGCAGACCAGAGCAAAACCACTCCTGTTTTCTATCTCATCCTCCTTCTTGTTATCATCTTCTTAGCATGCTAGGGAAAGTGTACTAAGAAAGCATACTTCTTTCTTTCCATTAATCTTACTTCTGGGTGATGTGAGAAGCCTATCAGAGAAGACAGAGTAAGATGTTAGAGAGCATAAGTCTTCACAAAGTCATCATATGCTTAGGAAATATACTTTGTTCTGCTGATCTCCTGAATATTTAGACTTTTCCAGCTAACCTGCTTGTACTGTGCTGCCTGAGATCCCCCTTTCAAAGGGAACTGTTTTCATTAATTAATCTGAGTTAGTTCAGACCAAGGTTTTTCTCCTGTTTTAGAGTGAAGCATTATCTCTTCTTTGCATTCTGAAATGTATGTAGGTTACTCAGGGATCCTCAAAAGAAAGCACTGGAAAGTACAAATTTACAGTTTATTACACAGGCAGTTCCAGAAAAACAAAACCAAACTGTTTGATGCTTTCTCTAAAAAGGAGGTGATGCAGAATAGAGATAATTTATTTCTTTTTGTATTGAAACAGATAATTTTTCAAGTTCTTGTCTTTATTACATTCACCTCAGCAAGTAGATGGAAGACGCAAAAACCCGCAAAGGGGGCTGAACTTTGTCCTCTTGGATGCAGCTCAGGAGAAATCAAAAAAATGTTTGTGTGCATATTTGCAAGCAACAGTAAATTCTAAGGGGGATCAAGTATGACTGAATCTTGTTTAGGTCCTTGCATTCTCAAAATATGCCAATATCTCAGAACACATTTATCCTCTTCATGGGACACTTTCACATCTGTTCATAAAACAATGAAAGGACGAAAAGCAAAAATGGAAATTTTCAGGATTTCTGGCTCTGCTGAGTAAGCAGCTCTTGACATTTCTGATAAAACTGTGAAGAACATCAGGCAAGCAGACTGATAACAGATGTTTCCTAGCTTCAGGTGTGTGGTAACCCACGTTTGAATTATGTAGACTGGAAAGAACTTTCCTTTCTGGAGATCCAAATATTTCATACTACTTATCTGTTGTTTTAAAAATATAAGGCACAATAAGTGATCACCTTGATATTTATAGTTGTTCCTCCCTTTCCCACAAAGATACATAAATCAATTCTGCCCCAGACCGAATCAACAGCATTAACCAATGTACTGTTAGGAACTCTGAAAGCACAGCAGCAGCATTAGTATGTGCAAGCAGAAATCAGTCCATGCGCAATCCATCCCAGGGCTCACAGTGTGCTGTGGACTCCAGGGGCAAATTGTACCATGCACACAGCTTGCATTGCCTACCTCACTGAATGGCACCTACCTGTTCCCAGCAGAGAGCCTCGACAGCCACACCGAACACAATGCCCTCTGAGAAACACACTTGTTTAGTGATTCCCATTTTTTATCAAGTCTTTCAAAGAATTTTTTTACTATTGAGAGGCCCACAGTGTACCAGAAAAAGTATTGTTTGGTTGGTTTCACACAGGGTCCAAGCTCAACCTCCTAACACACTGCAGCTCCTGTCCCATGATCTCCAGGGCTGTGTTGCATCTTTCCTGGGAGATCCATGATCTAGACACAAGATGGTAGATACAGGGTAGGGTGATCTATAGATTCACTGCTGGACTAATCCATTTGGAGTACCAAGACTGTTGTCATGCTAAGGTGGACAGCATGCTAAATTAGATGCAATCCTGTTTGGCAGCTTTCTAAAATTTGTATTTATTATTTGTGAATATATATATATATATATATATATATAGTTGTGAATCACTGTTGAAGATGACACACCTTTTATACTGACAGTCATGGTGGCCATGGGACTGTGATGTGCACAGGCATGGAGTATTTACATTTGGAAGGAATCTGATTTTCTGCAATCCAAGTTAATAGAATCTGTTGCTTAAGTCATCTTGCAGTACCAATATTATTATTTGGTTTGGCATTTTTCACTATAGAGGATTCATGTTCAGATACAGAGTTTCCCACAAGATTGCCCATGTCTGAACTGTGTGGATACAACACAGAGACTAAAACTCAAAGACTAAGATGAAAAATACAGAATCTAATTCAAGTAGACATGCAGACTTCATAAATACTGGGATTACAACTTGTGTACTTACTGTCAGTGTTCTCAAGCAATGCCAGGGCTGATTGGAGGAACAAAGGATTCCTTGCTTCCAGACACAATTGCCTGGCACAAAAGAGACACACTGGAACTGTTACTTCTTTCTTTGGCACGAGTTTATTATATAAACATATGGGAAATCTGCTCTGGAACTTTCCAGTTAAGCACATGTGACAATATGGCACAGTTCCTACCAACTAGAAGAGTTTGAGGGAATAACTCTCTTAGAGGCTACTCTTGAAAGGGACTTAATTCTACGTCTATGGGAAATGCTGAGCCTGGGCTTCCTTATCTCCTACAGAGTCACTAATAGTGTAATTAACTTCCCATACATCAATCATTCAGTGAGTTATTAAGCAGACAAGTCTTGCCCTGTGATTCCTGCCATCTACTTTTCACCAGTGACATCCCCTGCAGTTCTAAAAAAAAAGCCTAGCCCTTACAACCAGTTTAAAGTCAAGGCTCCCAAAAGAATAATAAACTTTCTTGCCTTCCACCAATGCCTACTGAACTAGATTGGCCTAGGGGCTAATTTCAGCAGTCAAATTTAGCCTGACCAGAGGCGGGTGAGAAGCAGAGATACAACTGTTGTGATATTTAATTTTTAAAGAACTCCAAGTGGAATGAACATGTCTTGTTTTTTTTTCCTCATTTCACAAAAGGATTGCACAGAAATGAAATCTCAAGCAGTTTTGATGAAAGCCGTGAGCCCTGTTGGTAAGTCATTTAATAATTAACTAAACAAAGCTCTTGACAGTTCACAGTAGGAAATCTGATTCAAAAAGGGTGGAGAGAACAATCTGATAGATCTGTATTTCAACAGATATATTTCATCAAGTAAATCTTTATTGTTCTCTGCCACCTAATGGTATACACGAAAAATTACAAATCACTAAGACAATACCCAATTTATGCTATTTTAATAGACTTTGATGTATTTTTTTTAAATATGGAGAAAGGTCAAGATTAAGGAAAAAAAATGTGAATTACTATTACTAGCTTTGAGCGAGATCTAGGCTGCCTAATTAGGTCTAAATCCTGGGTGTTAGTGAAGCTGTATTTCTATGTTAAATGGCTGTGCTCCCTATGGGTGCCTCTGAAAACCTGTTACAAGATATTCTGTTCATGTGAATTCAACTTAGGCAGAAGTTTGTCTTATACCTATTTGAAGGAATCTTTTCTATGAAAATTAGAAGTCATCAATGCACAACATTGCCACAATCTAGTTGTTTTTTTTGAATGAGGCATGGAAATGTTGGACCTGTCTTAGATTTCTCCAAAGCCATATGAATTGCATGAGTATTAAACACTCCTGCTTTTACTGTTGATCAATAGAATTTGCAGGTATTCCGTGGTGTTGAAAATCTTTAGTCAAAAGACAATATAGAAAGATACATTCTTTTATGTTAAAATTAAAAATGCACCTAGACATTTTTTGCTGGGATGAAGAAAATTCATTGGGTGAAGGAAAAGTGAAGCAATAATAAATAGCACAACCAGCTACTTTATTTAAAGATTGCTGCAGGTGGGTGGCTGCCTTGGTGCAGACACTGATGCCACACTGACAGCAGCATCAGAATCTGAATATGATCCAGTATCTGAAACTTTTTTAAATTAGCCTATGAAAAAATACCCAGATCATCCTCTAACTGCACAGATGGTCAAACTAAAAGAATTGTGTAGAAAGAAAATCCCTGCCATTTGGATTAAATTTAAACAAGCTGAAAGCTGAGTATGGGGTTTTGCTTTTAAAATTTGTAGCGCATGTGTCCTTAAAGTATGATCTATTTTTGGATAGCTTTGAATATTCACACCCTGAATACAGTTCTCTTCAATCTTCTCAAGTTTGACAGCAATGAAATGTGGGCCCAGAAACTGCACTGAGTTGTGCAATACTGCTGCTCTGGCTATTGATACTAGTTCAACAAATGGACAGGTAATGCATAGAAATTGATGTTTCCATACTTAAAAGTATGGCATAAGTTACAATTGTATGGCAGGAGTAGGATTTTCATTTATTCACTGGCTGGTGCAGTACAAATTCTGTATATTTAATTTACAGAAATTACTATTAATATTTTGGGATGAGATTTGTTGCTTTTGTAACTGATCACAGCTCCCATTCTGGTCAGCAACTCAAGGTCAGTCTGTGGCAAGGTGAACAGCGTCTCAAACACCTGTTCAAACCTGTCAAACAAGTTGCTTGGTCCATGGTTATCTCTAGAGCAGCACCTGCCTCCAGCAGGCAGAACACTATGAAAACTTACTGGGAACTCATGGAATCCAAAGGTGACTTCTTTAGATCACGTGACTTACCTAAAGCCACCTAAACTGAGTAAAACCGTATCTTCTGACAAAAGATAATTCATGGATAATGTGTTGTTCTTTCTATCTGCTTTTGTAGCACATATCTAACTGTATGTGTGATAAGCTTTACAGGTTGTTTTTATTATTTAAGTCAGAGCTAATGCTATCAGTCTGAATAAAATAAGCAGATAGTGATCTAATAAAAGTCATAGCACAAAAATACAAAATTATGCTTACCTACGGAGGATGAAACAGTTCATAAAGGCAGCTCACTTAAACAGACATGGGAATTGCACTGTGCTCTCGGGGTACCAATGACTACGGGGAAACAGCAAGTGGGTCCTGGCAAAAGTTGATCAACCAGTTTTTAATTTCCAATGAACATGGCTGTACTACAAGCAGACATCAAAACTGACCACTGTCCTGTAGTATATTATGAAAATATCAAAGTGGTATTCCAGCATATTTTATACATGGTCTGATGGATATGTTCTATCCCAAAAATCCTGAATACAGGACTTCTGTATATCTGCTTTTTGAACAATATATATGAAGGATCCATCATTCCACTTGTTTCTGCATCTGATTGAGATTTTTTGGCATACTTCCCTCATTGGTCAAATAGCAGTTCTCACTTACTACCAAAAAACAACTGATATTTTAGAACTGCAAGGTATTAATAAGATTATTTCAGTATGACTTCATTCAGTAGTTTTTCTATCAAGATTGTAACTTTTGTTTAAGCTACAGTACATCTTCTATAAAGAAATCTAGTTATTTGAAGAATGGAAGTGATGAGAATCCAGAATGTTCTCAGGTAAATTTTTTCTACATTTAACTATCCCCAGGATAGAAATGTGAACCTTATTCCTTGAACAAATTTGACTATATTTGACTTTTTATGCATTAGAATTATGAGCTGTCAACTATTAGAAATCATTTCCCTGGACAGGTATTTCTAGACTGAGTCACAGTAGAAAATAGAGTTAAATATGCTCTGTGGTTTCAAGGCAATTAAAACTGATTGAATTAAATAGAGAAGAGTGGGATTCTCTTCCCATAATTATGAAACACTTATAAAAAAAGCTGAATAACATCTCTGTGGATAGACACCATTGTTCCTAGCCTTATTCACTTAATGTTATGAATTACTCATGTAATTTTAAAATAGGACTGTCTTCAACTTGAGGGCGATCATTCTGGTGCAGTGTTTAAAAACTAAAAAGCAATTGGGGATGCAAGGCACTGTTACTATTCTAGATTGAGTGGGGTGTACTGTCTTACCACAGAAGCGGGTCATATGGCAGAAGTAACTGGGTGATTGCTGACCTTACATTCAAATGAGTAGAAACTACTCCATTAAAGCTTCTTTTTAGTCTGCTGTCAGCTTATATAAAAAATTTGAGAGATTTTGGAATAGAATAGGAGACATGGAACCATATGTTTATGGCAGAATCCAATAGCTGAGGTTGCTCACAATTAGATGATGTCAGTCAGAGGCAACAACATGGACTTTCAAGGAGTTACATCTGATTGATGCTGGCATAAACATGGGCATAATCTTGTCCACGTCAGTAGGGTCTGCAATCATCAGCAGAACATCATTAATTGCTCTGCATGATTATTCAGAAATAATAGTAATCATTGCCAGAGTTTTTAATGGTTGTCAACAACATTAAGAGTGTGCATAATGACTATACACAGATGGGGAATGTAGATGATTTCAGCTCTTAAACGTCTGGTGTATAGATTTAACAGAAGTGACCCAAGTGAGTGAACAACTTCCAAACGAGAAAGCTGTCTTCAAAATGTAATTGAAGTTGCTTGAATATCATAACATATACCAGCAACAACATGGATATAATTATTACCCTGTCAGAGCTGGAAAAACATGCATACTGGAACTCATATTCACTAACATGTTGGTCAGCCAAAGTACATTTGGATAAACCTCTTTGATTGCCCATTTCCCTTTTTAGTACCAGTGCAAATACCCAAGGCCACGTGGACAAACTATCTTTGTACTCAAAAGGCAACAATAATTTAGGTGTTAGTATCTCTAGATACTTTGTTCTCTTTCACCTAGGTCTGACTAGCAGTTAAACACATCTTACTAAAGATATTTCTTCTTTCCACCCTTCCATCATAAATGCTATAACTTCCTCTGTATGATACTGGGCCACATGACTATTTTTTTCCCCTTCAAGTTCCATATATCACCAGGTGTAGGAGACAACAGTCACTGCACTAAGACATGAAGGAGTATCTTTTATCTGCCTGTGCTAAAAACTGAAAAATCTCCTGGAATATCTGGCCAAGGTCATCATCACAGTTTATAAATATCACAGCATGGTAAATACTAACTGTACATAACCCAAATATATCTTACACTTTACAGTGTGAGTTTATCAATTCACAGATCCAACTACTGACAGTAACAGATGACAGACTGACATGTAAAGCAATTCCTTTCTATACTATTATTCTCCATTTGTAAGTTTTGCAGATCTGGCCACAATGATGTGCAATAGAGCTAAATCCCTCTTTCTCAAATACACTGCTTTCTGAAAGAAATGCAACTCTTTGAATAGTAAATTGGAATATTTGTGATCTCTTCCACTATTAGCCATACAAATAAATGGTTATATATCATTTGGTGGTTATGATGTTTGCTAGGTACTAAACTTTTTCAAACATCTATGCTTTGTCTTCCGGTGAACTTGGAAGCAATCTCAACATTTGACATTTATACTCCTCTTTCATTGCAAAGGTTGCTTTTCTATTGTTTATAAAAATTCTCACCCCCTTTAGAAACTTAAATAGTATGTTGCTTCCATGGGATATACTGGCATATGTTAGAACTTGTTTGATCCCATGATCTTGAGTGCTTTGTCAGCAGTCTTTAAGGATCAGGGCATGTTAAACAGCCAGTGAAAGGTCTCCCCAGATAGCAGCAGGATTAAGCCTTTTATTTTGCACAAATCTCAAATGATTAAGAAATCCTAAATCAACACAAAAACTTATTTTTTCCCAAAATACATAATGAAACAATAGTCTTGACCAAAATGGTCCTGTGGTCATTACAGGGATATTCAGTAATGGCTTGAAACTCAGAAAAAAAAAATGTAGTCATAATAGTGATACATATTTCATGTTAAATATGAGATCTCATATTTCTGTATTTGAAATATGGCCCTATTCAGAAAGGGTTGAGCCCTGTCATTTGAAAGAGGTGATGCCATATGCACATCATTCTAGTTTCTAGTCTTTTTCTCTGATGCAAGGTTTTGAGATACAGTTCTTGGAGCAAAGTAAAAATGCTAATCAGTATGGTCAGCCTGATTGGTAACACCAACACAGACAACTCAAAGGGGCTTGTCACATGTGTTGGAGGTTGCATGAAAGGGGCTGATGAAGAGGTGTGCAAATGGACAAAATGTGAAGCATTGACAAAAGGGAAAGGATTGATGTGGAGGCAACTAAAAGGTGGCAATGATGACATATGGAGGAAGAAAGGCTGCAGAAATAGGGCAGGAGGATTCACCTGGATGATGGGAACATCTGGAGAAAGCATGTGAGTTGGTAATGGTGTTAAGAGAACATCAAAAGTGTTTTTATAGGACAGACTAAGAAGGGTTTTAAGAGACAGAGTAGAACAGGCAATATCTGCAGGTCTATGAATTCTTTTTCTCCTTCCAGGCTGGCTGCTGGGGTAGAATTTGAGGATTTCAGATGCTTGCAAAGGGAGACTAGAATTAAAATGGAGAGAGTCTATTTACAAGAGCATGCAGTGACAGAGAAAGGGGAAACGGATTCAAAGTGAAAGAGTGCAGATTTAGATTAGATGTTGGGAAAAAAACGTTTTACTGTAAGGGTGGTAATGTGCTGGCACAGGTTGTGGGTACCCAATCCCTGTAATTGTTTAAGACTAAGTTGGAGGGGGCTTTGAGCAACCTGGTCTGGTGGAAGGTTGGCCATGGCAGGGGTTGGTACTATTTGGTATTTAAGGTCCCTCCTATTAGAGTTTTGCTGAAGCCAGAGGAATTCCATGGGCAAAGAGAAGAGGGAGAAGGGGATGTTTCTGGCAGTTGGGATTTGGGGTGTTTTTAACCTGTTCTTCGCGCCTTTTTGGGGGGCTGGGGGTCTCGGGCAGGTAGGTGGATCGGGCCAGGCTGTGAGCTCCCTAGTACCGGCCCGTGGGAACGGAAGCAGGGACCCCTGG